>CAJHZI010000514.1:127500-727500 GCA_905160935.1 Enchytraeus crypticus
GAGGCGCTAAAGAAAGTGAAGCAATCTTTAATTACAGGTATAGTAGTGAATGAACAGTGTCCAGAATATGATGAGCTAGATACTTCAAAATTTAAGCTAATTCAGCTACATATATTTCGCACAAGCTACGAGACATACAGTAGTATGTCCGACGTGGTAAATACTGACTAATGCCTCTCTGGAAGTGCGCCACTTTTCTATTGAGGTAGTGAAACTAATTCGCTGCCTTTTCGTAGTTCCCGCCTCGTCATGTGAGGCAGAGAGAATTTTCAGCGCTTTAAGACGTCTGAAAACATACGTTAGAAGCACAATGATACAACCGAGACTGAATTATGTTGCTATCTGCCATGTCCATAAGGAAGTTCTCATGCAACTGTCAGTTCATGATTGATATTATGCAATAATTTATAAAAATAAATGACGGCAGAGAAAATGTGTTTGGAAATTGGAACCAAATAACGTAATCATGCCGCTTTAAATACCCTTTATTAAAGCATAGTAAAAATGCATTCAATCTTTTTAAGCTCCCAATACACAGGGTCCCTAGTTTACCAAATATGGGCCCGTAATGGGGCCAATATTTGAAAATATTGGTGCTAGGCCTACTGGAATTAAGTTCCCTCGCCCCCCCCCTTAACCACTGCTCTACATACATATTTACAAGTAGAAATTGCCATAAAAGCAATTTATAGTTTAACTTTTTTTAGGCGGGCCTTAGGGGGGCGGGCTCCCTTGCCTCCCGTGGATACGATACTCCACTGATTGTGTCCCCACTCAGATTTTCGGTCGTAGTTACGAAAAAAGATATTTAAAATAGGTAGATATAGCATGACTGTTGTTTCAGCGATGCCAGTTCTGTATCAAGAGCGACTTGATTTCGAGCATGATTCATTTAATAGCGAGGGTAAACAAAACCTCTTTGCCATATGTGTATTTAATATTAATTTCTGTAACTTCAGATATATTTCATGATACTCGGTCTCTGAACGGTTTTAAGATGATGTATTGTTGCGCATTTGGGCATACAAATTCCAGTAATCCGGAAACTAAAGAATGGGAATATCCTTGAAGAGATTTTAAACAAAATTTGTTAGCATTTTGTATTATAAAAATATACATCCAATTAATAGGAATTCGTTTCAAATAATTTGTTGTCATGACGATATGTTGAATAGATTTGACGATAAATGTGCTCCTAAAGTGTTTCATTATCATTCAAAAGCTTCACAAATGTTCAAAAACTCCATTAGTTATGCCTTTAAATAACGATCAGCTGATATTGTTTACCTCTGGCCAGCAAAATTAGTTGTTGGCATCTGTGCCATTCTTGAACTCAATGTTTACAATGGTTGAGATTGCCTTTGACACTGCTATGGTTTTTCTTTATTCTATGGTTACGCCTATGACATCATCATAGTTGACGTCCTTGACATCATCCTTGAAAGGGGACTGGTTTTCTCTATCTTTAAACTATTTTTTCTGGATTTTACATCATTTCTGGAATCTTTTGTTTATTTTGCTGTCTTGGATTTCTTTATATATTATTTGATGTTGTCCTTGACGAGAGCAGCACAGTATTTCTTGTTGTGGTTACATATGGCAACCTTCCATGATCTACCAGTTTTTCGAAATTTGGTAACACTTAAATGGCGGTGTATTTATATTATTTTAGAGTACATTTAACTAAATTTATTTAATATTTTATTCGTATTACTTAATCTTACTATATAACGTTTTATTGTACATCGTTACTACATTATTTTAACTTATTAGTTCACTGTACTATTTAACGTGTTTCATTTAACACGTTGTTTATTATGAGCAACAATCTCTGACTGATTTATTTATAAAACACTATTTAATTCTACAAATTTTTGCTTACAAATTGAACCATCGTTGAATCGAACAATACTCGTCGGTTTCTGTAAGTGTTGGCGGAACTTATAGTTCAAGCGATATCTGCTGTCTATTTTGATATGGCACAGACTTACAGTTATAATGCCATTTTGATCGCGCACTGTGCTTTAGCTAGATTTATTATCAACTCGATTTAATTACCATTTAACGCGATTTTGTGAAGTGGTCGTATTAAGAACACTTTTCACTTTTTAAATATCTGCAAGTGTTTATGCTACATATTATGTCAAATCCCAGATGTTGTTCTGTAATTTACTAAGTTTGTTTAAAAACTTTTACTTTTGCTAATTTTTGTAATATTAACCATTTGTAAAAATTTTACAGTAATTGCCGATAAAGGCCCTTCTAATGCGATTCTGTGTTGTGTGATCTAGTTATTGCTAACTGATTAATAGCATAACATTGTTTAAACATAACACTGTTTAAACATAACAAGGGTTTAATGTACAGATTATATCAAAGTAGGCTTTTAAATCGCTATATACTAAGCTAAATTTGAGTAGCAATATTTCATAAATTTGGTACATACTTCATTAACAATTATTCAATATATAAATTAAGTAAGCAATGATAAATCACCTAAGGAGTTATATTTTTCTCAGTTGAGTGAATGACGACTGATTAGGAATTTGTAGGTTGGGCCTGCTATTGATAGAGCACTAGAGAAACAGAGGGACAATATAGTTCTACTTGTTTTTAAATGTAGCATTGTGCGATTAATAGCCTGTATTAACTGAGAAATATTAAAAGACATATGGAATGGTATCTTGCACAGTACTACATGTAAGAAATGTCTGCTTGGAGGGTTGGTAAGCGTAAACGACTGCCATCCAGTGCTGCTGACGTGGATAAAGGTGAGCGAGCACTGTCAAGAGTTTTCACAATTTATTTTCTTTATTTAATTTCATCCTTAGAATTGTAATATTTACAATTTTACATATAAAGAAAGCGCTTTGAGTTAAGCTCTCTTCTAAAAAAATGTTACTTTATGAAGAATTTATTTAAGACTATTATCTTGTTGAGCTTACATTTGAAGACTGTAAACAGTTTAATGATTGAGTTATAAATGTTGACCACATTCCTGCTTCTTCAGGTGCTCTAATCTATGAAGGATTTTGAATCAAAAGGTAATATATTTAAAGTTACGAGTAGATAACATTGGTAATACTACCAAAACTTCTACCAATGATGATGTTATGGACATGATCTATTGAGATTGATGCGCTAATCAACTCATATTTTGACATTTAGTCGCTAACTTTGAGTTCAACTCGTTTATTAGGGAGAGCTTTAGTTTAACTCAAGTAGTTGAGTTGAGTTAAAGTGTGAGTATAATTCAAACTTATGAGTAACTAACTCAATGAGTTAAACTTAAAAAGTTGAGTTGGATCTCTTGACTAAATATTAAGGTCACCCGCAAAGCAACCTTTATTCCTCTGTACTAAAATTCTCATGGCAAAATAAAAAAATTATCTAGTCTACTACATTTTCTTCAATTGTGGTTGCAAATTTGTAGGAAATAATACTATTGACTGTGATAAATTTGCTTATCCAGCTGTTCTGCTACGTTTATGAATAGCAACTTGATAGATCGATTTGGGTGAATTGAGCTGTAGCGATGTGTGCTATATGGATGTCCTTGACATCACCTTTGGATGAGAAAATTGATGTTAAACCTTTATTATTATTAGCAGTAGAATATTATTAATATTGTTATTACTAAATATTATTATTATTGTCAGTATTATTCTATGTTATAAAGATAATATCATTATATATAATATATGTAAATATATATATATAAATAATCAGGGGCGGATCCTGGAATTTTTTAAGGGGGGCCCAAAATTTTTTTGGAGAGTACACATTTTTTGCTTACGTCACGCCTTCTTCAGGACATGAGACTCAACCAGACAAAATGTTGTATAGGGGGGTCCAAATTTTTCACCAAACTGCGCTCGGCTCATAGAGTGAGTGTATCCCCGTATCTTACCCCCCCCCCTTCCCTACTCATACCTGTACTAAAGTGAGAGGAACATCTAAAATGCCTAAATTCCTACATTTGTTTAGGAAAAAGTGGGTAAATTTTGTTCACCTCTGAAGAAACTCAGCGGATCTGGACCAATTGCAAAAGTAACCTAGTTTTTGCAGATGGTGGGGGCCTAAGCCCTTCGATCCCAGCCAAGGCACAGTTTGCACTTACTGCCTATGATTTGGTTTAGCTCTTATTTATCTTGAAGAAAACAATACATCTTAATTGGTGACAGCATATCTAGTGTGTTACCTTTTAGTATCAGTGTTCCTCAAGGTTCCATTTTAGGACCTTTACTTTTTATTATCTATTTGAATGATATTCATAATGCCTGTACATTTGGGTCCATTAAACTGTATGCTGATGATTCTAATTTGTTTGTTAAACATAATTTATGAATTGTTTATCTCTGCATATCTGGCTTGCTCTGAACTAAGTAAATGGTTTATAAGTAACAAGCTAACTGTAAATTGCTCAAAGTCTTCCTATGTATTATTCTACCCCACTAAAGATGATGAAGCTACTATTCGGTCTAACAATTTAAGTGTATCCCTTGATAATAACTGCATTAATAGAACATATGTTACCACATTCTTAGGCTTAACATTAGATGACAATTTGACCTTTGGTTGTCATATTAAATCATTAATCTTTAAAATTAATAATTTTAAATGGTATGTTATACAATCGTAGAGATTTCATGCCTATGAATTGTCCTAGAAATTTATACCTTTCATTGGTGCAAGCAAGGATTCAATATGGAATTGAAGTTTATGCAAATACAACCAAACAGTTGCTTCAATCTTTACATGTTGCCTGTAACGGTATTCTAAGAACTTTACAGAATAAACATAAATTTCATAATGTTAAACAACTTTATATGAATTATAATGTATTACCAATTTTTCAGTTATTCCAATTACATACTGGCAAACTTGTTTTTAAATGTATTAATTTTCCCGATCTGACTATGTCAGAATCCATAAAATGTATTTTTATTGCTAATCAGATTTCGTTTGTATATAATACCAGGCTCTCGGAGACCAATTATTTGTATGCTAGAGCAACCTCAGAATTTTTTAAATCTTATGCCTATAAGTATGTCAATTCTTGGAACCAAATACCTCCTGATATCCGCAGTTCGAGGTCTATAGCTGAATTTACCAAACGTTACAAATGTATATTTTTTGATGGCTTGTAAATGTCTATATTTTCGTTTTTTGTGTAAATGTTCAGATAGAATTGTGACTTAGCTAACTGCTTTCTAATCAGATTAATTTGTAATTTATTTTCCTTTCTTTTAGTTTGTTCATGAATTCTGAGATAAATTTTTATTTCCATTAATTTTGCATTATACATGTATATGTCATTAATGAGTTAAGTACGGTGGTCAACTAGATAAGATGTGTACCATCTTCCCTGACGGCCGTTGTTCTGGTGTTTATAGACTGTTTGACACGCTGTGTTCCTGGAAATTTTTAAAAAAAATTTTATTTCATTTAAATGTTTATTTCTGTTTGCATTTGTCAGTGATTTGGTGTTGATGCTGAAATAAACACATATATCTCTCTCTCTCTCTCTCACCACTTACACCCGTTTTTGCTCATATTCCGTGGCAAAAGTGAAAATTGAGAGCTAGTGAAACGGTCAACATTTTTCGGCCCCCCTTCCATTATACGGGCCAATACTGTGGCCCCTCCACCTGGATCCACCACTGTAAATAATATATATATATATATATATATATATAGATAATATATATATATATATATATATATATATACTATATATATATAAATATATATACGATATATATATATATATTTATATATATATATATATATATATATATATATATAATATATATAATATATATATATATATATATATATATACATGTATATATATATATATATATATATATGATATAATACAGCCAATCTAATTTAGCATACTACTTATCTGTTGTGTGATGTTAATTTGTTTTTTGCATTGTATGCCTTTTTTATTGCTCTTTTGTTTATAAAGCTGCTATATTCTATGTAAGAATTCATTTATTTTTTGCATATTATGCTCAATAACTTTTGGTTGTAGTTTATTTAGTCACATGGAGTTCATTATTAAAGCTTTTTATGGTTGTGACAGTAGACATTTTAATATTGTGCATTTTTCATGTGTTTTGAGTCTTTTAATTGATTAACTGAAAGTTGACACAGTTGTTTCTGCAAAGAGACATATACTGCACGTGGTGTAAAATATATTTAGTTTCTGGACACACATAGATCTGCTATAAGAGATGTTGTGTGGCAGGTATGGAGAGAAAACAGTCTTCACTGTTTTATCAGACCGATAAGTTTGGCAGCCCAACTGCCTCACAGGATGAGAACTTCATGCAGGTAGAGTGGGATGGGCGACCAGAACTGAAAAGTTTGTTCCAATTATTTATTATTTCAGTCCATTAAAATAAATGCTGTCCAATTTATTAATTTAACGTCTCTTTCTATAGCTCGGGCGTACTCTCAGAAGTGTTTTATTGAGTTTTGACATTGTGGTCTGCCAAAATGTCAAGCTGGGGTGCTGTGGTACAGTTGGCAGAATAGCAAAAATATTGTTCCATAATAACCATATCTATTTCTTGGAGTAGAAAACATACATTTTTCTCATGTACTATCAATCAAGAGGCTGTGTCAACTTCGTTACTACTTCATACTTAGATTCGTTGGCTATCTCAAGGTACAAGGTGCTAGCTAGACTATAAAATCTTCACAATAAACTGCAAAAACTGTATGACGAGCTCATCAAGATGCTACCTGATGAAACTTGGTGCAGTAAGCTTGCATATCTGGTTGACTTTCAGTATCCCACAAACTATAAGCGTTGAAATCTATACTGAGTCTATGGCAAAATAATATTTAGTTAACTCAAAATAATATTTAATCAACGACTGGGCAGTAATGCTTACCGAGTACTTTTAAAGCAGATCCTAGTGGTATCGTTTTGGTGGACGTTATAGTGCAACACTTTAGCACACAGAATGAAAAGTTACAGCAGTACTTTCCATCGTTGAACACATTAAAATATAGCCTGGATCATGAACCCTTTAAGTCAACACTAGGTCTATCAGAACTTAACCTTCGTGAGAAAGTACAGTTGATTGATACTGCAGTAAATTCTACATTTAGTATGAAGTTCTATGAAATTACTCTGCCTGAGTTTTACATTGCTGTTGACGAAGAATATGCAGAAATGTCGAAAGAATATTATTTCCTCTTCTCCATAACTTACACATGCGAATGAGGGTTTTCCCACATAATTGCTATTAAAGTGAAGTATTTTTGGTACTTGATGTCGTTGGAAGATGATTTGCATATGTGCTTCTCCTCGCTTCCACTCCCAATCGAACTATCATAGCAAGAACTATCATAGCAAGAACTATCATAGCAAGAACTATCATAGCAAGAACTATCATAGAAAGTTCAACCCTCTCACTAATCGTACTAATAATACTTAGTGGTCAGTATTGACTATCCAATACTAAGACTAGGGCTAAGCTAAGACTAATAAATAGTATAATCTGTGCCAAGCACTGTGATTACACTGCCAATTACATTGTAGTATGCTTTTCATAATGGGCATTGATGTTGATTATGACATGATTAATATAGGGGTGCCAAATATTGTCATGTAACGCTTTGGGGTGCCACAGCTTAGAAAGTTTGAGAAGCACTGGCGTACATGTTTAGTTCAAGACTCTTGAGCATCAGGATTTGGATAATTTCCAAGGATATGATGAAATATTCTGTTAACCTGTTTTCAAGTTTTTTAACTATAATCAAATTATATAACACAATGTTGTTAGTTGTTGTTGTTGTTGTTTTAGTTGTTATTACTTCAATTAAATCTATAGATTTTTCCTGCTATAAAATTACTATTAATTGATATTTTGTTAATAGTAATATTTTGTTTTACAATGTCAGGACTATCGCAAGCTCCTGGAGCCGTGGCAGATGTGATGGCCAAGTGTTCAGCAGCAGTTGTTGGGTCTTCCACTGTGCCCGAGGTATGTCCTGTGTATGTCTGCTGGAAATTATGCACACTGTACACTGTGTACAGATTAAAATTATAAATTATAGTAAATAAGGACAATTAATTTATGTAATTGTTGTGTGATCTATATTGGTGTTGCTTTTGGGTTAGTGCATTTACTTGTATAATCTTGTGGTATCAAGTTGCTTGCTTTGATAATCTATTTGTGCATTTATAATTTGAAAATCTTTTCATAGATGTTTTTATTTACATTACCGTTATTGTTGTTTTCTGTGTGCAGGGTATCTTGGAGTTGTCAACTATTATGCATTGCATTTGATGTTAAATTAAATTTCAGAGTGTATAATATCGGTAATCTTAATATGATTCTCTCCTACTTAAAGGCTCTCTCTTAAAAGCGCCTTCTCGTGGAAAGCTTTGACTAGATCTCGCACTACAAGTTTGCCGAGGGATAGTGAAATGATGTTTAATTGCATGTACTTCTAAACACAGTATCTCTCACTCTCTCTATCTTAGTGCACTGCCTGCTGATAGGTCCATGGTAAATAACGCCTCCACTCTTCTTATCTGTGAGGTATCCGAAGTGTCGACTGGCCGTGGGATTCTTACCACCCCCTCCCTATTTAAGGGGTGCACGGGACTGGGGGCGTTCATTCGTATTGTTATATATCATTCTTTCTTGGGGATTATGCTTTTGACGAGGTGTACCCCCTATGCCTTCCTCAGCATCGACTAACATTTATTGGGCAGGGGCGTCATTCCCGGAGAAAGCAATCCTGTTTACTCTTAACACAGTATATATATATATATATATATATATATATATATATATATATATATATATATATATATATATATATATATTTATTTATTTATTTATTTATTTTATTAGACTCTCAGTTGCTGGTATATATTCTGATGATATTGAATTCTGGACGATACAGAAAGGCTTGCACATGAATATTCACAGATACTGAAATAATTGTCTATTAGTTATTATGCAGAAATGTTAATGAAATTGTTAAAATGTTAATGAAATTGAGATTTAAATTTAAGTAAATGTCACATTCTTTCGCTTGCTGTTATTTTTTTACATTTTGATGCCAGATCTGCGTGAAAAGCATTGCTGATTGCAGAAATGTTGCTAGCTAGCATTTGACATTTCTGGTATTATGTTGTGTTTGCTGTTGCATTAATTGCCTATTTAATAGGTTGCTGATGGCTATGACAAAGGCAGTGGGAAAAATTCCTCACCAGTTATTGAGTTTTTGTACTTGAGTCCAAATCAAAACAGTTTTCTCTCCACTCCAACCAGGTAACTGCATTAGTTATCTTTCACTATTTCGATATTTTTGCTTTTCTCATGACTTAAACTTATCTAACTATTATGTGATCAGATGTACCCGTGTGCAAAGATGCACACATCTAGGTAAAATGGCCACTTTTAACTGAACCTGGATTTGAATCCTAACCTCTCAATTCGAAGTCGTACGTTCTAGTTGTGTCATCGTTCGTAGTTGAGAGGTGTGTGTACCATCTACCTCTCAAGAAATTAATATCTAAAATTTCTTACATATGAGATAGTTGCTTTAATTAGACATTATAAATATGACGCTGTCATTAAATTTATACTCACCTTAAATTTATATGATAAAGCTTTAATTAGTTTAAATATTTAGGAATTAGAAATATGACGCTGAGATGAAATTTATACTTGCCAGCTGATAGCGCTGTAAACAGTTTTACATCAGACAGATAGACGGAACTGGATCATTATATTTATAATTTTTGCAAGTTTAAGGGTTTTTGTTATCTAACAAAGATGTAAGGGAAACTATGTTTTTTTTTGTTATATTTTATTGCATAATCTTATTAATTCTTATAGAAATATACTCATTTTGTGATATCATCATTGGACAAAACTTGTGAACGTTGCATCAGAATTATAGAATTTGTCTAAATCATTATTTAAGATGGTCAGAAGAAAACTTTTACCTTTTTGAAAACTGGATTGCACTCCTAAAATAAAGGAGGTTCATTTAAACGATGGAAAATGTTAAATTATTTAATGTAGGAGAATAAAGGAAATCGATTATCAAGAATAATTAACAATAATTGTGATGGTAAAGGCATATTTATGTATACTTATTTGAAGCTCTTAAATACATTTAGATTTCTTGTGTTAAAGATAGTAATGTTGAGCACTAACGCACAATTCAAAACAAATGTGCAGGTCTCCATTGTATACATCTAAGAGGCGCGGCAGGCTTGCGATTCACGACCACAAACTTAAAGGTCTAAGTGCAAGTAATGGAAACAAATCGTCTGTTGATGTGCTGCAAAGAGTCATGTCTATGTGTGATTCATTAGTCAAGCAGCAGGAGGGTAGGTCATTTATTAACTTAGTCAAGTTAATTCAGTAACTCACTTATGTTTGTAGGCCAAATTCTTTACTTTATACTTATAATGGACTATTATGAAAAATGACAATATTTTTGATAGCTATGTTAACGTGACTTTAAAGCTAAATTTCAGATGTAGAGTGTGATTATTGTTTTAAATTGTAGATAGAAGCATGTTGAAAATGAATCTTGTACAATCTTATTTGACCACATGCTGAAAAGACATCACTTCTGATTTCCTCTCAAATGAAAACTTGGGAAATTTAGTAAACCATTAATGGCTTCAACCTTCTGTAATATTTTAATTGAAGCAAAGGAAGTAATGCTACAATTAGTCTTCTTTAAATGTTGATAATTTCAAGTTAAGTTTTTATTTGGCTGTTTGGGTATTATAAGTGGATCAATTTTGCGTGGACTCTATATTAGTCTCTTTTTTGTATGTATGGGAATTAATACTCTCTTCTCTCTCTCTCTCTCCTCTCTCTCTCTCTCTCTCTCTCTCGTGAGAGTTGTGCGAAGTGAAAGGTTCAAATCCCTACTCAGCCTGTTTTCATTGCCCAAAATAATAAATAAATAAATAAAGGTTTAACATCCGTTTCCTCATCCAGGGATGATGTCAGGGAGGTCCCCAACAGCACACATTACAGATCAATTCACCCAGACCAATCTGCGAAAGAAATGTGCTGAGGAGAAGTAAGGTCCTAAACGAAGGTGATCAAAAAATGGCCAAGGTAGATTGATTATGTCTATGGTGGGAAAAGGTAAGTTTTAAGCTTGCTAGAGAATGTTGAAAGAGAAGAACAAGAGCGAAGATTAGCAGGTAAAGAGTTCCAGATTGTGGGTGCTGCGTAAGAAAATGAACGTCTGCCCAATGACGTGAGAATATTTGGAACTGAGAGAATATTGGCATCGGTGGAGCGAAGTGCACGTGAGGGACGATAGGGAAGAAGAATTTCAGATAAGTAAGAAGGCTTGCCAAATCGCCGAGTTTTGAAAGTTAATAGAGCTATTTTATATTATATGCGTTGATTAACAGGGAGCCAATGAAGACTGCGAAGTAGAGAAAGAGAGCGAAATTGAAGTCGAGAGGACTTACAAACAACACGTGCAAGAGAATTTTGGACATGCTGCAAACGATTGAGAGAAGAAGTAGGCAACCCATGTAATAATAAATTACAGTAGTCGAGCTTTGAATGAACTATAGAATTAGCAAGGATAGTGGCTGAATTTCTAGTAAGGGATGGACATATTTGCCTAATCTGACGAATCTGAAAGAAAGAAGCGCAACAAACAGAAGAGATATGGGATCTAAAGTCAAGGTTTTCATCAAATATGACTCCAAGGTTTTTGGCGGATCGAGAAGGTGAAAAAGCAAGATTCTGAAAATTAACAGAGTTATAGATAATTTTACTTCTTTGCAAAGGAGTGCCAATTAAAAGGTATTCAGTTTTGGAAGGATTAACAGCAAGATGGTTAGCACAAAACCAGGAATAAACCTTGTCTAGAATGGATGAGAGATGAGCCAGTTTTTGATCAGAATCATGATTAGAAAAGGAAATATATAGTTGTGTTCATCTGCATAGAAATGAAAATTTATGGAGGGCTGAGCAAGCAGGTAGCTACGAGGAGTGATATATAAAGAGAAGAGCAATGGACCTAACACTGAACCTTGAGGGAAAAAAGCTAAGGTTAACGTCAGTTTTCTCACTCGAAAGCGATGTCAGTGACGGGCGAGCCCAGGATTTGAACCCGCATCAACTGATCCGCGGTCGAGTATCTTACCGCGTAGGAGGGGTAGTTCAGAAGAGCGATTTTGACTAATAACACCAGATTGTGTGCGACATGAGAGATATGATGTGAGAAGGTAAAAAGCAGAATCAGATATGCCAAAACAAGATTTAAGCCTATTTATTAGGATGCCATGGTCAATTGTATCAAAGGCAGCAGAGAGATCTAGAAGAACCAAGGCAGAAACCTATTTACTACTCATGGCCAAGCTAAGATCATTATGTATACGAAGAAGAGCGGTTTCAGTAGAATGGAGTTTTCTATAGGCAGATTGACAATGAGAGAGAGAGAAGGGAAAGAATCAAGATGAGTGCATAAATGGATATAAATTACCTTTTCAAGAAGTTTAGAAATGAAGTTAAGATTGGAAATAGGACGGTAACTGGAAAGATCATTTTTTGGTAGAGAAGGCTTTTTTAGCAAAGGAGATACAACTGCTTATTTGAAGGAGGTCGGGAAGATACCTTCTGAGAGTGAGAGGTTGATTAAGTAAGTAATAGGAGCAACTAAAACATCAATACAAGATTTCAGTAAGCGTGTAGGAATAACATCAAGGCAGCAAGATGAGTCGGTAGAGCAAAGTATAAAATTGCGTATTTCTTCCGGTTTAGCTGGCTCAAAACTAGAAAGTAGTGGTCGTTCAGGCATATTTACAGAAATGGAGTTGTCGGTGTCAATGGAGTTGGAGGGTATAGAGCTACAGAGTTTGGCTACTTTGTCATTGAAAAAATTTAGAAAAGAGGTAGCAAGAGAAGATGTGAGGTGGTAGAGGTGAGTGACTTGGGATTGGTGCGATCAAGCAGAGAGTCAAGTGCTCCCCATAATTTCTTGGGACAATTTTGATTCTGCGAGATTAGATTTTGATAATACAAGCTTTTAGCAGAACTAATCATTTTATTTAATAATTTTCTTTGCTTGCAGTACTTGGACTTATGTCTGGATTTCTTAGTTCAGGTGGATTTTTCAGATCCTTCCTGATCGTAGTTTCGAGTTTTGAATGTTCAGTTTTTTGTTTACGGATTTGTTCAGAAATGAATGGTTTCCTAGGGTTTGAGCGGCAATGAATGGTCTTGAGAGGTGCATGTTTGTCTAATATGGAAGAAAGTACGGAGCTAAATTGAGCTGAATATTCGGAAACAGTTGAAGATAGATTGAAATACAAAGAAGAGGACACAATATCAGCAGAGAAGGCATCAATGTTAATAGAAGAGAGTTTTCTATAAGTTTTAAGTGTTCTTTGAATTGTACATTAACAGTCACAGGCAATTTACAGAAAATCGCACTGTGATCTGATAGTGAAGGATCATAGATTCCTTGATCAAGAAATGACATGCTGTTTCGAGTGATAAGAAGATCAAGAATATGACCAGAGGGGTGCGTAGGGGAAGATATATGTTGTTTGAGATCAAAGGCATCAAGTGTTGATAAAAAGGAAGAAGAATAATAGTCATTAGAGTCTAGGTGGATGTTGAAATCACTCATAATTATTAAATCAGTGGGTGATGAGGCAATGTCTTCAAGAAGCAAAGAAAAATCAGAAATGAAATTGGCCTTGGATAAAGAAGGTGGTCTGTAGACAATCAAAAAGAGATACGATTTGGATTTGCATACAAGACAAAACGACATATATTCAAAGGATAAAAATGGAGAACAGTTACAAACAGAAAAAGAAAAAGTTGACCTAAATATAGCAGCGATGCCACCGCCACGACCAGAAGAACGACCGGTATGTTGAATGGAATAGTCATGGGGAGTGAGGGAGTTAAGGACAGCAGGTGGGGTATCAGGAGAGAGCCATGATTCTGTCAAAAACAGAATATCAATGGACTCATCAAGAATAAACTGTTGAATGAGTTCAGGTTTATTTAGACTTTTTGTAATAGTTGTGGCAGACCGAACATTGAGGCAGTAAGTGGACAGGTTAGAAAAAGAAGAAACAGGGCCAGAATTCAACTCAACATCGCCTGCTAGAATTAAGAGAAAGGAAAGAAAGAAGTTTAAATGTCGTTTAGAAGTGAGATTAAGTGAAACAAAATGAAGATAGGATTTGGAAAAGTATGGCAAAGGTAAAGAATCAAAGCATTGACAAACGGAGGCATGCGGTATAGGTTGGTAAGTGAGTTTGCATGAGGAAGAAATATGGTCAATGGAACTGCTAGTGAAATGATTGGTCATTTGTGGTGTAGTGAGGGCTAAAACAAGATAAATTGAAAGAAAGAGCAATGAAAGTACATCTATAGTATGAAAAATGGGAAATGATTTCTTTCTGTGGGTGAAGCAGAAAGAAATTAAAACCAATTAAAATAAAGGAAAAACATTGTAGGATAAAAAGGTGTTTAAATATTAGGATAAAAAGCGCGGTAAAAAGTGACAATTTTAAAACAAATATGTTTAAACCATTATCGTAAATTAGAAGAAAATAAATGTATATTGAAATGTAGAAAATTATAAATAATACAGTAGAGTAAAGTATATGAGAAACAATTTAACGAATTAAGATAAAAAATTAAATTTAAAACTATATAAAGATACTGTTTGTAAATAAAAGTGTCAACCGTTAGGCTCATCTTAGGCTCTCTCTGTCTTTACAAAAGAGCAACGATGTTATTGCATATCGTTAAGGTATGCCTTTTCCGCTCTTAGTGTGGATGTTAGCTAGGTAAAATATTTCTTTTTGGGTTTTACAGTATCAACTTAGGGTCTAGCTCAGTCGCCTCTTATGCTATGTGCGGTTTTAAGATTGGTATATTCTTCAGTGGCTGGAACTCAACAAGAAATAAATAATGATTTATATTGTTAAGTGTGCTGTGCTATTATTATTATTTTTTGAATGCAGATTCCAGTGTAAAAATGAAAGACTGCTCTAGGTATCTTCAATTTTATATGTATTTATATATTATTTTGTACTATAGTTGACTATGTAATTCATGTGATGATAATATGAAGTCAATTAACTATATAAAGGAGGTTTGCCAATTAAGGCAAACCTCCTATCTTAAAATACTAGTTTATTTTAGCTCTCGTTTACTATGTTTCTCTCCCTGCCTCTCTCTCTCTCTCTCTTTCTCTCTCTCTCTCTCTCTCTCTTTCTCTCTCTCTCTCTCTCTCTCTATCTCTCTCTCTCTCTTTCTCTCTCTCTCTCTCTGTCTCACTCCCTTGTTCTGCCAAGTGGCAGCTCTTATTCATATTCATACTCTCGAATCTGCTTTCACGTCCATATAGAGTGCTCCATAGATCAACAAATGGCTATTCCTTACCCATATCTTATGTAACCTATAGCTTTGAAAAGAACATGGCTTCTGATATGGTTTCCTGTTGCTTTTAAGAGTACGCTTCAATAAGTACTAAAAATTTCTTACCGTGGTTAGCTCTAGAAGCTTATTGGTGAAATTAGCTGTTTGGTTTTCGTCCTTTGATACCAGGCCATTAAGATATTTTTAAGCTCAAATAACTTATTTTACCACTAAATTAATATGTAGGATAACTTCTTAAATTGTGTAATATTGCTTATATGTTGTAGTGTTGTAAGTGCCTCAGCTTCGGAACGTGGCAGCGAATCAGAACAGAAAACTGAAATTGCTAGAATGACAAGTTTGACTTCCACTAGTAATATTCCTGTCGGACTGAAATCTAGCGATGAACAAGTTTCATGCCTCGAAGATTCTCTGTGGCAGAATTCTCATGAAGAAGATGCTTGGACGGACGATGATGTGTTTGCTAACGAATCATTCATTAGATCCACTCAACGTGTCGTTGATGCAGAAACTGCCGAACCTTCTGATGATAAACCACAAGCCAGCAGCACTCCAGCTCTACATAGTAGATCGGTTTCTAAGATTGATGCAATTGGTGGTATTGTCAGACAGGCAATACCTGCTCTGGTTTTTGTTAACAACAATCCATTAAATCCACCCGTTAGTCTGAATTTAGTCAATCATCCAACAAGTAAAATATCGGCCTACTCTACTAATCGAATCATTTCATCGTCAACAGGACTGACTTCCACCACTGCGGCAGTTTCCAGAAATCTTACGACACACAGTCTTGGTAGTTTGGGTATTAATTCCAATTTTTCAGGAAGTCATGGAAGTTCTGATGCTAGCTGTTCTAGACTGCAAAATCAGTTGGCTCCTATTAAAAGTAAAAGTGACTCAGATTTCAATGCAAATGTGAGACATTTATCTGCTAGTCTGCAGAATGTAGATGTTTCTTCGAATGATCAGAAACTACGATGTACGGGCAATGTAAAGTCAGGCAAAGAGCAAACCGATATGGAATCAGAAATAGGCTTCTCAGATACTTTATTAGATATTTTTTCCGAGCCCGATGACATATTGGACAGTCAGTTATGTGAATCAGAACTCAAGGCTGAATGTGTAAGAGAGCATGTAAACAAAGGTCTGTGAAGATGTTTACCAGAATTTCATATTTTTCTCATTTTCTCAGTTTCTTTTGTCATATTCTTCTATTTATTATTGTTTCCTTAAATTTTCTGCTCTGTGATTTCAATTCTTGCAAAGTTGAGAACTAAAGTCGCCATTGATACATTTTATTTACAGCTCTAAATCTTTTGTGTAATTGTGTGTTACAATGAAAATTTATTGCATGGGATTGTAGGTTAGTAAATATAAAGCATAATTCATTGCTTTTTACCTAGAAAATATTATTGCTCATGTAACTTTGCTAAACTTAGAGAAAATACCGGCTATATAGTTAAGCATTTTAAATTAGTAACTTGGTACAATTTTTATGCCGACAGTATAATTCAATATCTGAGCTTGACCAGTGACAACTGATCTTGTCTATCCAATGTCTATAAGCTAAACAAGCACATCTCTAAAATTGCCGAAATGCAAAGAAATAACTCAACTCATGCACATTCATGTTTAGATGGAGCCCTAAGATTTTAGTTACTGACGAGTTATACTACAGATCACATGCTAGTTACATAATTTATTTACTGTCATTCAGAGTGCTTTCGTAATATTTTGTCTATAATTGATATATAATTGTAATTGATAAATTATAATTGATAATTATAAATAATTGATTAATAGCTGAGGTTTTATCCTATATGCAAAAGACTGTCTCTGATGATTCTTGTAGAATATATTGTTACATAGTGAATCATGTCTAAATTACTTTAAAATATGCACAACAATGGTAATTTAGGGAAATTGTAAAGCATAGAGCGAGCTTTTTCCTGAGATTTTACTTTCATATCTATTACTACAGGGCATCTTGCTTGGTTACAATAATTAGATGTGTACAATTTTTAAATTATACTATTATTGTATTGTTCAGTCGTTGAAGCAGCAGAGTTACATGGGCACATGTCATTCGCTGATGAAGATGATCTAATGGCTGAACCAAAGTTTCTTGCCTTTGTCGATGATATTGAGTGTATGTATGAATTTTAAATGTCGCTTTGATATTGATCTCTCGATCTCTATTGTGCTTAGCTGAATTTAGTTGATTCAAGATGTGCATACTTGCAGTATGCTGTAACGCAATAAATAAGCACTTCATGGACAAAAATTGGTTCTATCACAGGGGTTTTAGTTGCCTCTTGCAGCACAAGCTCAGTTTTCTGTTTGCCTGTTTTTCTACGTCAGATACTTATGCAAACTAAATGTAAAATTTCATATGTCAATGTGTCATTAGTTACAGTTTACAGTTTGATGGTACTTTAGATGTTATGTTTTAGATGTTGTAAGATGTTAGTTTACAGTAAGTTACTACTTTAATTTTTTTTTAAATGCACAGTAAAATGCTGTGCAGTTTGATTTATTTAATTGCAACACAATTGAATTTATTATTAATTTTTCATATGTCATCGCTGGCTTTACCGTCATTGGCATTTTTTTAATGAATATTTTGATCACTTGATAATCACTAAGTAATGATATCGATATTTTATTTTATTTATTCGGTGTAAGTTTATATTTCTATTAAATTTTTATTTTATGTTAACTCATTTTAAGCAATCTCAGTTCTTGAATAGTTTGTTGTCTATTTAATAGGTGCTTAATTTTATGATTTGATTGATTTAATTTTGCCAACTTATATTTTATTGCCATAGGTTCCTGCAGATGAACACTTCTCTCTCTCTCTCTCTCTCTCTCTCTCTCTCTCAGTACTTTTCTCAGGTGTGTCTAAGTGACAGGTCTAAGGTACATATTTATAGTAAAAGTTTGCTTGCATGCTCCATAAAGAGCACTCCAGAGATTAACTTGGTCACCAAGTTAATCCTTCATCCATACCTTATGTAGTCTGAGTCTTATGGCATCTAAGGTGGTTTCCTTCTTCAGTTCTTGCTAAGTCACTTCTTGCCATACATGCAGTTAACGGCTGGTGTATTTTTCTATGGCCCGGACAGACCGAGCACTGTGAGATGATTACTTACGATGAACAATTGTGATTCTATTTAGATTTGGCTACACAAAGCTTAAAGGGAGCTGATGTACAGATATCTGATCAGCCTTCTCTTCCTCCGTTGCTTCAGCGTCAGTGCCTGCAGACAGACAGACAGCGGAGCAGTACAGTAGCTGCGAATACTGTCGTTAAATACAACAGTTCAACATCGGCTAGTACCGCTGCTCAGTACAGCAGTACAGTAGCAGTGAATTCAGTTGTGCAGTACAGAACCTCTTCGTCGTGTGTTGTACCAACAAGTAATGCATTTAAGGGACCTCAATCGGGTTCCAATACTCTAGCGTCTGATATTAATTCAGCTTCGGTTAGAGCTGGTGCTGTTAAAAAGGATTTTATTTTTAATAAATCTGTGAATTATATTAATCTGCCTACCAATAAATTCAGTCTGTCGTGTTCTACAATTCCATCTACTATGGCTGATGTTAATGCATCTGTTGCAAACTGTGATATTAAAAATATAAATGAAACTGTTGCAACAAAGGTAGCAACTTGTCTAAATGTTCCTGTATATAATAAAGGTCCATATAATTTCAATCAGAGTAATGTTCCATTTACGAAATGTATGTCTGTGATAAATCCATTAGATCGCTCCAATTATGCTCCAACAGTTCGTGTAGACGCTATAAGTGATTCTAAATCTAAGAATTCATTGGGTAGAAATTTATCAAACTCAGGATTACTCGAGAGAGTTAAACCTGTTTCATGTGGAATTACAAGTTTAAATTCACTTTCGTCAGCAAATTCATTTGAAGCTACGAGTTCTTTAGGTTTGCAACCGCTGTCTAGGCATACGAAGTCTGACTATGTTAGTATAACAAGATCAGGATTACCATCGGTAAGCTCTGTGGTAACTCTCACTACAAACAGTTATTTTAATCCTACTGATGGCTGTAGCAATGCGCCATTGAGCTCAGACGGAGCTAAAAGGTTTTCTGCCAGACCGGCCACAACTGGCTCTATTCAGAACTCCAGAAGTGTGGTTGCGTCAGTGCCGGGCTCTCAGCCTATTGTCAATCAGCCTACAGTAGGACGTAAATACACATGGGAAGAAATAGAACAAAAGAGACAGGAAGCTATACGTAAACGTCAACTCTCTATGATCAAATCTTAAATCTATTTTTATTTTTATCATTCAGTAAATAATTATGACAGTTTTCACTCTGTGCATTTATTTGATTATTTTTTTAAGTTATTTAGAATTTGAAGTTATCTAGATAGATTCTGCAATACATGAGCAGTTGTTAATGATTTGTAAGAGGTGATTACATTACTTTGTGGGATTTTTATATTTCCATGACTAATTTGCCGTCAATAAGAAGGCTGGTTGGTTTTAGATATCACTTTTCTGTCATCTGTACATAACGATTGAGAAATAAAATACAGCATAAGGAGAATGTTTGTTAAATAGATTCAGTTTTGCTAGATTTTAAAGTAATAGCTTTATATTTAAGGAGGTAGTTTCTACATACCTTCCTTCAAATAGATTTTTACGTCCCATTCGTAACTCGATAATGATATTAGGGACCAGAGACTTCTTTGTATAATTCAGACATAAGCGACATGTATATATAGCCTTGGTGAATTATTTTCCTAAATGTATATACTCGTTATCATGATTATAACATTACACTGTATCAACATCATGTAAGCCTACTCGTTGGAATTTTGTTTTACAAGTATAGTTTTTATGTAATTTTAGAGTATAAATTATCGTAGATAATTTATACTTTCTTTCGATATATGTAGAATAAAACGATGAAATCGGTCAATTACTGAACTAATACTAATGTATACACGTAAAAATTTTAACAATACTATATTTAGCATTAGTCTTTCTATTTAACTATACTATTTCTATATGAAATATGCGGGAGATCCTTTAAGTTCCATAAGTAATTTGAAAAGATATCGCAGCTTATTTGTTAAATCCTTTTTGAAGCGGATCTATTAAAACGTGTGAAATATTTAGTAGTGTTTATCATCATATCGCTTTTCTCTCTCTCTCTCTCTCTCTCTCTCTCTCGCACTGTCTGTTTATTTCTACTGCTGTTGATTATTATGTGCTGTTCTATCTCTGGTGTTCTGTAAAGTGGCAAGTCCAAGACACATATTCCTACTCATATCTGCTTTCACGCCCCGTAAGGAGCACTCCATCAATTAACAAAAATTAACAAATTAATCTCTACTCAAAAGCTATGTCTTGCTCACTTCTTAATGTAGCCTATAGCTTGGAAAAATATGACTTCTGAGGTGGTGGGGTGTTTGTTTTGTGAAATGTTTCAACAAACCATTTTTTGTTATAAGCTAACTAATTTGTTCTTCTTCAGATTTCTTTGGTCTCCCTTTTGGCTTCGTAGGCGGCTTTGATCCTCCGTCTTGAAGAACCTAAGAGCACAATACGCAGAGAAATAAGTATATTAAAGTATTTAAATATAAGAGAAATGCTTGTAAATGCTTTCAGTGTGTTATAGTATATAATCACAAATAGCATGCAATTATAATTTACTTTATGTTGCCTATTGTATTAGGATATGGCTAACGCAAGGTGTCTATTCTCTAGTTGAATAAAATAATAATAATAACGGTTTAGCGTCCGTTTCCTCAAACTAGGATGATGTTAGTGAGGCCTTCCCCATCACACGCCACTACAAATATATTAACCAAAAGGACTTGAATAACCGCGCTGATGAGATTTTCTAAGCAGTGCCGGCTCGATGATCAAAAATCTATCAGGCAAGATAATACAAATCTATGGCGGGAACCTACTACAGAAAATCGAATTAATAGAACTTATATTTATATTATGCAGCTTTAGTGTTGTTATAGCTTGAACGAATGGAAGAGATTTTGACATGGTATGGGACAAAGAGGAGTGGAGAAGGTCCATGCGTATCGCGACCTAGTTAAACTGGGATTAAACGGAAGCTGATGATGATGATGGGTTTATGTTATAGCTTAAAAATTATAAGCGGATATTTTATAAGTTATTTAGCCGGACGTTAAATTCTTGTTGATTGATAAGTATACTGTATTTATCAATTTAGTAATATATAAATGCTCGTCGTTGTGTCCGATCTACTGCTGAGTAGATCAATCTATCAGCTTGTAGCAGGAGTCCCCAAGCATGCAATGTTTGAACCGCAATGGAAACAACCTTGTTTAAGATTGATTCAGCATGGCATCAATAAACAGACCGAGGTAGAAACATTGAACCGTTGTTATTAATCTCTACGTGACTGTTTACTACACCACACGTAAATCACCAACACGTGGTAGGCAGTGTAATTGATTTATTCTCGGCGTCATAACGGCCATTTATTCTAAGCATTTTAACGAGGATTTATGATTACCAACGCTCCATACTTGTAGCGCCTCTTCACTGTGTTCATCATTCATTGCTCGTTAAGTAGCGACAGCCAATATATGCGAAGCAGATGTTTAACGTATCGCCGCACTGCTTAGAGGTGCCGCCAAAATAAACACGAGTAGTTCTTCCTCTAGCTTCATAGACTCCGAGCAGATATTCTCATCTTACCCCCATCACTGGGATAGTGAAGTAACTGATGCCTAAGTGAGCGAATAGAATGTTGACGGCACCATTTCTCCATTTAGAATTATATAGATCCTTTGAAGAAATGTAACGTTAAAAATTTCAGTTAAAAAGCAAAATCAAACAAGAACTTATTTGCTTTTGTATAGCCTCTCTTGTTGCAACGAATAAAATACAATATACTATAGAAGTATAGATCATACTGATATAGACCTGTACGGTCTGTCCATGTCACCCATGACCAGGGGCGTAGCTACTACCTAGGGTTTTGTAATTGGGGGGGGGGGGGGGAGAATTTGCTAAGAGATGTTGTATTCGAGTCACACTTCTGCACACACGTAGCAACTACTCGACTGCACACCGAACACTTTAGTGTCGCTAAAGTAAACACTAAAGTGTTTACTTTAGCGACACGTGCACTGTCGTGCAATCCTAGGTTGAGCAGACCTAGATTATGAATGTTAGATCATTTAAAGATGCACATATAAGCGGATATGAAGAGGAAAACGTAGGATATAATATATAATATAACAACAGTTAGAGTGCTACAGTCATCAATGACAACATCGAGCACTATTGAGACAAAATCAAGCCGGCGAGCATAAAGAAGGTCCAAAAAAGGTGCAAATTCCAAAATCCAGATAATCAGTCCAAAGTAAGGGGAATTAAAGAAAAGTAGTTTTAGGCTCAGGTCGCTGCTCATAGACACTGGATGGAAAAGAGAGATGGAAAAGATAGGTCTTCAACTGCCTATAGAACTGCTCATAGGAAAGCAAAAACCGATGTGCTTCAAATGAAGATTTCCGAAGATTGAATGGAAGAGAATTCCAGATCTTCGGCGCAGCATGCTGGAAGAACGATTAGATAGCTTAGAGCGCGAAGGTAAGCTAGGTCTCACAAAAGTAATTAATTTAGATGACCGAGTAACAGCAGGCTGCATCACTTTAATCAAGTGAGACATACAAGTTTGTCCAGGGATGGTGATGGACTTAAAGTTAACGAAGCTGTTTTGTAAATGATACGCTCTTTAATCTTTAGCCAGTGCAAAGACTTTAATATGGGCGTAATATGTGAGTAATTCGAACTACAAAAAATTGCTCGCGCAAGAGAATTCTGAAGAAACTGCAATCGATCAATCTCAGAGCCAGGGAAATACAGTTGAATGGAGACGTTATATGGACCTGCCAATAGGCTGTCCACTAAGAGAGAGAGAGAGACGCAGGAGCTAATTGTATACAGCAATAACTCTGAAGCTACTTCTTGCCTTGGAGAGCGGCAGAGATTATGCCGTCATAATGCCGATGGGCTATTTAAACGCTTACCTGCTTTTTCCACTTCATACGCCTGTTCTGATACCAAGTTTTCACTTGAATCTGGCTAAGCCCGAGCTGGCGGGCTAAAGCAGTCCGATCTTTTGTCGTCAGATATTTCTGCCGATCGAATTGAGCTTCGAGACAACTGAGATGCTGCTCGCTGTAGACTGTTCTATTCCTGCGACATTTCATTCTCAAGTGAAGCCCCTGTAAATCACTGTGACTCGCTCC
Organism: Enchytraeus crypticus; assembly: GCA_905160935.1. Classification (NCBI taxonomy): domain Eukaryota; kingdom Metazoa; phylum Annelida; class Clitellata; order Enchytraeida; family Enchytraeidae; genus Enchytraeus; species Enchytraeus crypticus. The sequence continues at coordinate 151,216 of CAJHZI010000514.1, forward strand.
GCACAAGTTCCCTGAGAAACCTGATGACGGAATGTTGTACTGAACGTGATGGGAGCTGTTTAACAGGGGGTCCTTGTAATTGAACCCTGCCGTCACTAGACCTGTATAACAAGAAGACAATTGAACAAGTTTTGACAAGAACAAGAACAAGAACAAATTGAACAAAAACGAATTTTGCATAGAATGACAATCACTAGCATGACTAACGCTACTCAGTCTAGCGCACAGATGATAAGTCTAACACTACACTGTTCACTCCTGTCTTACAAGTGATAGACTTTACACTATTTGATGCTTCTTCATATGTTGAGCTACTACGTTAAGAATCTGCTGATTTAAACAAATTTTAAATATCTTATAACCTACCAAACTATATGTGAAGGGTTTCCAGTCCAAAGGCATCAATCCGTAAGAGTGTGAAAGATACTCGACCGAGGATCAGTATGTGCGGGGTTCAAATTCTGGGCTCTCCCATCACTGACATCGCTTTCCAGTGAGGAAACTGACGTTAGCATTAGCTTTAGCATTTTTTCCATGAAAACTTGAAAACCGGAGACTAAAGAAATGGCTCTCCAAAATAGAACCTTAATATGACTGTAAATTATCGCATAATGATGAGTAGAATATTTTGCAGATATCATTTTAAGCAATCATAGGCCTACCGTTTGGTGCCAAATGCTGTCGATTTTCAGCTTGTCTGTGTATAGAACAACACCGCAGTAATGATGGTGTTGGTAGTATAGAATCCTTAAAATATTCCATGGGATATCCCTGAGGTAGAGTAGTCTGGGGAAGGGAATGCCTAGCTACGGGTGTCAGATATGGCGACGAATGAACAGATAGAACCGGAATCCTCTCAGAGAGGTTTCTCATTAGAAGTGGCTGATACATCGGGTACAGCGGTAGAGGATAGCACGCCGTGACACGGGACAGTGCTGCTGAAGGTTTTAGGTGTTCTGATGAAGATAACCTTGGTAATGTAGTCGTTGACGCTTTAAGAGACGAAGAGATTGTCTCAACAGACTCGGAGGATCTGATGTTTGAAGATGGGACTCCAGAATGACTGGGATGAGCTTGAAGACTATTCTCATGTTGATTATCTTCAGTGAAATCATCAGAAAATACATCAATTTCACTTGAATCATCCATGACTTCATTGATCCATGATTTATGTTCGGTTTCTGATGCTCTGACGCCTGTATAGAAATACAAGTTAACGGAAAATTTAGTAGAAGAGTTTTTGATTTAATTAGTGGGTTTTATATATTTGTATGCTTAGAAAGCCATCTATGACGATAAACTGGATGAACTGCAGTTCATCTGATCTCGAGGTTATAAAATATCCTGCCTCGCTAAGACATGATCTAGTTACCGTTACCTGTGCCCACTTAATTCTTGAACAAGAGATCGTTGGCCAATTTCTGACTGAAAATTAGACACGACTTTCATTACGATTATGAAGAACCTAACTTCAATTTCTCAGAGTTATTTCTGTAAGCATGCATTGTATTTATGTTTACAATTTTAAATGCATATTTAAGACACTGAGCTATTATAAAAGTATAAATATTAATACATCAAAGTATAGTATCATTTTCCTCCTCAAATGCAAGCCAGTAGCAAAGCCAGCACAAGTTTTGAACCGTGAATCTCATCATCTTCATGCGGACATCAACCATCTCATGCTAATTGGATTAAATCTAGGAATTGAATTTTATCAATATCTAAATGCAATATTTTAGGAAGTCGAATTGTTTAATAATTTAAAAATTGAACATTATACCTAAAGGCTTTATCTGTTCCTCAGCAATGATAGAGTCTACCTCTTCACCTCGAAATTGTTCATCAACAGAACTTGAATTAGTTGTCAATCCTTCTGTCACACACAATTTCTTAGATTGTTCCTCATGAACACTATTTTTATTATATACTGATTTGACTAATCCCTTGTTTATTATTGCATTATTGCTTCCACAATCTACTGCCGGTCTTGCCGTCACATCGTTCATCATATCACAATCGTTTTCATTGTCATCAGTGATATGAATTTTTCGATTAACAAACCGTTCTTCGTCAACCACTTCTTTACCGCAATCTTTATCCAACCTCAACTCTGATATGGCCTGATATTGTCTAGATTTGTCACAACATTTACGTAACTTCAACGTCAGATGGGTTGTTTTCTGACTGGAAAAAGCTTCAGGCGAACTGGAAAGGTCTGCACTTCCGTCGAATCCAGGATGCGTCGAGATCTCGGAGTGATTATTTAACTTAACATCATTTGTCCTCTGGAAAATTTCACGCCCATCAGACACAGTTACGTAACGCATCTCTGTATCCCCCTCCTCGTAATTTACAACGTTGTTATCGGAATCGTGGCAGTATCGAGGCGAATGTGTTTTCTGATCAATTCTGTCAGTGTTTGTTTTAACGCTAATTAAATCTTCAAGTATATTACGACTAACGAATTGCGTTCGGTCATTAGAATTGTTTGAGCTGCCAATGTCAGACGTTGATGATATAACTTCGGTTTTGTTGACGTTAGACGATAATAAAATTTCCTGCGACGAATTCTGATTTATGACATTGTTCCTACGGACGAAATTAGACTGGTATACTGGATTGACTACAGTATCCACGATGCCATCTAGCAACTCTTCTCTGGTAGATGAATTTCTTGTGCGGTATGTGCATTCCGTATTTAGAATATCGTCAATAAGAAATTTCGATCTTTTGTTGACTTGTGCATTCATTTTTCTTGATCGTCTAATTTGCTTACAGAGGTCAAACTTTTAAAATATAAATATATAAACCTGCTTGTACTCTGAAAAATAATGACACACAGCTATAACAGATATGAATGCCATTTCTGAGCCATCTGAAGTTGATAAAAAACTGTCCACGTAAAAACTCATTTTATATATACACTGTGTTTATGTGTTACATAGCTAAGTATGCATATACGCATACATGTAATAAGTATGTATGTATGCATGTATGTTCGCCTTTCTGACTGGTCAGTTCAGTAGATTAAATATATATCGCTACTCCAGTTCCATCTGCTGCCCGTTTATTTTCACCTAATTCGGTAGAACTTAGAATTTCTATTTTAAAGTTCATCCTAAGGTTGTATACTTACCCTAAATTTAAAGATCCAGGAAATTTTTTACCATTAAGTCATAAAGTAATTCTGTGAAAATATAATCAGCATCATCATCAACAACATCTTCCCTTGAATCCTAGTTCAACTGAGGTCGGGATACGAATAGACTAACTTAAATCCTCTCTGTCCTGCATTACATCATCAGTCAATCCCCTATTTGAGACTTTTCCATTCGTTTACATTTTTGTAGCAATTTCTGGAGCCTAGGCGCTCACCAACCGAATGCCCTTTCTGACGTTGGTATGGATCTTAGTGATTTTGTCGCCTTCGACGGCACGTGCAGTCACCGGCTAGTCAATTCTTCAAACCACCCGGTCACAACACGGGGACCCGGATACAATACGAAGAAATGAGTTGAAAATATAAAAATATGACTTATTACTTTTGCTAAATATGTTATTGCTATTATATCGTTTTGTAATTGCATCGGTTCAGAAAGAGAAACTCAACTACATGGATATTGCAAAAGGATATCAAACGGAAGAATGGAAGAAAGAAAATTAAATGAGGATGGAGGATGAATATCATATGAATAATTATTTTTATTAGAATAGCCCCTTGTTGTGTTCGGATTGTTTGAAGAATTGACTAACCGGTGACTTCACGTGTCGTAGAAGTCGACTAAAGCACTAAGATCCACACCAACGTCAGAAAGGGCATTCGGTTGGTGAGCGCCTAGGCTCCAGAAATTGCTACAAAAATGTAAACGAATGGAAAAGTTTCAACTACGGGACTGACTGATAGATGATATGATGTAGGGCAGAGAGGATTCGAGACAGTCTATTCGTGTCCCGACCCTGATTACACTAGGATTCAAGATACGATGATGATGATGATGATATAACTAGAATAGTAAAACATAAAAGTGAGATATGCCTAATTGAAGACGTTGCGTAAATGTCATGAACCTGCTTGCAGCGGCTAGAAACTGCACTGAGGAAATATGTATTCAAATTAAAATTCTGTTTATTGAAAGTCATTTGGTAAACGATTTGATGAATACTAGCAAAAGCTAACACTATTGAAATGTCTAAGACTAAATATCTGATGTCGATTTTATTATTTTACTGTTTAATATAGAATTTCGGTATGTTGTCCCTTTAACATTCACAAATCTGTTCGCTGGATATGCCATCTGAGCTTTCAAAAAGTATTATGAAGCAGATCGCCTTCTACTTGATCGTCCTTGACTTAAGTTTCTCTTAATCTCGTTTTCTCGTTGTCCCAAAATGACCACATCATTGGGTAGCCCTTCCATTCCTTATTCATCTCCCATGCACAATCTGGAACTCATTTCATCCTGATCTCTGCAGTCAACTGGCCCAGCAATTCATGATTCATCTTAGGATTTATACTTTATGCACCCCTAAACAAGAGTGCCTGCATCACAAAACTCCTAATTTCAAAATGTACTTGTTTAGTCTATTTAAAAATTACTCGAATATACTTTTTTGAAGTGTTAGTCAGTAATAATGTCAAGTGAACGAATTCATGCAGTCTTTACGTGAGCATTCAAATATCAAATTAAAAATTGTTTTACCAAATAATTTGATCAATTAGATATTAATAACTAAAATATTTTGTAAACGAATTTACTGAGACTCTAGATTAACGGGGTTAACGAACCTTATAAACCACGAGTGACCGAAAACATACTGTATGATGCTTTAAATTGTGATCGCAATTTTGCAGTAAATATTTTATTATAAAACTTAGAGACACCAGATTAACTACGGAGTTTTGCTGTCTCTAATTGTTCGCATATCCTGGTTCATACCCCAGATTGAAATTCCCGTGTCTTTTCAACTTCTCTTTCTTACTTTCTCTCTCTCTCTCGCTCTTCTCCCTCTCTCTCTCTCGCACTCTATCTCTCTCTATCTCTTTCGCTCATCTATATTTTGTATTCTGCCAATAGTCAGGCTCAGGGTACATATATTCTTACTATCACAGTGTCACGCTCACTATACTTTTAGAGCTATAATACATGCATAGCTCTAATTTTAGGAATATAGGAGTTCTGAGGTGGTTTTACTCTGCCTCCACACTGTCTTGCTTAGTAGTCTCTTGCGTCACGTACTGTAGTCCGGGCATAACACGGGGATGACTATGGCTTATTGATAATATATTTTATAATATTTAGTGCAGACTTAACTAGCGAGTTGTTATTCTTTTTTAGTGCACTGTCTACTGGCAGGTCCATGGTGTATAATGCCTCCACTCTTCACTGTCTTCCGTTTTCCTCTTCATGTCCACATATGAGTGGGTCTCTAAATCATCTCTCTCTCACTCTTCAGTGCACTGCCAAGTGGCAGGTTCAAGGTACATATTCATACTCAAAGTCTGCTTTTTTGCTCCATAAGAGCACTCCTTAGATCAACAAGTTAATCCCTTCACAAAGTCTATGCCATATCCATACCATATGTAGCCTATAGCTTGGGAAAAGTATGGCTTCTGAGGTGGTTTCTCATTGCCTTCCTCAGTTAGATGGATTAATTACCTTTTAATCTTGTGGGAAAATATTTCTAGATGAGGTGGGTCCCCTCTTGCCATCTTCAGCTCATGCCTTAGTCGCCTCTTACCTACACGCAGCAGATTGTTTGCGGTTGCTCTATTCTGCAGTGGTCCAACCACACCCGAGCACAAAACGGGGCACAACTAAATCATCTAACATACCTAATCTCGGCCTGCCTCTGCCTCTATTTCCTTCCCTTCTACCTTCTATGATCTCTTTTAATAGAACTTCCCCCTTAGAATGTGTCCTATCCAACTCTTCTTCCTACTTCTTAATATATTTATCAACCGTCTATCTGTACTAAATCTCTCCAGAACTTCCTATGATTGCCTAATTAGCAAGAAATCATCAAACTCTATCACTTCGAGTGATTCCCATTGTTTTTAACAAAGTCTACGTTCAACTTAACTTTATAGCTTTCATAGTGATATCGCGAATAATATCGAGTTCTTGAAAAACACCTATTTAATCCGGTGTAATTTAGCCTTTTTAATCATTTTATAGTTTGATAAATAATGAAATAATATGTAAGTTTAAAAACTACTGACTGAAGTGTGGCTAGTTTGTTTAAGATATATCTTACAGGAATTACTAGACTACTCTAACTGATTTATAGCATAACGAATAACAATTTATTACACTGATTATTTTAAAGCACTAAATATTAACAAATGCACTAAATGCTGCTGATAAATATTCAGCAGTTGTCTTTCTGGTGCTGCTGCAGCAGGCGGCAACTCTTTGAACGCAACATCCAATCATAACGTGAGAAAGCTTTCAGCAATTCCTGTTGGCTGTCAGCAGCAACTCTGGAGCACGTGGCGTAGCACCTGTGAATCCGTGAAATCCTGTCGATCCCTGCTAATCTTCAATAATCCATTTAAATCAGTGACCGATTGAATGACTGTTTGAATCAAAGCCAAATTTTAAACATATCTATTTAGAAATAAAAATGCTATCTACTTAAATGCCACTCATTACCCATCTCTCTTTCTCTCTTGAACTATGATAAAATGCAGATTTAACTACTGATTAAGTGTTTGGAAAGTTTGCACTTCATGGAACATTAAAGTATTGATCCTATTACAAAGGCTAATCATTAAGCGCTTGTAAACTGCAGTCTTTAAAGCTTAACTGGATCCTAGAGTGCTTTTCTTGTCGCCCTTGTCAACATTTGAATTAGCTTGTTATTTTAGCACTATACAGTTCTCTGGAATCTACACACATTATGCACATGTTTCTCTGAATCCAAAACGGCAACTGCTTTTTTGTCATTTGCTGCTCGTGCTATTAGTAATCCGACTGCGGCTCAATAGATACACGATTCTTCCTACACTAGCCCTCCTACACTAGCAGCTCCATCGTCGAGTTTTCTTGAGTTTCTAAACTGCTCGATCCACACGTTCCATATCAGCTCCTTGTTCAGTAGTTTCAGTTTCATCATATTCCTCATTGTGGGTCTCAATATGTTCACGAATCATTTCAAATATCATAGTATTATTAGTCTAGGCATTTCTGAGACATTTATGCTAAGATATACAATGTACATGAATGCAGTCACTAATTTATATATATTGGCTAACTTATTTCACAAAAACTGGTATGCAATTGACAAGGCTTTGATAGCCATTTAAAAATGTATCTGATTTTTATCAACTAGACTTTTATATGTAATTCAAAAAAGTAATTTTACAAATATTAGAGCTAATTATTTTAAATAATCAAAATAAATTATTTTATTAAATATTTCAGAAAAAGAAATTTTTTTTTTGAAAATTGAGTATTTTTTACCATTTTTACAGGTAAAATATTATCGCAAAAAATATAATTTTCACATCACTAGTTCTTCGATTACTGGTGATATGGTTGCTACTAGAGCTCTAGTAGCTGACATTATTCTGCTATGTTGATATTACTGTTTCTGTTGTGCTTTTGCTTATGTTGTTGTCACATGTTATTGTCGTTTTTATTATAACTCGTCATTTTATTATCTTACTGTTTGCTATTACTGCAATATCTGTTGCATTTGCAATTCATATTGCTTTATAGTATACGGCTGCTATTGTTTCAGTTTGTTTCTAATACTTGGATTTGTTTTTGTTGCTGTAGATTTCAGTTTGTTATTAATATTGTTACTATCCTATTTAAAAGTTTTTTCTGCAAATCACATTTTTACTACTAATCTACTGCAGTTATTGATTTTATTATTTTTATTTGTTCATAATACATATGCATGTTTATGTTGCTCTTGTGCTTTTCGCTCTTTCAATGCTTGTTGCATTAATCTCTGTTGTCCTGTCAGTTGTGCTGTGCCTCTATTGCTGCATCAGTTTCATCTGTGTTAGTTGTGTTGTGCCTCTTTTGCTACAACAGTTTGATTTGTGTCAGTTGTGTTGTGCCTCTTTTGCTGCAACAGTTGATCTGTGTCAGTTATATTGTGCCTGTATTACTACAACAGTTTGATCTGCTAGAGATTAGCGTCAATCATCTCTCGTACTCTCACACTAATAGTTACAACCCGCACTGGTCGCGGCCCACCCGCTTGCTGCAACCCGCTCTGAACACCCGCGGCCCACCCGCCGACGTTGGCATCATCTCCACTTAAGCGATAAACTTCTCAATACATTTACCTCCGGTTTCGTCCTTGATATAGGAGGCTGCGTCGAAAGCCGAAGCTAACACTTCAGAAAAAACAGCGTTGAGTTCTTTTACCTAGGGCTTAGTCCTTTTAGTCATTTTAAATAGGATTTAGTGAGATCATCATTCGAAGAAACAATACATTTTTATATGTATTGACGTCCCTGACATTGCCTTTTGGCGAGGAACCGGACGTTAAATTCTTATTGATTATTGATTGATTGATTATAGCGATTTATAATAATTAACTAGCGTAATTATGCTGGCGCATTTTAAATGAGAAAACAGCGTGACAAAAGACAATGTGTTGGAGTGTAAGGTTATTACTATACATCTAGGCCCTACAGTATAAAAATGGTGCACCTATCTGTATGATCTGCATCATATCTGTGTTAAATCTGTATCATATCTGTATCATACCTGTATCATATCTATCTCGTATCTGCATCATATCTGTAGCTTATCTGTATCACATCTGTATCATACCTGTATCAGAAAAAGGTGCATACCTGTAGAACTGTGCTTTCGAAATAGATTGATTGATCAATTGATCAAATTGATTGAGTTGTGTACGGTACATAATGTAGGTTAGATTTATTATGTGTATTTTATGGTTAGCGTCACTGTATGTTATGGTTATAAAAATATAGAGATGTCTTTGCTTAATCATCACTCGTTTATTTCAGACAACAGTCCATAAGACATTGCACGATACAATGATAGAAACAAGAAAAAAAGGACAGAGAATTACGTAATCTATATGTAAAGATAAATAACAATAACAATAATATACTCTAGAAAACAAAAATTATACTGTATTTGCTTACAAATAATTGTATACCTGTAATTCCAATGTTAAATTATGAACATGTAATTTAGCAGGTTTTCTAACTCATACCACTAAACATTAACTAATAAACAGATGCGACTAACTTATAATCAAATAATTCAGTTTGATCGCTCAGTTATATAAGGATCGTCTGTGAAAGGCCTCAGGAAGAGCATAATTTAAGAATTTTAGCTTCACGTTTTATTTAAATTAGTATTTCGGTTAATGGACTAAATTGGCGCTAGTTTGGTTGTTATAATAAATGTTTGTACAAAGAAAGCTGACGTGGCAGTGCACGAATACAGAGTGTCGATGACGTCACACGGCAGATGAATGAAACGGGTGAAGCGATAGAACTGACTGGCTATAGTAGAGCTGAACAATGTGCTAACAGATAGCTACTTCACGTAGTTAACTCTGAGTTACATAGTGTGGATGGAGAGAAGAAGGGAAGCAGGTAACTGTGGAGAATGAATATGATCAAGAGTAGGGGGAATAGATACAAAATAAAACTAGGTATGGGAAATAAATATGCTTTAATTAAACAATATAATAAAGATATAAAACAAATAGACACTAAATATAGTCAGTGGAGACAGAAGGTAAAAGAGGCTGCTCTGGTGTCTACCAAGTGACGTCACGCAGAGAAAAGAAGAATATGTTACGAGGTAGGTTATAGACGCAGAGAGAGAGAGAGAGAGAGAGAGAGAGAGAGAGAGAAGGATGGGAGCAGACAGATAGATATAGCAAGAGAGAAAGAAATGGAGAAAGAAAGAGAGAGAAAGAGAGAGAGAGAGTGACGAGAAAGATTAATGGCAGATTAGTGAGACACATAGTAATCTACTAAAGTCAGAAATTATAATAATCCAAGATTTTGAAAAACAAGAGAAAGAGAGAAAGAGAGAGAGGGAGAAAGTTAGATAAAGATAGACCTATATAAATGAGAAAGATGAAGTGAAGAAAACTAGAGGGATGATCCCGGATTCACTTGTAACCGATAGAATAGAATCCAGACAGCCTCTTGAGGAACTCTCAGATCGCTGGCGGTCTGGAACACACGCTGAGCAACCGCTTAACGAAATCTGCGAGTCAATCAATCGACTAATTACACCGCTAACGTTTTTCTATCGCCTATAACACGGACCTCCGGCATAACAGAAAGCTCTCCGTGGATTCTTCAGCTGTGACCTAGTGTGAGGTCCGTGGAAAAAACAGACCCGCAGGAATTAACCAGGACCTCGTCGAAGCACCTCGAGGGCGTTTGATAAGTAAATATTACAATAAGTTTTTCAAGTTAGGTTGCCATAGGAAAAATGTTATACATTAATTAAATTGGGACACAAGTACATGTATACAGTATGCTGTTTAGATTACTCTTATATATATATATATATATATATATATATATATATATATATATATAAGCGTATATGTATAAGCGTATATATATATATATATACATATATATATATATATATATATATATATATATATATATATATATATATATATATATATATATATATATATATCTGTTTATAGGCTTACTATATATATATACTATGTATATATATATATATATATATATATATATATACATATATATATATCATGTATGTATTATTTAGAATGCTATTTATATTAAAATAACATTTAATTAATAGGCCTATTACCTTTAATTAATTAATAATAAATTAATATTAATAATAACATTTAATCAATATCACTGCATTAACTATACAGTGAGTCATTATATCATAGTTTAAACTATAACACAGGTCTATTGTGTAAACAAAATACGATTTAAAGTGTGACTTAATTTTAATTATTGTATTAAAACATTCTCTCCCACTGCACTGTATTCTGACAAATATATGACTTCCATCCAATCAATGTTATCATCAGCTTTCCCTTTCATCGCTACAATTACATGTACAGTATATGACTTTTTAAAATTAAATCACAAAACATCCCTTCCCTCAGTCTGCCTCTAAATGTCACTTTCTAATTGCATTATTCCTTAACTACATCTTTCAACAACCCTTCCCCGAATACTTTGTCCTTCCGTACACAGTTGGTCCAGAGACATTATGTTGTCGTTAACTACATTTGGTCTTAATGTTATTGCTGTTGTTAAATCTCGGAATCAAATCAAATAACCATCAATAAAATCGGCGGGGGGCGAGGAGATAGTCAATTATCAAAATTCAACATGAGTTATCGAAAGAAGTAAGAATAGAACGGGGAGTAAAATAAGGCTGTTGCATGTTACCATTTCTATTTAACATTTGCATAGAAACAATGATGATGAAAGCTATGGATGACATTGGAAATGAATAAAAATGGAGGTAAACTTATGAAAGATGTAAGATTTACCGATGATCAATGACGGCTACTGTAGGAAAGTTTATTGAAAATTGTGGATAGCACGAACATTACTGCATTAAAGTATGAAATGAAAATTAATATAAAATAAACCACTAGTGTCTAGAAAAGGAGAAAGGTTCAATATGAAAATACACGGGACGAAGTTAGAACAGGTAAGGAAGTTAACATATTTGGGACACACTACATGTATAAGAAGATATGGGAAATTTGCAACAGAAATAAAATGTAGAATTGGTCAAGCACAACAGGCATTTAGTAAGAGGAATGGACTACTAACAAAGAGTCTCAAGACATTTATGAAGGTAAAGATTTTAAAGAGTTCAGTTAGGACTACGCTCGTGTATGGTTGTGAAACATTGACGTTAAGAAAGAAGGATATCAAGAAACTGGAGGCATTCGAAATGTTGTTCTTTACAGTGTAGAGAGGAAAGGAGAGGATAAAGTGGATTGACAAAATTACGAACGAAGAAGTGGTAAATAGAGTTGACATAAATTAACAATTGATAAATGTCACAAAGAATAGCAAAACTGGATGGGCATGGCATGAAAGAGAATTAATGGTTTACTAAAAGAGGTAAATGAAGGAAGAATGAAAGCAAAAAAGTAAAGGGAAGACCGATCGAGACTTGGGATACTGGATGATTGATTTAATAACTGATTCTTATCTTGATGTTCAAATAGGCTGTTCAAGTAATTCTACTCTATAGAGCTTTTGACATGGATCTATACAGTTTGAATTCATATAATCGTTTTACTTCAAATAGAAAACTAATAGGCTTAAAACACACGCATTATAGTGAAATTATCAACTACGTTGATATCAATCACTTTAATACCACATGTTTAAACCGTTAGGCAATTTAGTCCATTTTCCGTATACCAGTCCAGTGAATGTCCGATATTTTGCTCTCAGATCAGCGCGGCTGGGATTCGAGCCATTAAGGCTTACGTAAATACTTTTCAAGTCCACTATATCAATTATTATTATTATTATTATTATTATTATTATTATTATTATTAACAACGAAAACTTATATAGCAGTGTCATGGCCGAACTCGGTCTTCGAGACTACTTTACAGGAAGAGTTTAGTTGTCATCATGAGCTAAATAACAATTACATTTAAATTAATATCTAAACTAGTAAAAAATTCTATATATGAGCGCAACTTTACGCTATCCAGCAATCAACTGCTTAACTAGATATCGTGGATATATCAATTTCCTAGTTAAGCCCATACAGTTGTTTTTCGAAGACTTGTTGCTGCTCGCTTGTTCCTTTTAGTTGGATATAGTTATCAAAACTCTACATGTATAGGAATACTGGTGTATGTAGAGATTTTGTTACTACAGTTGCCACAGTGTTCCTGTATGGATAAGCCTACCACCTACGGCTTTGATTGACGGTACCATTAACAACAAGTTATAGAAATGTATTTGGCTCAATTTTCGGTACCAAATGGCAAGTCCATTCCTACAAACAGTCCGCTTTAGGCCTAGAGTCTTCTCATTTTTGAATATTTTGTCAATAAGCAAGTTCATTTGAACTTGTTTATTGGAAGGCAACGGGAAACCACCTCAGAAGCCATATTTTCCCAAGCTATAGGCTACATAAGGTATGGACAAGGCGTAGACTTTGAGTGCTCTTATGGAGCGAGAAAACAGACTTTGAGTATGAATATGTACCTTGAACCTGCCACTTGGCAGTGCACTGAAAAAGAAGAAGAAGAAACAATGTCAATGTCAATGTCAATGTCTATGTCAATGGAGTAAGCCCTTGCAAAAATATATGACTTTACGAAGTGTTACTTTAATAACATTTAGGCTTATAGCTTAGTTCAAATAAGATTTGATGACTGCTTTTATCACGTGAATTTGCTTCCTCGCTCTTGAGTGTTACACAACGAGTGTCATCTTAGCAAACTGTATACGCCTCAAACCATGCCGTGAAGCTTCATTAGCTTGGGTCAAAAGTGGCTACCAGCTGGTTTTGAATTTCGCGTATAGGCCTAATATAAAACGTTTTATATTATGCAGCACCTACAATCTGGAATTCTTTACCTATTTATCTTCGCTCTTGTTCTTCTCTTTCAGCTTTCTGTAGTAGGCTAAAGATTTATCTTTTCCCTCCGTTGAATTATTCGATCTACCCTGACCGTTTTGCTCACCGGACCGGCTTTCGTTTAGGACCTTACTTCTCTTCAGCACATTTATTTTTGCATATTGATTTGGGTGAATTGATCTGATGTGGTATGTGCTGTGGGAACGTCCGTGACATCATCCTTGGCTGAGGAAACGGACGTTAAACCTTTATTATTATTACTATTATTATTATTATTATTGTTATTATTATTATTATTACTGTATGTATAATATAAAACCAGCTCGAAGCCACGCAATAACCACGTTGAAATATTATTATTTTGGTGATCGCCAATTTTTAAGACAGCAACCGGATTTAGACAGCCAGTGTCGTCCAGAACACTGAACACTACAAATTATGCTAAGACAAGTGTGATGAACAAGTGTTAAGTGATGAAAAAATTAAGTGATGAACAGAATTAAGCCAAGACAAGTGTGATGACAAGTGTGAGCAGAACAAAAGGCTCACAAACAGTTCAAATCTAAAATCCGGTGTACCAATGCAAAGGAATAGAGGTTAGTGTGGTGCTAGCTACAATAACAGGAAATACACACAATCTTGAGATATTTATGAAATTTTACAGCCAAGGATTATATAAAACAACCACCTAGCGAAATCTCAATAACTTACACAAAACTCAAAATATTTTGAGTTTCTAGAGGAGGAAACTCTGCTTACAACCTGTATATTTGGTTAACATGTGTTTAGTAGTAACAAAATGATAAAGTTTCTATGAAAGATCGAAAATCAATTTTAACAAGGCTTTTTGAACAGAAATAGGCCTACCGGAAATTTTCTTCAAAATTTAGGAATAATTTTAATTGATGAACAAATTTTAAGCATCATTTATTCATTAGAGCAGATAAAAGCTATCTCTCTCTCTCTCTCTCTCTCTCTCTCTTAGTGCACTGCCTGCTGGCAGGTCCATGGTATATAACGCCTCCACTCTTCTCTATTTTCCCTTCTCCTCTTCATGTCCACGTATGAGTGGATCTTTAAATCATCTATAACATTCCTTTTTATATACCATTATTCCTGGGGGATTCTGCTTATGAAGAGGTGGGCCTCCTATGCCTTCCTCAGCTTCGACCAACAGTTACTGGGCAGGGGCGTCACTCCCTGAGAAAACAATCATAGATTGCAAAAGCTATCATAGATTGCAAATATTAATTTTAATAGAAAGAGCCAAGTTAATTTTCGTCTTATGTTATGGTATCAGCCGGAGTAAGGGAATGCTTCACTTCGTCCCATCTCATTCATATCGACCCATTCAAGGATGGCTATAGAAAATCACAGTCCAGAGTTCATAAAAAAGACTAATGGTCTCTTAATTCGCCTGACCTCAATCCTCTGGACTACTGTTTGCAGGGCACAATGTTGTAACAGTATAAACTTGTATTGTGAATTGATAAATCCACTGATTTGACTTACTATTCCGGTCAGTACATTAAAGTAGCTGTTTTACTGGCATTAAGGAACTTTCAGTTGAATATACATTAGCCTATAGGATGTTTGAATTTTAGGATGTCACTTATGGCCGAGGAATTAACAATAGAGATATAGTACTGCTTAGCTAGTAACTGAAGTTGAATTTTCATTGTGTTTTCGCTGTCAGTCCTACTCAGTAAATTCGAAGCCTATCTGAAATTCCATAGCAGTGTCGTTACGGTGACCAGTCTCCGAGACTGCTTTACAGGTTTCTGGCAGATTATTAACTGACTAATTAGCAATCATTTTCATGGATAATCATGTATTTGTTATTAATAGCACCGGTTTTCAGAAAGCTCCGATACAAGATTAAGCTTCCTTGAGCTCCAGGGGATATCCATCACTTGTTGACTGACCTGGGCTTTGAACCTATGCCACTTGCATCTCAGCTAACATTCTAACCATTCCGCCGTATTCTTCCCCCAAATATACATTTTAGCATTGCATAAGTAAAGAATTTTATTATTATTTTCCTACAATATGCACAGGCATATAAACTGAGCGATGTGCATGCGATATCATCTTGGATTACAAATATTATATCAGACCCGTGATGATTTGTCTGAGGATCGAATTATGGCTGGTAATGGATCACATACGGAGCGGCGAAGGCTGGGGTTTCAATGTATTCGCCGCTTATTAGCGCCGATACCATTTGCCTATTAATGCAAATCCAAACTAATTATTCTGCAAAAGAAAACAGAACCCCCGATGTGCAAATGCTTACAGGTTTTAAGAGCAAGGGTTACGGCAGTCCTATATCACTTGAATGTTTGCTTAACGAGCATTCATCCGTACAGCTATCAATGCTTGGCAGGAGAGTGGAGGAATCTTATGAGGCGATATAGTGGGCATCAAATATCCTTAAGTGAAAGAGGCGAAGAAGGAAAGAGAGAGAGATAGGGAGAGTAAGGAAAATGTGAAAAGGAATGTGGGAGAGAGAGAGAGAGAGATCTCAGATCTAGAAAGGAAGATAAGGTGAGAGATACGGTGTTCCGTAGATATATCAAAACTCACCAATTATATGCCTCTACTTTAATTTGACTGTTCAATTCGAATCATACTTTTATGTTTCATTTTTCAGTTCAAAATTAATCTCAGTCCCTTATATTATTGCTAAGCCATTGTCATATGAAAATAAAGTGAACCTTGTACGATTGTATCTCTGTTGATGTTTGTTAACTGTAGAGAACATAAGAATTAAATTTGGTAGTTTCTCTCGTAGGATTTTGTGATTTTAAGTCATTAATAATTTTGATTTCGAAGTCATTTTTCACAATTATTGAGAAATAATTTTGCTTTAAAAATCATTTTCTGTCTGATGATCTTATTTTTAAATCATTTTTAAATGATTTTATTTAACACTGCATATATCAAAACAAAAAACAGTATACTGTAAGCTTACATGTGTTAGAATTCTGCTCTTATTAATATCAAATACTGCTATTTTTAAAAATAAAGAATCCTACTAATGAGAAATAACACTATATGCTTATACACATGTAGATGCAAAGACTATCTTATCAACAAACAAAAACGCAAATATAAAATTTCGCGGGTCTTATAGCATACCAAATTACTCCTTTTTCGCAGTTAGGAAGTTATATTAAAAATCAGGATCGTACATCATAAAAAATAAGCCAAGGTAATGAGCAAGCGCTAGACCGCAATGAATACTTTTATAGCAAGATAAAGAACTAACTCCTCATTCAATACTAAGTAAGTATATACATGTATGATACATATACATGTACAGTATTATGATTATTGACTACAAAAAAAGGAACACGCATTATAGTGAAATGATCAACTACATGTATGTTGATATCTATCACTTTTAATACCACCTGTTTAAACCGTTGGGCAATTTAGACCATTTTCCGTATAACCAGTCCGGTGAATGTCCGAGATTTTACTCTCAGATCAGCGCGGCTGGGATTCGAACCCACAAGCGTTCAATTCACCTGAGAATCTGCCATTTAACACTTCATGACGTTACCCTTATGATATTAAGACATTCTACAGTTATAAGTACGTGAAAAGTATCACCTTGAATGAACACTGTGAAGGGGATATGGCGTCACGGTTAGAGTGCATTCAACAGTCAACTGATGTCTAAACGATGGCTCAACGAGTGTGACATACATGTATGCTAACTAGGAAATGAAGTCTCCGTCATGAACTAGAATCATTAGCTTGTGCACATAGCTAATACTTAAAAAATACTTCAAGTGAAAATTTAATGAAAGTGTAGATATCTCTAAGCGCATCAGTTAGTTAAATATTTCTTCATATTTAGAAATTTTATCGTATGTAAAGTACAGCAGGCTCAGAAACTATCCACCGTAAAAGTATGTCGATTTCAAAGATATAGAATATATTCTTTATTCTATGGTCGATTCATTGTCAATGTGTACGATTCAGTCAATAGGAAATAATATACAGTAACAAAGAGGTGAAGGTCGGACGCAATGTGTAGATAAACAAATGTGATTTTTGCATTGTCGATACTTGCAGGTTGATATTAATTGCACAAAATAATCGTTATCAAGGTGTCTATTTCTTATTAGAAGATAGGAAATGGCAAAATGCTTTGCAGCCGTATGTTATCATCAACTCCTACTGGGTAAATGACACTATAAATGTCAATCTAAGAAACATTTTAGAATTTTACTTGCAGTTATCATTATGTTCAATGCATAGTTTCGAAACAAACGACTCCCAGCTATAGCGTCTTCATTTGAAAGGTGACTTAATGACTTTTACGCAGAATAGAAGTGCACTTCGCGTTTTTGAGTGAGAGCTGGTAACACTGAATTTCGTTCAAGTTTGTTTACCATGGTTTCAATATGGCGGTGTGGTATTCTGACGGGAATATAACTATTTATGAAATTTTGTAATGAAAGTTTACTTATATCTCTTAATTCCATAGGACTTTGTGTCATTTTGCTAGTCTACAACTAGTCTATATCGTAAGTATGTCTCTGTTCGTCCTCATATGTAAGAAATATTTTAATAACGACTTGTTCCAACTTGCCTCTGTCCGGATCCCGTAGTCCGATTTGCACTAAATATTCACAGTATGTGGAGAATGACCTTAGTATTGTGTCGAATTCCATGAATTTGCTGTATAAAATTTGTTAATTATTAAGTAAGAACAAGATAAATTGGTCCGGACAGTGCGTAACCGTAGGAGCCCCGTTAATTTTAAGAAAAAATCCTGTCACTAGAGTATGTTTTAAATAAAAATGCGTGGAAAGTACGAAGTGATAAAATAACATAACATAACGGCACACTGGGTCAGGAAGCACAGATGCTTGTTTAAGACCCATTTCCTCCTTCCTGTCCATGGTTATTAGTAATCGTTGCCTTGTGATGGCGCATCAATTGCAGCCGGCGCGGATTTAAGAATAGCCTTCCATCACCCTGGGATTTTTTTCCTTCCTAAGCTTTTACCAACACTCGGTCTTCCAAGGTGGTCACCCAAAGTACTAACCAAGGTCGATGCAGCTTAACTTTGATAATTGACTCGCAACTAAACCAAGTGCGCTAATCCTGCCGTCAATATAAAATATTTTTTGTAGTACAAAATAAGGACCTCAAAATTACCTATATACTTTCAATATACTCTTATTTAGCTATTAAACGGTGTATCCATATGGGGGAACACTATTAAATTATATTACAATCTACTTCAGTGTTTCTAGGTACATGAAAGGATATATAAGCATAGTCCGCCTGGAAACCAGGAAAGTGAGTGAAATTTTATTGAGTTTAATTGAATAAAGAATGGCCTACTGATTTAGTTCTAGAGTTCTAGAATACATTTCTCTGTACATTTCTCTATGTATACATATTAGTAGTACTTTTGATAGGCATATATATGTATATATATATACATGTATGTGTGTATATATATATATATATATATATATATATATATATATATATATATATATATATATATATATATATATTATATATATCAGGGAGGTTATATGGCAGGAGACAATGCTTAATACTAAATGTCCTATTGGCTGTGAAACCAGCTACGATCATCCTGTAACCCCATTCAAAAATTGTCAATCATGAATAAATTAATCAGCGGCCATTTCCAATCTAATATCACGATTTTTCAAAATTACAATTTTTTAAAATTACAATTTTTCTTACAGGTAAGAATACTCACATTTAGGTTCCTGTAATAGTTACGAATATAGTTAGGGTTTAATAAAGATTACTCTTCGGGTTACGACTAAGGAACACTTAAGGCTTACGATTATTTCAAGTCAGAGCAAATTAAGTCGCCATTTAATCTGTATATAACGGTTTTTACATGTGGGCGGTACCAGCCTAGAAACAAACAAGACCTCAAAATCTTCCATAAATATAAATAATCAGACTTTATGCCACAAATGCAAATATCTTTGCATATATGTAGAAATACTGAATTTAGATATTTCAAAATTGCATTATTATAAGATACTGGTATTAATTAATGTCTTACTGAATTAAAATATTAATGATTAACATTTCCACTCATCGCACAGTAAAAACTACCAATAATGTTGGCTGCTATTGTAAAGATTAAGGTGTTGTTTTTGGTTTAACGTCGATCTCGGAAGACAATGATGATGTTGTTTGGGGAGACTAGTCGTAGATGTCAGGTACGTGATCTGCTGTCATTGTAGCCAGAAGAACATAACGCGAGAGATACGTTATTCATTTAATATTAATTAATTTTATTATTGCAGTTCTCGTTCTCATCTAAATTAAGTTAAATTATTTACACTTGAAATTATACAAAAGTAGCTTTCATATCTGCCCGGCCCTGTTCACATTGACGTCCACTGTATAGGACGCGCCTCTTCCCGAAGGCACCATCATTATCTGAGCTCAAAGGCTTCGCCTTCTAAAGGCAACAAAACTGCAACGAACTGTTACATCGCTTCGTCTGTACAGGTAACTGCAGAATGAACCGCTTTGCATCGAAACACAGCATCGAATGAATAGAATGAACAGCAACTAACTTAACTAACTTTGTGGCCCAAGCCCAACCAACACTCATCGCAACGCAATACCGCATAGCAACCTATTCCCAAAACATTACCATAAAAGTAGCCAACTTATAACTTAAACAACTATGCAGTACCCGTAGAGAATGCTGGATGAGATCACCAACCTCCCGGAATATATGCAATGTTCTAGAAAACAGCTAAACTTGAAAACTTACAGAATTAATATGCTAACCCAGCACTACTACACTATGGTTTCGTAGGTCCTGTATGATGGCGGTGCTACATCGAAATTATGGCGCAATACTATCTCCGGATGGTTTATTATATATATATATATATATATATATATATATATATATATATATATATATATATATATATATACATTTATATATACCGGGTGAGTAAACAAAATGATTACACTGCAAAAAGTTTGAATATCTCAGGCTAGTTTTAATATTTTCAAATCAAACTTTTACCAATTAACAAAGGACTGATTTGTGATGAGTGGCCAATTTTCATCCAGTTCAATGTCTAGATTGGCCAGTTATACAAGTTTCAGTACAGCAACCCCCAATTTTTACCTAAAAATGGCGTTTGCGACAACAGTAAGGGCAGAAGGCACTTCATTGACGAGAAGGTAAGGGTGAACTCTCATTACTTTTCTTCTGGAGCTGTTTGATGATTGCTATGCTGTTCTACCAAATGGTTTCATCTTTCAGCAGAATGGTGCTCCAGCTCATGCATCTCGTCATGCACAGGAATCGATCAGCGAGAGAAACCCGAACTTTATCAAAAAGAATGAATATCCTCCAAACTATCCTGATCTAAATCCTCTGGATTACCATGTCTGGGGAACCATGCTGCATCCCTATCAGAATCACCAGCCGAAGCCTAAAAACAAGACAGAACTGCAGAAGTGCTGCAATCAATCTGGGAGAGAGTTCCCCAAGCTGGAATCAACAAGGCTCTCCTAGGGTTCCGAAAGCGACTGCAGTCCTGCGTAGCTGCGAGAGGAAAGCATATCGAATAGTCAGTAATGCTAGCGGATGCAACTGGTTCTTTCTGAAACGCCACAACAGCCCTTTTCAGGGCCAAAATGAAAACAAAATTTAATATAATTTATATTTACAGTACATTGAAAACTGGGGGGTTGCTCTACTGAAACTTGCATAACTGGCCAATCTATGTACCAAAATGGATGCAAATTGGTCACCCCATCAGAAATTAGTCCTTTAGTAATTGGTAAAAGTTTTCTTGGAAAATATTAGCAATAGCCTGAGATATTCAAACTTTTTGCAGGTGTAATCATTTTTTTACTCACCCTGTATATATATATATATATATATATATATATATATATATATATATATATATATATATATATATATATATATATATATATATATGCAGAAAATTTAAATGTATTGCTGTTTGGCTGCTTGTAAATATATAAATTAATGCCTCCATTACTGTATTTTTTATTTTAGATGCCGGTAATGAAGTCATCAGCAAAGGACGTAAAATCCAAGATTAATTCGATGCCTTTTAGCAGCGCAGAACCGAAAAAGAAGACACTAAGACTTCATTCTTCGTCGTTTTCTACATCTGTTAAGCAGGAACCTATTGGAATTATTTCAGATAAAAAATGTAGTCTATCCTCTAACACAAATAACCCTGACAGAAAAGAAATTCTATTGCCCAATGCAAATATTTCAACTAAAAAATATATTCAACCTTCAAATACGTCAGCCCTGGGTACTGGAAATGGAGTTAGAGGAAAAAATATTATACCTACTTCTGCATCTAGTAGACAAAACAATCAATGTACCAAGGTAGTAGTTTATTTGTCTTGATTTTCTAAGGTATTTTAATGAAGAGTTTAGATATGTAAATTAATATTTTTTATAAAAATATTTAGCAACTAATTAGGGGTTCAACATTCATTGATCTTTGGTGTATATTTTAAATTAATTTCCATGAAGCCACTATCTAGTGATTCTAAATGATTACATTGTATATATTCGTTTTTACTATCTTTTACTCTTTCTTTCTAGTGTGTTGTGCTAAGAGCCATGTCCAATGTACATATATGCGTACTCAGAGTCTGCTTTCATGCTCCATGGGATGTATATTAGCGCATGCTCATTGTTTGTTTAACTCAAGCTTTTAACCAATCTGCTGTTATATCTACTATCCAGGTAAATAATAGTCTTAAGATACTCAATCTTATTCAAATGTACTCTAGTGTGATCTAGTGACTACTGAACTCTCCATAGGCCAAACAAACCTATTCCCATGCAAAGTCAAGCCTATACATTTCATAAATCGATCTACAAGCCTATACATTTTGAGACAAGTGATCATCTAATCATTAACTTTGTAATTCTGTGCAGTTGGATCTGTAGGAAAGTCCAAAAATTTGATTATTTTAAAGTAAATTATAAAGAAATTAAAAGAAATATACAGCATAGAAATGTATTTATGGTTTTAAGTGATAATGATAATAACGATGACGTAGAGGGCTTATGGAATAATATTAACACAGGTCTCAGGATGATTCGTGATGAGCTTATTAAATTGAAAGCCAAAAATAGAGATAGTTGCAAGTGGGTTACTAAAAAGGTAAGAAGAAAAAGAAAAGCCAAAAAAGATACTTGGAACAATTATAAAAATAGTAATAATGATGAATCATTGTACTGTGAATATAAGAAAAAGCTTAATAAATCGGTTGCAGAAAATAGAAAAGCTAAGTTAGAATTTGAAAAACAGCTAGCTCTTAATATAAAGAATGATGCAAAGAGTTCTTTTGCTTATGCTAATGCTAACAAAAAAGTTATTAAAAAGATTGGTCCTTTAAGAGATGAATATAACAACATTATAGAAGATACTGCAAACTATTATAAAGATACTGCAAACTATTTTAATAAATATTTTTCATCTGTATTTGTGGAAGAAGATTTAATTAATATGCCAGTACCGGCTAGGATCTTCAAAGGTAACTTTGAATGCTCCTTACATAATATGGAGTTTGATATTGATGATGTTGTAAATAAATTAAATTCGCTAAATGTCAATAAAAGTCAAGGTCCAGATGAGATTCATGGAAAATGATTTCGGAGCTAAGAGATGAATTAGCACCGGCTCTATTAAACCTACTAAAAGCTTCAATGAAAACAGAGGTGGTTTCTCAAGATTTTAAGAATGCCAATGTTGTACCAATACATAAAAAGGGAAATAGGGATAAAGCAGAAAATTATAGGCCTATAAGCTTAACAAGTGTAATTGGTAAGACATTTGAAAACATTATTAAGGATAAAATAATTAGTTTCTTGGAAGAATATAACTTAATTAGAAATAGTCAACATGATTTTATTAGTGGGCATTCTTGTTTAACTAATTTAATTTGCTAGATTTTTTAGAATATATTACAAAGGAAGTAAATAATAAAAATAGCATTGATATCTTATATCTAGACTGCTAAAGCGTTTGATAAAGTTCCACATAAAAGATTACTTAGTAAGTTGGAAGCACATGGAATAATGGGCACACTTTTAAAGTGGATAGGTAATTGGTTAAGTAATAGAAAACAAAGGGTATTTGTCGAGGACGAGTTCTCGGACTGGGCAGCAGTGAAGAGTGGTGTGCACAGGGCTCTGTTTTAGGACCTCTATTATTTTTAGTTTACATCAATGACATTGACATAGATATTGTATCTAAATTTAGTAAATTTGCAGATGATTCTAAAGTAGCAAAGATAGTAAACAACATTGAAGATGCTGAGATTTTAAAGTATGATATAAAAATATTACAGAACTGGTCTAGGATTGGCTAATGGAGTTCAATGCTGAGAAATGTAGAGTTATGCATATAGGGAATAATAATTTAGAAATTGAGTATACATTGAACAATATAAAACTAAAATCCACAAACAGTGAGAGGGATTTAGGAGTCTTTGTGGATAGCTCTTTTAAATTTAGTGAAAATTGTAATAAAGTTGTAAATAGTGCTGATTGTGTATTAAGAATGATTAAAAGAACAATTGCATGTAGAAATAAAGATATTGTGGTAAGGCTATATAAAGCTCTTGTACGGTCAAAACTTGAATACTGTGTTCAGGCTTGGTGCCCATATCTTAAGAAAGATATCAATAAATTAGAAGGGTACAAGCCAGAGCAACAAGGCTGGTATTTGACTGTCAAAAACTTAGTTATGAGAATAGATTAAAATTCGTAGGATTAACCTTTTTAAGTGAGAGAAGAACTGAAGGAGATTTAATAGAAGTTTTTAAGATACTCAAAGGTTTCAGCAAAGTTGACCATAATATTTGGTTTAATTTATCAAACAACAGAAACACTAGGGGACATATTTATAAACTTAGTAAATTTACAAATAGACTAGATTTAAGGAAATTTTTCTTTAGTCAGAGAGTTATAAATGCTTGGAATAGTTTGCCAAGCGAAGTTGTGGAAGCAGAACCAGTGAATGCTTTTAAAAATAAATATGATAAACATAAGAACATGTAAATTAGATGCTAATTGCATGTTCAGTGTTATACTTAGGCTATGACATGTGTATAAATTTGCTATGTATAAATTTGACATGTTGACATGAAGTCTGTATGATTCGATTAATATTAATTGGTTTTAGTTAAGAGCCTGGTGAATCTTAAACAAGTGTATAATTGCTTCCTGACTCTGTAGTGTTATGTTATGTTAAATTTGATTGTAGTTGGTCAATGTCTTTATATAATTATCTTTAAGGTTCTAACGTTTTTCAGTTGTTCTATCACTATGTGCATTTTGACTAGCTTCTTTACTTTTTCAGAGGTATGGTTTCAGATCCCACATTTTTTGTATAACCGAAATTTATTTTTCTTCAGTATATTTTGTACTGAGCACTGCTAATTTCGTGAGGACTAAATCTTATTATAGTGTTTCAATTTACTCATATATTATTATTCATTTATGTATAAAAGTTTATTCTTTGCAAAAGGTTTTGTCTAGTTTCTATATGAACTAATTGAGTGCTAGTTATAGCTTATTTGTTTCTGAAGTATAACTTGATGTTTTATTGTAATTGATTGAAAAGACTTCTATTAAACATATATATATATATATATATATATATATATATATATATATATATATATATATATATATATATATATATATACACACTCTATTCAATTAGAAATATCTGCAATGACTGCCGATCAAATTGGCTCAGAATTTTGTTATTTGTTTAATTAAATTAACAGGATAGGAAGGAGAGCTTGAATAAAGTGAATCTTGAAAACAGTGAGGTAGTAGTTGATGTTCCGCAGAAAGCAAATAAAGGATCTGTGAGTAAAGAAAGTCAACTAGTTAGTCTTCCTGTGAAATCAGACTTTGAAAATTCTGACAATTCTTGGTATGACAGTTATGAAACTCTAGAGTCAGAAAACAGGTTAGACATTGATGCTGTTTGGAATGTGTTGTTTAAAAACGTTCATTTAGTTTGCATTTTTTTCTATTTTTATCCTACAGTCAAATAATTAGTTTTTTCTTTTTAACAATTTCACTATTTTATGTAATAGTGCTGCCATAGTTTAATATATTTTAATATTAAAGCTTTATATTTTAATATTAAACATTTATTCTTTGTAATGTTTATAGCTTCAGTGATGGCGATGATATTTTAACGGAATTCAGTCCAGCAAATAGGGGAAAAATAAATCTTGATTATCCAGAAAAGTACAAATATTTAGAACAATTTAATAAAATTGACCATGTGAAGGACAGCATCTCACACAAGTAAGTAAGGTAGTTTGTGTTGTTCTAATTAGTGAATTTTTAAGTACTGCAAAATGTGTTAATAAATATCATGCAATAAATATGGTCGTATTTAGAGACGTCCCTGACCGGACGTTAAAATCTTATTGATTATTGATTGATTGATTGATTGATTTAAATTGTTTAAAATGTGGACGAATTACCCTGAGGTGTAGATGATTTGCTAGAATATATAAACTCATTGTCATATATATTTAGTGCTCTTGTGATTATTACAAATTGGCAAGTATGAATTTAAGTTAAATATTTCAGTCATCTGCTGTTAACCAGTTTTTAAAAACTTGGCAAATTAATTATTTCACCATGTATATTTTATGCTAAAGCTGGTGTATGGTGCAAACCTGCCATCTATTTTAACAATATCTCATGTATTAAAGAAAAGTCACCAGCAATGAATTTTAAAATGGGATCTTCATAGGCATTGCCGAATTTAAACAAAAGTGCTAATTTATTTATATGTATTTTAATAAAGCTAACGGCTGAAACCAAATTTAACGTCAGTTTCCTACTCATTAGTACGTCAATGATGGGGAAAGAAATGGATTTAAACCCTGCACTACAGAACTGCTCTCGAACAACTTGCCAACATGCTACCGGCTCAATCCGAATATTTTCATTTAAGCATTTATCTAAATAGATAAATTTCTAAGACACAAATATACACAAATTCTTGTGTATTCCGTGTAATCCATAATATTGTATATTGTAGATATGTGGAGAGATTTAGATACACTGGGGGAATGAATAGAGAGGAGATGATAACGGAGAGAATTCTTGATCCTAAGGATTTCTGGTGGGTTGGGGATACACCAGAACCTATCTCGTCTATAGTTATTACGAGCACTCCCTCAGAATTACACGCTGGTGTCTCGCCTCCTCAGTCTTC
Organism: Enchytraeus crypticus; assembly: GCA_905160935.1. NCBI lineage: Eukaryota > Metazoa > Annelida > Clitellata > Enchytraeida > Enchytraeidae > Enchytraeus > Enchytraeus crypticus. The sequence continues at coordinate 178,112 of CAJHZI010000514.1, forward strand.
TGTGCGGAATGTACTAAAAGCCAACGAGGTGAAGCAGACTAATTCAAAACCAACTCATGCTGATTTAAAAATGTGGAGCGATATGAATCCTGCTCTACAGACTGATGCTTTATCTGATATGCATAAGAAGCGTGAGTCTGCGCTGAAAACTGGAATGCAAGTATACAAGCCTGCATATCACTCTGAAGAGGTAAAATATCTTATTCTTTCAATTTTCGAAATTAATTCTCAACATCTGTCTGATTTTAAGGCTTACTGCACAGGTTGCGTTGTCCTGTACTTTAGATGTAACTAAGTTGTCTGTTACACGTAAAGATGTGTGCAAATTTTAATTAGGGATCGGGAACCAATCAGGATGTTTGCTGAGTTGTGAGTTTACGGTGATATTTATGGATATATTATTTCTATTCACACTGCCGTACATGTTAAGTTACCTTTTCACTTAGTGTTGAATTTTTGCAGCAAGTTAAAAAGTTTGCCGTACTCGCATTTATCAGTACCTCTCAGATGATGCTAATTATGTGCTCAGAAGTAGAATTTTCTCTCAGAGTCGTGCCGACGACCCTCGAGTACTGTACAATCCACTACTCCACAGCTGCTATGCCAGTTTTGAGTTTTCTATACAGTAGAAGTGGATTTTATTTACTCGATCTATTTGATGCATTTATAATTTTATATATTATGTGACTAATTGCTTCTGAATGGCGTTATAGTTCATGCAATCATTATAGGATGATGCAATATTTAAATGCTGACTGTGTACCTAGTGATTTCATTGAAAATGACAACTTTGTATATTGGTATTGTTTTAAAGAATATTTTGACTGAAGTATCAAGATTATCAGAGTTGGAGGCGAAGTTTGAAGCACTACAAGGAAGAGTTAACAGATTTCAAGAGAAGTATGAATTTAAGATTTATATCGTGATAATCCTCAGATCAGTTGTTGAGAGCCAGTGATGGGTTAACAGTAAATTAAATAAGTTACATTTAATTGAATTTTAAATTAACAACACGTGTTTTAGTTAGCAATGGTATACTTGAAGAGCTATGACTTCGATCAGTAAAATACTTAAACCAAGAAAACTGCTATAGGTATACTGTAGTTGTGTAAAATATTAAAATATATTATCTCTCTCTTATTGCACTGCCTATTGGCAGGTCCATGGTATATAACGCCTCCACATATTTCTATCCTCTGCCATTCTCTTCATAACAACATATAAAGTAGTTCTCAAATCATCAAACATCTCAAGTCTCGGTCTTCCTCTAACCTAATGTTCTTCCATTCCTTCTTGAATTACCTCTAATAGGTCATGTACTGAGAGGGTATGCAAACCATACCCTCTCAGTACATGACCCATCTAGTTCTTGTGTCTATTCCTTATGATATCTATCAATTGTCTCTTTATGCGAACCCTATTTATCACTTCTTCGTTCAATGTATTACAAATATATTAAACATAAAAAAACATAGTACTGAAATATATGTTAAATGAAAGAAATAGATTTGAAAGATTTCTCAGTCTATACTTTATTGAGATCATTTGCTTTTAAAATGATTTCTTTTGAAAACAGGTTGGTTTTAGGCTTCTTTGCACCGGTTGCATAGCTCAATGGATAGCACGCTTGTCTGAGAAGCAAGAGATCATCGGTTCGAATCCCAGTCGGACTTTCTCTGCATAGTAACCGTGTGATACCGAAGCAGACGTTAAGCTTAACGTTTTGGTATTGTGCTGCCAACTTCTAAATGCAGATAGTTACGAATATCAAGTTTGTTTTACTAGTTGGAAGGATGATTGTTGTTCATTTTTGAGCCAAAAGTTACTTGCGTTGTCATGGATGTAGTCTTTCCATGATAATTGTTGTCCTAATGATCAGAATTTGTGTTGTCTTGTTGCAGGGAAGGGGGTCATCATTCAGAAATGACGTCTCTTATAGCTCCAGTGAGCTTCACTGGTGTGGGCAGTGAAGTGAGTGGTGAAGCTCCAGACGATTTTATGAGTCCAGCGCGAGAGTACAATGAGAAACCATACCGACCGGAGTTCTCTAAGTCACAAGGTAAAGATAATTTATTTTTGAAATCATTTATTGATTATAATAGTTGCTGTATAGAAGTATGTGAATTATTAGCTGATATTAATGAAAACCACTCCTCTTAAGTATTTAAGTATTTTAAGTATTGCGAATATTAATTAACATTGATGTGTAGGCCTATTGTTTTTAAAAAATAAATACACAAGCGTTAGACAGAGTTAAAGTTATGAATCACTTTTTGCAGTACAGAGCATACAAGCAATCGACACCAGTAATTCCTAGCGGCCACTGTCTTAAACATTGTTCTAATTCAAAGTGTCAAAATTTTCTTAAATCAATGAGTCAAAATTAAATTTTTAAAAATTCATTTATCCTTTTAAAATATTTCGGTCACAACAGAAAAATGTAAAAGGAATTATGATATGCACGTATAAAAGTACTATTAGGCTAATTACTAGTGATTACATTATGTGAGCAACACAGTTAAGTTTAAAACTAATTTTAGTTTCCATTCAGTAGTCCTAAGCAATACGGCTACAATAGATTTCAATGAAGATTTGAAAATTACATTGATCCTTTTACTACTTCGTAAATCTCAATGTATGAAGACTGAAATATGAAATGTGAGACTGAAATATGCAGTAGGATTGCTCAAGCAAACGTGGCCTTCGGTAATAGGAAAGAACTTTTTTTAAAAGTCTGAAGAAAGACACAAAAATAAAGCTAGTGAAAACCTTGGTTTGGACCACGCTATTGTATATATGTGAAACATGGAATTTTATGGAAGGAAGATATTAGGAAACTAGAAGCATTGTAAATGTGGATTTGGAGAAGAATGGAAAAGATTAGCAGGACTCAGTAGGTTACAAATGAGGAAGTTCTGGAGAGAGTTGTTAGAGATAGACAGTTGATAAATATATTAAGAAATAGGAAGAAGAGTTTGATAGAACACATTCTAAGAGGGGGAAAGGTTATTAAAAGAGGTCATAGAAGGTATATTGGAAGGAAAAAGAGGCAGGGGCAGGCCGAGATTAGGAATATTAGATGATTTAAACTCATGTCCACTCATATGTGGACATGAAGAGGAAAGCGGAAGACAGAGAAGAGTGGAGACGATATATACCATATATATACTATGATAGAGTGAGAGACATCTCATTGTGAGGCACACTATATTGTTGAAGCTAATGTGTTAGTGCTTAATGTTCCATATGCATGCCTGTTATTTCATAACCTTATTTTAAGTAATCGAAATAATAATAATAGTGTTATAATCAAAGTACAGATATATAGTCATAATCAAAAGACTGAGTGTCATAATCTAAGTACAGATATATATAGTCATAATCAAAAGACTGAGAGTCATAGTCTAAGTACTGATATACAGTCATAATCTATGTGTTGATATAGTGACATAACCAATATTATAATATATTATAACCTTTATTATAATATTATTATAATATTATAATAAAGGTTTAATGTCTGTTTCCTTTATGTCAGTTACGTCCCCACAGCACACATCACTACAGATCAATTCAACCCAACCAATCTGCAGAAGAAATGTGCTGAGGAGAAGTAATGAAATTATACCATATTTCTTATAATAATATTTTTATCACCCCTGTTTTATTGAAAGTGAATTAAATATATCGGTCCACGTTTGTTCTATGTACTAATTTTCATCAGTGTTACGTTACTTATATTATAACTATGCTCTAATGTATTTAGGTTTCAAGATAAGTGGGATTAAGACTTTGGGGTACAGAGACGAAAAGGAAGATATATTAGCTCAATGGAGAGCACGAAGAAGAATGGAATTAATGGGACAGGATACTGTGCATAACCATTCACCTTCCATTGCATCAAATATGTCGGTTAATATATATTTATTTTTTTGTGTGTCTTACACTTTAACTTTCAGATTAATTAATAGAAGCACTAGACGACTATCATCAAGACGGTGATTCAACGACAGCATAATCATATTTGCAAGCCCATGTAGATTTTGCTCATTCACATGTAAGTGAGTAACATAGAAGATTTCTTTTTAATTGACATTTTTAGCAGGCTGGAGGCCGAGTAGGTAGCACTCTTGCCCGATAAACTTGAGATCACAGGTTTGAAACCCTCCTGGGCCTTTTTTATCAGAATGCTTTGCATACTGAAGAAGACGCTAAACTTGTCTTTATGATGTAAATCTTACCTGAATAGATGTGTCACACCGTATTGGTGTATATGAAAGTATTGTGTACTCTTTCTTCATTTTGTTACAGGTGGATGGAAGTGGTTTCATTGAGCCTGCAGAGAAGAGCGGTAACGCCACGTCTGTGAGGACCCGCAGTATTTCAATTGCGCATCATATCAGACGTCCTTCCAGCGTCACTGTCCGTGTACGTCATCGACTCTGCTATAATAAATAATATAACTTAAACAGGTTTAAGTAGACTATCTTTTAATTTAAATAATTTTTAAATTTAAATCTATCTTTAAAATTAAATGAATGGGAAAACTTTAAAAGAAGGTGTATTAGTATCCCGACCCTAGTTAAACTGGGATTTAAGGGAAGATGATGATGATGATGAAGTAGACTATCTTTTACTTTAAATTTGTGTAACTATATTTCCGATATTTACCTTCTTTTATGGGCAGTAATTAATGTACATGGTTGCCGTAGGTTCTACAGTACTTATTCTGTAGCATAGAAGACAATTAGTAAACGTATTTGTTCTTCTTTGTAATTGCTACCGACTGTATTACCTCACCGAGCTTAAGCTCTTTTGTGGTAACCCTCTTCCTGATTTTTTTTTTTTTTTTCTAATTAAATATGCTGTATTTGTTGTTTATTATGACATGGAAAACAAATAAAAAGGCTTAATGAAAGAATGTAGTTGTAAGCTGTTTAATTGTAACAATGCTACTGTTATTCAAATGTTAGATTCTTGAAATTAATTTGTAAACATAATTTCTGAGTATACCGATGTGTGTGGTCAAATAATATTTGATACACATTCATTCATTTGGTTTTGAAGTTACACTACAGTGGGTACTTTAGCTTGAAGTTCATATATTGTGCTGACGAATTTCAGTCAATCTGTCGTTTTCTCACTCAAAGGGGATGAAAGTCAAAATCAGTGTTATAATCTATCGTTTAGGCATGATATATCTCTTGATGAAATCTTATTAAAAATTTAATGAGGATTTAAAATTGTACTTAGTTCTCTTTGGTTGTGTGTAGAAGGATGCAGAGATTCAGACAGACATCGAGTGTGACGACACATCAACACAAACTGACAGACAGAGATATCAACAACTCAAACCCTCCTCTCCACAAAATCAACAACCCAGGCTCAGATCTAAATCCTGTCGTGGAGACCGTAAGAGTAAGATTGAACGAGAGACAGGATGCCATTGCTGTTGTGGGGCGAGAAGAAGGACGTTAAAGGATGGATTCGCTAATAAGTGGAGTAGTGTTGAACATCGTGATCATTATGCTGATGAATATGATCATACTCCTATTAAACTTGATAGAGAGATCATAGATAACAGCAAGTATGATAGAGGTGATAACAAGACGTTAGTCAAAAGTGAGACTGGATTTGTTAGAAATGATTCGAGTAATTCGAAAGCTCAGAGTAATAATCTAAATCAGTATTATGACAGAAAGCTGAAACAAATAAACAGCGCTGGTCCAAACGAATTGTCATCTAGAAGTGAGATTGTAGAGGACAAGGAGGACAGTTCTGACAAAGATAATCATATTAATAATAGAAAAGGAAATAGTTCTTCGTATAGGCCTAATAGAAAACAGAGCAGGTTCAAAGAAAAACAAAACGACAGTATCATGATTTTGAGTAAATTAGAAAACAAATCGATAAAAAATTATTCACCTCGTCACTCAAGCCTGTCACCGAGTCGCTATATCAATTGTGCTGAGGACGACAAATCACTTACGATCGTAACCTCGAGGAGTTTTATGAATGCGCCCAGTGATAGCTTTATAGGTCTATCTGCTGATCTGGAATCATCTGACAAGTCAAAGGCTGGCAACGACATATCTGCTGGACCCTCTCAAACATCAGATAATCTCCAGATACGTGACGTCATAGGAGAGGTGTGTGCCTCTACAGTGGAAATCTAACACTAAGAGAATCTGTTCAGAGAGGGAAATTGTATTTAAAGTCATCAACATTTAGTCGTACGGTCTGATTTTTATTTCTTTGTAAGAGAGGGATTCAGCAGTGAGGAGATCCTTTCCTTTTTCTGATCGTTATTTTGTACCATTTAACGATTAATAGTAAAGTATAGCACAGTAAATAGTATTCTTAATACATTGTATTAAATTACATATATTGTACATATATTATATTATTATATTTTATTAGTATTCTTTCCTGAAAAGCAGCAGGAAAGGGTTTCGCGATGATGCCGGAATGATTTTAAAAGTGGCACGGCTCAATAGTAGTATATATATATATATATACATATACATATATATATGCATATACATATATATACATATACATATACATATATATATATATATATATATATATATATATATATATATATACACACTTGCATGTCTCTGTCTTATAGGTAGTAAATGAGCGGTTGTTTGCTGGCTGCACTTCATCTAATGTCTATGATCATGATATGACAGTTGATGACTCTTCAGTTGATGACGTCACACCTATCAGTAATTCTCTCCCACCGTCTGATAGTCAACAGACCTATGACTCCAGTGTCATTGGGATAGGCTAGTAATTTTAATTTTTATAGGCTGCAGGAAACTGCTTAAAAAATTATTTTATGGTGAAAGAGAGTTTTACAGTAAATGAACTTTGTAGATACAGTGTGTAGACAATTTATAACACTTAGCAAATAGGCCTAAGAGTTCAGAAAGACACTACTAGGCATGTATGTGTGTTAAGGCGATGCCCTATTAATGAAATGCACTGTGGTTGCTTAGGAAACTATTTGGAAAAGTTGGTATGAAAGAACAAAGTGACAGTATGGTTCGGGACTTACACGTGCTAAGTAATTGGTCCCAAAAAATGGGGCTTAGAATTCAATGTTGACAAGTGTAAGGTAATTCACTTTGGTAAAAATAACCCTAATGAAGAATATGTTGTAAATAATAAGATACTGCATGTAGTGAGTGAGAAGGATTTAAGGGTAATATTATGCCAGGACCTCAAAGTGAGGAAACAATGTACTGTGGCTGTTAAAGCAGCCAATAGGACCTTAGGACTAATAAAGAGAACATTCAAAAATAGAGATAAAGGCAATGCTTTAAGAATGAATAAATATTTGATTCGACCTCATCTGGAATATATTGTATGTCAGTGTGGAGACCACACCACAGAAAGGATATTGAGCTAATTGAAGCAGTGCAAAGAAGAGCATTAAGAACTATTAAGGGATTCAAAGCATTAGGGTATGAGGAGAGGGTAAGGGCAGTTCAACTGACAACCCTAGAAACCAGGAGAATTAGAGATGATCTTACAGAGTTTTATAAAATAATGCATGGGCATACCGAATTTAGAGCAACAGATTTTTTCAATTTCTCCAATAATGGTTTAAGTGGTCATAGCTATAAGTTGTTTAAGACTAGCATAAGGACAGACTTAGGAAAGTTTTCTTTTTCTCAAAGGGTGATTGATAGGTGGAACTCTTTGAGTGAGGAGGTTGTGAATGCGGTCTCGGTGAATAGTTTTAAAAATAAGCTGGATGTTGTGATCATGTATGATTGGGGATTAAAATAAGCCCTTGGCTTTCTTCCCTTGTTCATGCTACCTAATTTTGACTAATAATTGAATAACAAAAGTTGATAGCAGTTCTGGTAAATTCTGGAAAGGGTAATAATTGACTAGAAGACGATAGATTTCCAATAATTTTCCCTTTGAAGCTTTGAGAGAGATAATTATGATACCCGGTTATACAGGTCATTGTTCACACTTGACTACTAGATAAGTGTTCTTGTGCTCATACAGTAATGGTGCCTTTTAATAAACATATATCAAGATTTGTTTTGTAATCACAAGTTAAACTAAAATTACTGAAAAGTTGACTATGTGACAAGTACTAGTAAAATGTTTTAATAAATAAAATGTCACTTAGAAATAAGACATTTGACTGTATAGTTGTTAATGAACATGCCAATATGCACTTTGTAGGATATAGTCTTTAAACAGCATACCTTAATATAAATACCTTAGTTACAGGCAACTATGTAGAATATTTGTAGATATTTTTTTATATTCCGTATAGTTGCACACATGACATACCGCATGTGCTACATAGTTTCAGTTTTTATGGTTGCTGTTTTTGTAGTTTTCGTTATTTCCTCTCCTTGGTTATTATTAATCGTTTCCTTTTGTTAGCGCTCCAATAGCAGCTTTTTTTCGATTTTAGGAATAACCTCCAACACCTTAGGGATTATTTACATTCAAAGCTGTCGACACTGGGTCTTCCAAAGTGGTCGCTACAATTTACTAACCGCGTGCAACGTGGCTTTACTTCTTTTAATTGACACGCAGCTTAACTGAGTATGCTAAATTTTCTCCCAAACTTTGTCGAGTATAAAGATGGATCAAAACTATCTGTATCGCTATCTGTATTTCTTTACTAATTGTTAGAAATCAGCTTATACTTCTTATGTTTCATTTATTAATAATAAATACTGTGATATTTTATTACAGATCTGTTTGAAATCTCAGATGAAGATGAGTTCAAGGATGATGCAATTCTCCAAGAACTACGTCAACGTAGAATGGAATACATAAAAAACTTGCGAGAATTAGATGCACAGTGTCAATTATTTGCCTAAAAGTTGATGTTAAAATTTCTAATTTTACAAAAACTCTTTGCCCAATTAAATAAGTTTTCTCTATGTCGAGTATAGAGATGGATCAAAACTATCTGTATTGATTTACTTAATGTTAGAAATCAGCTTAACATGAAATTTCCAATGTCCATATGATTAACTTTAACATAAAAACTTGACATAGGTTGAAACAAGGTTTAATTAATAACATTAAATTCAAAAGCCTGATTTAATTTCATCTGAATGTAACCAACTTCTTCTATATATGATCATAAGTACAATCTTCAAGTTTTAATTAGAATTTCATTTGACATTTTCATACCTCCTTGCAGTTTTTAAAGTATAAATAATTGTATCTGATAAGAGGTAGTCAAAATAGAATGTATATAAAAGAGTATTATGTCTTTATTGAACAGTAATAGAGATCTCTGCGATTAATACAATGAACAACAGTAATAAGTGATCAAATGTGCACGAAGTTACAAAATAATTTTGTCTTAGTTTCAGACATCCTCAAAATGAAGAAAACTTTAATCAGTCTATCATTTATTTGAGAGTGTGAAAGTAGTACCGTGGTACTCTGGTTAGTCAGCCTCTAGAGCAATTCAAGCAAAAGTCTAAATATGTACTAAAAGTGGATTATTGATTATTTATATATTAAAAATAAAGAAGGTACTTAGTTTATCATAATAAATCAATTACAAATTGATTAAATCGTTGCAAAGGATTGAGAATTGTCCAAGCGAATATGTGTACAACATAAAAGCAAACGTGTGTAGTTCAACATAATACTGAACACTTTTCCATTTCTTATATCCTTATGACAATACAGGTAATTATTTACTCAATAGTAATTTAAACAACTAACTTTCAATATAACAATAGGCCAATATGGCTCACCTACACATAACACAGCAAAAATATTCAGTAAATGCTACTTTAATCTTGAGCATGATGTTTCCATATACATTTACAAAAAATGATAGAATCGGTTTTATGAGGGTGTTAAAATTATGAGCCTAGTTTAGAAAACAAAGTAGAAGAATTGTCTTACATTATTTTTAAACATAGCCACTCATTTGATAATTTCGCTCGGCGTAAAACTATTCAAGAGTTTTTAAGCCAGTAAAGTAGAAGATATTCAGCCACTCTTTTAGATAGATCTATTTGAAATTTAAGGACAGCTCATCATTGGCTGGTGCTCATCTACTAGTTATAATTTACTTCCACGGAGCTTAACAATTCAATTTTATTTCATGCGACATGTGATCATTTCATCATAGAGTATGATGGTTTGGTGTCTATCCCCTGTGAGAGAAATATTTTTAGTACAAAAGTTATATGCTAATGCTATTTTTGATTATAATTTTATGCTGCATCTTAACTTATTACACTAAATTTTCTTAAATAACCAACGTGATGGTTTAAAAATTGAAAATTGCCAAGCTCAAAACTTAAAGAGAGTCTTCCATGGATAATAAGAACTTAAGAAGGCTCTTCATATTATCAAAATATAAATATATAAATATTGCCAACCTCGGCCAACTGGTTGGAACAATCTACCAGCTAGTCTTAGATAGTCATATCTATCTATTCTGAGCTTTCAGAAGAAGAATAAAAAAGTTTTACAAACGTCATTGTAAAAAGGCTAGTAAAATACATTAAACTTACTAGTTACAGAAAACAGCAAAATATATATTACAATAAAGTAACTATTGAGTACTAGATATAGAAAATGGACACAATATTAGTCCCATTTTATTTTTAGACTAGACTTTCACTAAATAATATTAATGCCACAATAATGACAAATAGAAATAAATAACATATTCACAGAAATACTTAATACAATAAAAAAGTTATGTAAAAATAACACAACTGAAACTGTACATGCAGATATTATCCCCAAACAACAATATATTTCACAAACATCAAGTTAATAATTGTTTCATTTCCTTGTTCGCATATTTTATAACAATTTTATTACACTCAGTGACTTAAGTACAAATGTTGTGAAACTTTTTCGTTCATACATTTGTTAACTGCTGATGCCTAACTTTGTTCTCCTTCTACCTTTGCATTTAAACTCCACGACTCGCTCACACTGGTTACCTTGGGGAGGTGGAGATGACATCAATTTAAAATAATGACTACGTGAAACCTTTAGGAAAGGAAATCTGCTGATATGCTTTCGAGAGTCGAAACTGATTACAGTCACAAATTAAAAAATTACACTTTAACCCGTAATATCGATTCTTACAACCAGTACTAAAAGCTAAAGCCTAGCTTACTCCCTTACATAATTTAAGTAAACAATATTTTGTAAGCATTTTTACATGCATTGCAAGTGATACAGACTAGCTGAGCTCCACTGACAGAACTAGTGTAGCTTAATATATACCAAACAACATGCAATAGTTATTCATGGATCAAGACAGAGTTATCTACAAAAGTTAAGAGTTAAAGCCATGTTGAAAACAAACAAAAAGTTGAATAACGATTCTCTATATCCCAATTTCTTCTATTTTTAAGATGATCTTATTTAAATTAATGCATGGCACATGAAAGTAAAATATTCAAAGATTCAATAGACATTCAAAAGATAAGCTTATTCATTAAAACTAAAATACAAAATTGATTGTAAATATATAATTAATTTAATTACAATTTGTAAATTTACAGACCAAGTTTTACCATATACTGTAAAATGACTCTAAGGCTTGTCATTTATTTGCACAATATTATGATTTGAAGCATCTTCATTGCCTTTAAGAGAAAGTTTTTGTTCCAGTGCTACACTTCTCAGGCTCTTCATCAAATCAGGCTTCTGCTTAGCTAACCAGTTATCAACTACTTCTTCCAAATGATCAACTTCACTTGATGAATCAGTCATAAGCTCCTTAGCTTTAGATATCTTTAAAATGCCAAGTATTACACGCTCTTGATAAAGTATCTCCCAACAAAAGTAGCAAGTCACTAGTAAAACAAGCAAGGAGGCCGCCAGCAGCACCTTCGGCTTACATCCAATGTGTAGAACTTGTTCTGATGTCATTATTAATTGTTATTAAGCAATCTGTTTAAATAAAAGAAATATGGTATACGTTAAGTATAAACATGGTATACGTTAAGTGGACAGCAGTTTTAAAGGCTAAATACACTGAATTAAGCTGCTCTGTGCTGTCAATTCAGATGCAAACACAATGTGAATTAACGTCAGGTTCCTCACCCAAAGGCGATGTTAGAGATGTACAAGATAGCAGGTGAAAGAAAGAGCCTTGAAATTTAAATAGGTCGTCAGGAGGTCTTCAAATTATTCATTCTTTCACTAAAGAGCTATGTTTCAGCCTCTAGGGTTTTCAAGCTCTAGGTTTACGACACAAATACGGGGAGGTTCAAAAGTGTAGAACCCTAACTTATTTTATGTTATTTTCCCAACATTTGTGTCTGACTTTATAAATTAACTAACTGTATTAGTAATTTATTATTGTAATATTCTGAAAATTATATCAAATTCATTGCACAAATCAATCAGAATTTAAATAGAAATATAGCATTTCTACAAAAAGCCTAACATTTTAATCGGAATATGAGACACAATATTTAAGAGCTTATCCTCACAAAAACTGAGCAAAATCTGAGACCTAATGCAGAATTGAATTGAAAGCCATGAAATAAGATACTGCATGGCTTTCATCAGATAAATTGGTCTTCGATCAGATATATTTTGACAATTTCTATAACTGGAAGAAATAACTGGCAAAATATGGCAGAATTGAAATAAATTAAAAAATAAATTAGAGTGACCACTGCATACTACCTTCCATTATAGCATCGAGCACTGTTAAGGCAAAGTTAGGCCAATAAGCCACACAATTTATTCAAAAGTGCCTAACAGTAGGTCTATCATCTGTGGCATATAATTCTTCAAACCAATTCTATCCTCCGTCTTCCTTTCATATCTACATACGAATTTGTCATCAAATCGTCTAACGTCCGATATCTCGGTCAGCCTTTAACTCTTTTCCCTTACATACTTCCTTGTATTGCATCTTTTAGCAACCCACCCCTCCTTTAATATGTCCTCTCCAATTTTCTTTCTATATATCTTCACAAATAACAACTGTCAATCTATATCAGCTTAAGAGTTGACTTTTGCTACAACCATAGTTGATAGTTGACTGTTGATGCAGTGTACTTGGAATTCGGAATGGCTTTTGATACTGTCACTCACAAGAGACTTCAACTTAAGAATAAATCTTGCAGAATAGATGGAAAGTTATATAAATGAATAGAAGATTGGTTAAGGGGAAGATGCAGAGGGTTACGCAGGGTGAGGCTAAAATCAGGTTTGGTGAAGGTAACATCGGGGGTGCCACAGGGTTCGGTGTTGGGGGCTAATTTTTCTGATTTTCATAAATGATATAAATACGGAAATCAACCATCGACGCTTTATCCGGTTTTAATCTCTTACACTTCCCTAGTTTTTGCAGCCTGGAGTAAGGACAGACATAGGAAAGTTTTCCTTATCTCATAGGATGATTGATATGTGGAACTCTGTGTGGACTATAAGGGGATTCAAGTATTAAGGTATTTGGAGAGGCTTACGGCAGTTCAACTGACAACCCCAGAAACAAGGAGAACTAGAGATGATCTTATAGAGGTTTATAAAATAATGCATGGGCGTACCGAATTAAGAGCAACAGATTTTTTTTTCAATTTCTCCACTAATGGTTTAAGTGGTCTAGCTATAAGTTGTTTGAGCCTAGCATAAGGACAGACTTAGGAAAGTTTTCTTTTTCTCAAAGGGTGATTGATAGGTGAAACTCTTTGAGTGAGGAGGTTGTGAATGCGGTGTCGGTGAATAGTTTTAAAAATAAGCTGGATGTTGTAATCATGTATGATTGGGGATTAAATTAAGCCCTTGGCTTTCTTCCCTTGTTCATGCTACCTAATTTTGACTAATGATTGAATAGCAAAAGTTGGTAGCAGTTCTGGTAAATTCTGGAAAGGGTAATAATTGACTAGAAGACGATAGATTTCCAATAATTTTCCCTTTGAAGCTTTGAGAGAGATAATTATGATACCCGGTTATACAGGTCATTGTTCACACTTGACTACTAGATAAATGTTCTTGTGCTCATACAGTAAAGGTATGTAATGGTATGTAATGGTATGGTACGTGCTCATACAGTAATGTTCTTGTGCTCATACAGTAATACCGAATTTAGAGCAGCAGATTGTTTTCAATTTCTCCAATAATAGTTTAAGAGGTCATAGCTATAAGTTGTTTAAACCTAGAGTAAGGATAGACATAGGAACGTTTTCTTTTTCTCATAGGGTGATTGATAGGGGAAACTCTTTGAGCGAGGAAGTTGGCAATGCAGTGTCAGTGAATTGTTTTTTAAAAACAAAGGGGAGTTGTAATGTATCATATATGATTGGGGATTGAAATAGGCCCTTGGCCCTTTCTTCCCTTTTTCCTGCAACCTAAGTTTGAAAAAAGAATGGAATAACCAAAGATGGTAGCAGTTCTGGTAAAATTCTATACGAACTGGTAAGAACTGGTAAGACCATAATTATCATCGAGCTCAATTTGGCGTCACTTTGTTGACACTAGAGTCACTCTAACCCTCCTCCTCCGCTGATATCGATCCATTAGAGTCATACAAGCTACCATCTGCAAGAATGAACTTGATATCTAATATACTTAAATCTTTATTGCATTGTTTTATAATTAATATAATTATAATATAATTATAATTATAATTAATATAATTATAATATAAATAAAGTTTTATAGTAATCAAGTATTATATTGTTATTGTTTTATAATAACATTTTGGACTGATTATCTGGATTTTGGAATTTGCACCGTTTTTGGACCTTCTTTTTGCTCGCCGGCTTGATTTTGTCTCATAGTGCTCGATGTTGTCATTGATGACTCTAGCACTCTAATTGTTATTATAATTATTGTTGTTATTAGTATTGTTTACAAACAATGGTTGACTGTTTACAAATATTGCGGGTTGCCAGAGATGTAAAACTTGTATAGCCCAACGCCATTACGAAACTAGACCTTTAGAAACTAGAAACTTTAGGCTCACCTGCATGCTTGGATTTTATACAATACCTCAGTTTATACATGAAAATATTTCAAGAGTTTCAGTTCTTTCATATATTTGCAGAGTCATTTTGGTATGAATTATTTATTAATTTATTTTATTATTTTATTAATTATATTATTAATTATTTCATTATATTAATTATATTACTATTTGGTATTAATTATATTTATTTTGGTATTATTTTGTATTATCGGACTGGTTATACTGAAAATGGATTAACGTAATTGATCATTTCACTATAATGCGGCTTTACTTTATTAAAATAAGAAGCATTCAATCTGCTATTGAAAGGAAACGTCAAAATTGTAATCGATCCTTATAGAATTACATCAAATGCGGGATAAAAATTAAATTAAGGTTTCGATGACATTTTTTAGTAGGATAAGGGGCCATTTACTTATCCTCGTAGTTGATTCATTAGTACTGCATAAGAAATCTTTGCTATACTATAGCTGCATGATTGGCTTTTTAGAATACAAATTATTATACTGTTCAGACATAAGTTAATTTTTTTCTAATCTTCATTATTTAAGTTAGTTCAACAACAACAACATCAACGACAACAACAACAACAAGGAGATTGTATAGCTACTGTTGTCCATGACAATATCGAGCACTGTGTAACCAAATCAAAACCGACGAGCAAAGTGCATGTCAAAGGGTCCATAAACGATGCGAGCCCAAATCTGGGTAATCAGTCCAAGAAGAAGCAGGAGAAGCATTGGGCTAAACCAAAAATTTCTTACTGCTGGCATTATTTCAATTGTTTCAACGATTGGATTAATTCATTTCTTAATTGGAGTTGCACGCTAATTAAATTTTTATGGATCGATTCATCAAATCATAAGCAAAGTTCTTAGTCTTTGAGCTACACAATTTTGTGAAATATGGCAGCAATGCTGTGTAGATTTTATTTTGAGTGAAAATAGATGTATTTTGCTGACTGGGACCTATTTTGACTTAACTTAACATCATTATACTGGTTAAGGAAGTCACTAGGACCTGTAACACCAGTTTTTTAATGTAATTTCGTACCTCTATACATAGAAACCGTAAAGGGAACAGAAGATACAAACCTTGACAAGTTGATAGGCTTCAAAGGAAGAACATAAGAAAAAACTAAACACTAAAATACCACACACACACATAACCATCTCACATATAAACCTACATACAGGTACACAACTATGCATAAATACACATACATTATGCATCCATGCATGCACACATACATGTACATGCATACACACACACATGCACATACACACATACATAAACATATATACACTTATCAAATACTTTTATACATATACATACATACGCCATATCCACATAAATATGCCCATATACACATACATATACATACCCATGCACGCACATATATACATACGTACACATACATACATACATATACATACGTACATATATACACATATACACACATATATACACATACATATACACATACACATATACATATATACATACACATACATATATACAAAACATACACACTTATACATACACCTACATATATACACATAGAATACACTCACACATACGCACATCGAACTTACAGACAAAAATATGCAAGCATGCATAAAACTACGTACTAGGCATATGAACCAGTCGCAATATATAGTCATACATTACAATACATACAAGCATACTTGCACAAACATACATAGACATACATGCATGTGTACACACATACACACACCTACGCATACATACACATACAAGCCGTACCCACACTCGTGAATACCTAGAAACCAAATACCCTCATGTAGTGTGAAACTAATCAGCCTATCTACACAAAACAACAAACAAATTATCAATTCAATGTATTTCTTTCCAATATTTATCTAGCCTATTCTTAAAAGCATTCACTGACTCTGCCTCTACTACATACTGAGGTAACACGTTCCATATATTGACAACTCTCTGACTGAAAAAGTTTCTTCTAACTTCTAATCTGGATCTAACCTTTATTATTTTGAATCTGCCCTCTTGTTCCAGCATAATCTGATAGTTTGAAAAATTCTCCACATTCGATATTGTCAAAACCTTTAATTATTTTAAACACTTGAATTAAATCCCCTCTAGTATGTCTATCTTCTAAACTAATTAGACCTAATGCATCTAACCTAGATTCATAGTTTTTACCTCTACATTCAGCAATCATTCTAGTTGCTCTCCTTTGAACTCTTTCCATACATTCCACATTCTTCCTTAAAAAAGGTCTCCACGCTTGTACGCATTATTCTAATTTAGGTCTTACTAATGCTTTATATAATTTAACTATTACATCCTTATTACGATTTTTTATAGTTCTCCTAATTAAACCTAAAGTGCGATTAGCACAATTTGCTGCTGATTTACACTGCTCTGAAAATTTTAGGGTATTATCAATAATGACACCTAGATCTTTTTCTTTAATAGATGATTTTAGTTCTGCATTACCAAGTTTATATTGATTACAACTATTATTGTGACCTACATGCATAACTGTACATTTATCAACATTGAAGCTCTTCTGCCAGGTAGTTGCCCAGTTATGCAAACTGTCTAAATCTCTCTGAAGTGATAACATATCTTCTAGATTACCTATATTGTTACATAATTTGGTTTTATCAGCAAACTTACTCATTTTGGCTATTATGCTGTTGTCTAAGTCATTAATGTCAACCAAAAATAAAATTGGACCCAACACTGAACCCTGTGGAACCCCACTAGTGACGTTGCGCCAAGCCGTGTCATGATTTGAAATGCAAACTTTTTGTCTCCTGGAGGTTAACCAACTTCTAATCCAATTCAGGACAGAGCCAGTAACTCCGTGAGCTTCAAGTTTACAAAACAATCTCTCATAAGGCACTTTATCAAATGCCTTTGCAAAATCCAAATAGACAATGTCTACTGGATTACCATTATCAACATGCAGTGTGACGGATTCCATAAAGCTCAAAATGTTTGTTAGACAGGATCTATTTCTGGTAAATCCATGTTGACTATTTCTTATTAATCCATAACTATTTAAATGTTTAACTAAACTATCCTTACTAATGCTCTCGAACACCTTACCTATGATACTAGTCAAACTAACTGGTCTATAGTTCTCAGGATTGTCTCTTCTACCTTTCTTGAATAAGGGAGACACCCTGGTTATTGTAATATGACAATTTTCTACCCGATTTTATATATTTATCCCAAGCCCGTCTCTTTGCTCTCCTTAACTTTTTGCATAATTTAGTTGCCCATTTGCATTTTACTTTTGACCTATATGTTAAAGGTAGCAATTTGTTTCTGATTTCTAAAATATCATTCTTTAAAATTGACCATATATCACTAACATTATTCAAGGATATGTTGTCCCAACCCTTTAGTTGAGCAGCTGCAATTATAGCTTTATAGTTAGCTTTGTTAAAATTCAATACTTTACTCTCTTTCTCAGTTTTTATTTTATTAGTGATTATTTGAAAATCTATCGTGCTATGATCACTAGTTCCTAAAGGTTCTCTAACCATTATATTCTCTACAATATTTTCGTCTAAGCTGAATAATAGATCTAAAAAATTTCCATTTTGACTCGGTTCACTAACTAACTGAAACATGAAGTTATCATTTATACAGATTATTAATGGATGGTCATTTCATAATGAATCTAAATTATTCCATACTAATTCCTTGTAGTTGAAATCACCTAATTTCACACAATTTTTACAATCACTACAAGCTTGTTCAAACAAATTGAATAACCCTAAGTCATTATCAACTGCGCTATCTGGGGTTCTATAACATATGCCTAGGAGTGATTTTTCCCCATTACACTCTATGGTACAAAATAGGCTTTCAGGAAATTTGGTATTGCATATGTCATCTCTCTGCACTACATTTATGTGATCCTTAATATACAATAGAACCCCTTCTCCTCTGGTTTTAACAGTACTGATTCTATCTTTTCTAAAAATTTTATAACCTTCTAATTCTATTTCAGAGTTGTCTATTGAACTATTCAACGAAGTCTCAGTGATGCCAATGATACTATAATTATTCTGCTCTACCAATAATTCTAATACATTACGTTTATCAACAATACTCCTAGCATTACAAAACATACAGTCTAACTTATCAATTGATTTTGTAACCTCATTAGAGCTACCATATTGATCTAATCTACTTTGACTAATATATATACATTTGTCTATTTCTTCTCTATACTCAGAATGTATAGCACTATCTGTTTTCCATCTACGTTTTTTACTACTTTTCCTTTGCTAATTACCACATTTTTTGTTCCTTCTGACCTAAATTCTTTAACCTTATCCCTAAGTTCCTTGTCCAATAACTGTTGTTTCTTAGTGAGGTCAGGCACTATGAAAATCTTCTTGTAGTCCTCAGATTCTCGGAGTTGCTTAGCTCTCTTTACCTCTACCTTTCCTTCAACTGAGCTTAGTTCAAGCTTAATAAGCCTAGGCCTCTCGTTATCCTCATTCAACTTACCTATCCTAGATACCTTTAAGACATGCTTGGTCTTCATGTTGAGCCCTTTACTAAAAATATTGTTAACCTTCTCTCTATCACTTTCCTCATTGTCTCCTGTTAAGCTTTCTTTAACGCCATGTACAATTACATTCAGCTTCCTTTGTTCCATATCGAGTTGCTCTGATACTAGCTTTACCTGTTTAGAATTTTTGCTTACTATCGTCCTCCATTCTTCTACCTTTCCAACATCTTTCTGTAGATCCCCAACAATTTTCGCATTGTTGTCTAAACGTCTCTTAATTCCAGACAGATCTTCCACTTCCTTCTTAGCCTCCTTGAGGTCTTTCTCTACAGCCCTCTCAAGTTTCTTTAATTCAACAACCTCTTTCGAAACGTTCTTTGGCTTCTCCAATTCCATTAATCTATTCTTTAAATGTTCAATCTCCTCCAATCCATCCCTTATCTCCTTCACATCACCCAAAGCTTTTTTCAATTCACTCAGAGCTGCTGAAGTTGTCTTCAGTCCAGACAAGGCTTGCTTCAGAGCCAAACACTCCGTCACATTCTTTTTTAGTTCCTTAACTTCCTCTTTTACTTCCTTCACTCCTGCCAATTGTACTTTTTCCTCAAGTTCCTGGAACTTTTAATCTAGCACACACTGCCTGCATACATAGCTAAGTAAGTCCAGCTTAGCCGCATCAAAAGTCTCTACGCCTAATACCTCTGAGACATTGTCGAAGATGTCCCATCTCTTGCATACATCGCACGAAACCCAATTCAGCTCCATCTTAGTCGACACCTTAACAATAATAGGAGTACTTCAATCACACGTGTGTAATTGATAATAAACCTATGCAAGTAATTAGCCTCACTATAGAAAAATTAAGAATACAAATCTGATCGCTGACAGGTTTAGATGATGGCTTAGTCCTAACGGACTTGGTGATGCAATCCAATAATCCGAAATTAACGAATTAATCTGATATTTATCACAATATAATTCAGAAAATAAGCAAGAGGAGCGTTGCCACTTCCCTATCCTAGGCATTTTATTTTGAGTGCCAGCTATACTTGAACCAATTAACCTCTTAGAATTTAGAGAAGCAATTACGAGTCATATTTGCCTTCGTATCGTTACTTAAATATTGCAGAAAGTTATTTAAGTGCTAAAAGTTATTAAACAGTGCTTTATTAGTTTATTGGTTAGGTTTGGTTAATATATTATGTTATTATTTTATTATTTTATATTAAATAATAATAATTAGTTAATAATTAATTAGTTATAATAATAATGTTACATAATTTTATACTGTATTAATATTTAATTATTGTTATATTATTTTATAATTTTGTGAACAGAATGACTGTATTTTAAGTCGTGGGTTCTTGTAGAAGTAAACAGAGAGCTTAATTTCCTTCAGGCATCCACCTTACTGGTAACTTCCATATTTAATTAAACTTCCTAGTGGTTAAATGTATGATATCAAGTTCGATAGATATTATCTTTGCTCAAATTTTGGCTTTCACTGTTTTTTTACCACTCACATCTGCTCATGAGTATTGATTTGGTTCCATAGTGCTCGATGCTGTCATGGACAATAGTAGCACTCTATCTGTATTATTTTTGTTGTTATCAAACTAGATGTTTCGCTTTAATGTGTGTAATGTCTAACTTTCTTAGAAAATCAGATTTAAATTAGAAAAATAAGTAGAATGCTCAGATATATTCTGAAAGAAGTTAACTAAGAACTATGAAACAAATATATATGCAAATGCTTTTACACATACACAGGCATGCATATATGTATATATATATAATTTATATATGTATATATATATATATATATATATATATATAATATAATATATATATATATATATATATATATATATATATATATATATATATATATACACACTAATCCTCTCCATTCTTCTCCAAATCCACATTTCCAGTGCCTCCAGTTTCCTAATATCTTCTTTCCTAAAACATGGACCTTAAGGAAGGAAGATATTAGGAAACTGGAGGCATTGGGAATGTGGATTTGGAGAAGAATGGAGAGGATTAGTTGGACTCAAAAGGCTACAAATGAGGAAGTTCTAGAGAGAGTTGGCACAGATAGACAGTTGATAAATGTATTAAGAAATAGGAAGAAGAGTTGGATAGGACACATTCTAAGGGGGGAAGGTCTATTAAAAGAGGTCATAGAAGGTAGAATGGAAGGGAAAAGAGGCAGGGGCAGGCCGAGATTAGTTACGTTAGATGATTTAAAGACCCACTCATATGTGGAAATAAAGAGGAGGGCGGAAGACATAAGAGAGTGGAGGCGATGTATACCTTGGACCTGCCAGTAGGCAGTGCACTAAGATATATATATATATATATGTGTGTGTGGGTGTGTATATTTGTATATATATATATATATATATATATATATATATATATATATACATACATGTGTATACTTGTATAAACACGTAGAAAATTACATACGTACATATATTTACAGATATATATATAATATTATATGTATGTATAAATGTACTGTTGAAATGAGGATGCTACGCTGGAGTCAGAGCCTGACTAGAGACTGGGCCACATCCCTAATGTAGACGTCCGTTGACAAATGCAGGGGGTACCAATAATGGAGATAATGCGAGAGGAAAGGCTGCGCAGGTATGGCCATGTCATGAGAAGTGACAACCATTCAGTGATCATGTCAGCAATGAACCTGAATCCACACATTCATCGTCAGAGAGGGAGACCAAAGAAGCGTTGACTGGATAAAATAATCGAGGACATGCGCATAGTAATGGTCAGTTTGGAAAACTTCCACTAACACTGCATATGCCATGCGGACGCTGCAGAAAAGTGGGATTAACGATAAAAAAATAAGAAGACGGAAATATATATATATATATATATAATATAATTATATATATGTGTGTGTGTACTGTAAATGTGGTGTGTGCGTATGTTTGTTAGGGCTTGTTTAAGAATGGTTATGTGTTGTTATTTAACTTATATATTTCCATTCGACTGAGTAATTGCTATTAATATTTTTGAGAAATAACGAATAGGATTTATTGTTGGAAGCATTGTCCTACGAATATCTGTTTAATCATAACAAAATTACATGCAGGAAAATGGGAGTGGAGCTTGAAACACTTAAAGCTGGTGATGGTATGAATATTTTCTATTAAATTAAAATTGTTTAGGGTACAATCATCATTCATTTTTAGAGTCGAATTGTGTAACAAGTATAGAACTTTAGATTTGGAGAGATTTTGGAGTATCCAGATTTCTCTCTGAGACTAGGCCCTCTTATTGAGATATATAGTTGATTTGCTTTAATATAAGAATATTAAGAAGTCAATGCCTTTACTCTTCTAGCTTTTCCCCAAGGTGATAATGGAATCTAAAGCTTGAGAAAAATACCGCTTCTGAGGTGTATTCCCTTTGCTTTTTTCAATTCTTCCTTTGTGGCCACTTACCACACTAACACTATTGATCTGTTCTTTATCAGCCCGGATATGACTTGATAAGATATCAAATATGATTTGTTTTGAAAATTGAAGTAAAATGTTGAATTCTAGAATCTCATAAGTTTAATATTTTAGAACATATTTTGTTATATATTTTTGTGTTCTTTTTTTGTTGTAGGCTGCACTTTTCCCAAGACAGGCCAAGTAGTTTCTATTCATTACTGTGGTATGTCTCTGCATTATTAAATAAGTTTTCTTATAAATAAATGTTGTAACATTACATTAATTTTTAAAGTTATGTTGTTAATGTATAAATATATTGTAGATTTGTATTACTGATTTAGGCTCTTATACATTATTTTAACACTATTCAATATCCTTCAATCCAGCATTTACAGAATGCAACAGCAGATTAATGATTACTTTGTTTTTTTTAACTGTTAATTATAGTTCAGGAGTAACAAGACTTAGTACTTAGTCTATCTACATAGAGTCTATCTTTGTTAGGAATGAACAAAGTGACAGCATAGTATGGGACCTACATTTGCTAACTAAGTGGCCCCAGAAATGGCGCATAGAATTCAATGTGGACAAGTGTAAGGTAATTCACTTTGGTAAAAATAATCCTAATAATGAATATGTTTTAAATTATAAGGCATTGAAGGTAGTGTGTGAGGAAAAGGATTTAGGGGTAATATTTAGTCAGGACCTCAAAGTGGGAAGACAATGTGTTGTGACTGTTAAAGCAGTCAAAAAGACCATCTTAGGACTAATAAAAAGAACATTCAAAAGTGGAGATAAAGCGTTGTTTGAAGATTGTATAAATATTTGATTCGACCTCATCTGGAGTATTGTATGCCAGTGTGGAGACCACACCACAGAAAGGATATTGAACTAATTGAAGCAGTGCAAAGAAGAGCATTAAGAACTATTAAGGGATTCAAAGCATTAGGGTATGAGGAGAGGGTAAGGGCAGTGCAACTAGAAACCAGAGAAACCAGGAGAATTAGAGATGATCTTACAGAGGTTTATAAAATAATGCATGGGCGTACCGAATTTAGAGCAACAGATTTTTTCAATTTCTCCCATAATAGTTTAAGTGGTCTAGCTATAAGTTGTTTAAGACTAGAGCAAGGACAGCCATAGGAAAGTTCCTCCCTTTTTCCTGCTACCTAAGTTGGAAATAATGGAATAGCAAAAGATGTAGCAGTCTGGTAAATTCTGTTAAATATAAAGTTTCATAATTAAAGCTATCAATCTTCAACATGTTGAATTATTATTGTTTTCGAATTTGAGAATTTGTTAACTACTAAAGGACTCCCATTTACTATATTTATGATTTCAAACTTAAATATAATGCATATTTAATTACATGTAACGAATATTAATTCCATTTTTGAGTACTAACTTGCCTATGAAGAGTGATTATATACGGTACAAAACTAAGGCTTGCTTACTTTAATTCAACTCTATTATGTTTTGTATTTGCTCAGTATTGATTTAATTCTCCTTCATTTTTGTAATCTTAAGTAGTCTACCATATCAACGTCGGAAAGGGTAATCTGTTAGTTAGCGTTTGGGCTCCAGAAATTGCTTAAAAAAATTCTATATCCCAACCCAAACTAAACTGGGATTCATGGGAGGATGAAGACGACGAAGTAGTCTATATATCTTCTGCATTTAACTGTGTTTTGACCGTTTTTAATATTCTTGTAGTTACCTTATTTATAGGGACAGTACATGTAATTAAAATATATGGTTACCATATGTTCTACAGTATTCTATCATGTAGTAAATATTTAGTAAGCAAATATGCTGAACATTCTTAGTTGCTGTATTACCTCACAGGGCTTAGGCTCTTTTGTGGTAACCTTCTTGATTTTTTGTTTATTTACTTTTTAATGGTATTCTTATATTTACTGTTATTGTCAAAAGTTAAAAAAATAAAAAAAGTTTGAAGGCTAAAAAGGGATAAAGAAAACATAATAGTCAACCTTCAGATCTTATATGGTACCTTTTAGGTAATATACAAACCACCCACATGCCATCGTTTTGTTTAGAATTTAAATTGGACATGCAGTTGGTTTGAATTATTTGCTAATTGGAGCAATGTGATTTTTTATTGAATTTTGATTAATTAATGGATTCATTGATTGAGAAGAGATGATTGTATGCTAGGTATGCTTGAGGATGGTAAGAAGTTTGATTCTTCCCGTGATCGAGGGTCACCTTTTACATTTCAGATTGGCAAGGAACAAGTCATAAAGGGTATGAATTAATACTTTTAGTCCAGACTACTTCATGTGTAGTGTCCGAGACACTTAAAAATAAAAATCTGATGACTGCGCTTGTTGTAAGAGGTGACAAATCAAAACGGAGGAAGGCAACAGGAAACCACCTTAGAAGCCATATTTTTCCCTAACTATAAGCTACATGAGGTATGGATATGGCATAGCCTTTTGTGAAGGGATTAACTGGTTGATCTCTGGTGTGCTCCGTATGTAGCCTGAATATGTACCTTGGACCTGCCTCTTGTAGAACTGTGGAGAAGTAGTCCAAATTATGTATGTGGATTTGGCTTCAATGAAAAAGCATTTATCTTCAAAAGCTTTTTGTCCTTCTGCTTATTCTATCTCAAAGATTGAGCCTCTTTGAATCAGTGATTGCTGTCATTTAATTATTTCAGTTATTCTATTGGGCTATTTTATAGTATATTGGTAGTTCTTTATAAATTGACCTGTCACTGGTAGGAGGAAACTCTCTCTAATTACATTTTCCACTCTGCAAACGCCCTAGACATCTTCAGTTGTGAATCAATGTAACATTAAGTCCTCATTGAGAAAGAGAAATAAGGAACTATGTGCTTAATTCTCTTCACTCACATCACACAGCGCGGAAAATTTCAACGAACTTAATACTACAAAACAATAAAATTAAATACAATTGTCGTTGATGCTTGATTCTTTTGTAGTAAATTCAGTAATAGCTATCCTTTCAGACAGAATCTATGGACAGATTCAGTCATCCCTGACAGAAATTCTGTCATAATACAGTGCTTTGAATGGGCATTGCCCATGCAAAACTTCAATACTACAATCTGCTGCTGCATTGTTTGCTTTCTTCTTCTATTACACATCGGAACCTTGTCAGAATCTCTGTCGCATAATTTATGTTGTTTGTAGGTCCTTAAGGCACGCTCTAGTTCTCTACTTCGTTATCTCTTTTTGGTTAAACATGTTAAATATACAAATTTTCTCTTAACTTTCACAACATGTATCGTTGGTAAATCTTCGTAGCTTTCAGATCTCATATTTTCATATCAACCTTCGCTTAAGATTCGTTTGTCTGCCTATCTGCCTGAATTTTCAAAAATATTTCACTTTAGTAGGCAAACCTATATTTTCTTAAATCGCAGCTTCCACTGTGGAACTCTTCGCCTCGTGATCATTTTTGCTGTTTCTAGTTTTGATTTTTCGCCATAGATTCAAAATTTCTAAACGGATTGTCTCTTGATAACAGGACATGCAACATTTAAGATCTCGTCTTTAGCACAAGTTTTTCCACTCGTTTTGAGCGAATTGATTTGTAGTGGTATGTGTTGTATGTCTCTAACATCTTCCTCTGATGATGAAATGGACTTTAAACAAATTATTGTTAGTAATCATCATCATCATATTCCCTTGAAAATTAAATTAAAATTATAATAAAATTCTTATTTTCATTAATATTGTTGTTATTTTAGCCATTATTATTATTGTTATTGTTGTTATTATTATTAGTTTTATGTTTATTATAAAATGTATAGCTGCATTTTTTATTTACTATATGTTTCCCTGTCTCAAGGATATATTCTGAGATAAGCCTTGCTAAAAAACAAGGCTTATAGGTAACTTCTCCTTTATGGCGTATCCTTCTGACTATGGTTAAACGAGATGAAAGGTAGTACTAATATAATGCTAATTTGTGTCGTTAATTTATTGTGTTCGTTTATAGGATGGGACGAAGGCATTAAAAGGGTAGGGATTCTGATTTTCATTTAAGTGTTTGAAGTAATCTGCAATTGTAAAATCCTGGAATTATAAGTTGACTTTTTCTTATAAAATAGAAAATCATTGTTTTTTAGAGGGTCGTATTCAAACCTGTTTAGCCAAAGCCGAGCTCATCATTTATTCATTTGTTTTGTCATTAGAAGGCAGCCAACAACAGCGTGAATTGTCGATAGAGAATCTTTGTAGCTTAATTGTTCTGACTCTTTCATTTACTATGTACTGAAATTTTGTCGTATATTTTACTATGTAATACAATTTTCTTAGATATTTTAATTTAGTGATCAATATTCTGCTGAAAGTTAAAACTTCGTAAAGATGTAGCTTAAATATTTCTAAATTATCTTAACGACGTATAGAATCAAGAAAACGGTACTAAATTTCGATTTGCTGCTGTTTGATTAAACTGTTGCAGTTTACATTTGAATATTATGGAATTACAAGTTTACACTTTAAGCCGTATGTTCGATCTCATTTAATATGAATATCTCTCATTGTAATTGCACTTTTTTCTTATATTCTGCAGATGAGCATTGGTCAGAGGGCAAAGATAAAATGTCCTCCAAAATATGCATATGGAAAGAAAGGTTTTCCTGGAGTATATCCTTTCTGCTATATGTAACCTTGTAATTTTTTTAAAGTTTAATCAGTTTGATATTGTATGAATTAGCATTATATGGTATACTCATCAATTTTCTCTTGCTAGAAACTTTTTTAATATTTGCAGCTATCTGTTATATGTTGTATCCATTTCACCTTGTCTTTTAGGTCTTGTACGACCTATGATAATTATCATAGGTCTCAATTTCTTCAATTGGACCCTATCAATTGGACACTAAATTACTTCACTAAATGATAAATTGCTTGTTCATTGTCCTTTTCTTAAAAGACAATGAAAACCTATGTTGAAAGAGTTAGCTGCATATGGAAACTGTTCACATCCATATTTCTGTCAAATGATGGGTTCAAGGCACAGATTCTTGCTGATGTTTGATCTCCTATAGTGTGCTGTTCTCTTTGTTATAGCTTAATCAGCATTTAGTTATGTTGAACTGGTAGCTTGATCGCTTAGGTGTCTGACTGCAGATCTGTCTGTTTGTGAAAGGTTCAAATCAAGTGCTTGCGCATTTGTTGACATGCTTTCTTAATATAAGCTGATGGTAAAGTAGGCTTTAGCCTTTAAAGAACATGTTTTACTTGTGTAACGTGGAACACTCGCATATGTTCTATTTTGCAACATTTATTGCACCCCAGTTAGTTTATTTAGGAGCGCAATTCTGCTAAATTTATAAATTACTTCCATGTTGAGAATTAATATGATTTTATAGTTTGGTATAACAGTCTGTTAGTATAGTTACTGTTAAGTTTAGTTAATAATTTCAGTTCTCATATGAATTAGCAGATTTCCTATTACAAAAATGCCTTGACGATATAATTGCACTATCCCGCCAAATGCTACTCTAATTTTCGACATAGAGCTGCTGAGTATACACTGACGTCTCTCTTCATATCTACATCTCTAACGTCCGCCTCTCGCAATGTGTTCTGTTTCGGATGAGTCAGTTTATGTCGTTACTGTTTCTGCATACATCCTGTTCTACACGTCGTGTTTTCAAATCCTAACTGCCATCACCACATGACATTAGGTCGTGTTCTGCATTATAAAGCAGAGAACAGGATAGTGATGTCTCTAGGCTGAGTCATGATTTCAGTCTGTCCAGTTGACTCCGTGTGAATCTTCGATCTTGTTGTCAGTATGATGACTTACAGTTATTGTTGTCATGATGGCTAATAATTATTGTATCTACTGACATCGTTTCGAGTGAGGAAACTGACGTTAACACTAGCTTTACCAGCTCTATCACTGTGAGTCATGTTGATCAATAATAATTTTTACTGTCATGATGACTAATGATTATTGTTGTTACAATGAGTCATGATGACTAATGATTATTGTTGTCACGATGAGTCATGATGACTAATGATTATTGCTAGCACGATGAGTCATGATGACTAATGATTATTGTTATCACGATGAGTCATGATGACTAATGATTATTGCTAGCACGATGAGTCATGATGACTAATGATTATTGCTAGCACGATGAGTCATGATGACTAATGATTATTGTTGTCGTAATGAGACGTCGCATTGTCATCCCACTTAATTTGCTTTTCATTGTTATTATTTGTATGTAATACTATGCTATTTTGTATATATGGCCTTGTGGCCCGGTTATTGCTATCATTGCGTTAGTTACTATTGATTCTTCAAGCAAGTTAGAAAGATCAGATCAGTCACACCAGTGTTTCTGCTTTACATCACTCTTACTGATAAGTCTCATAGAAGTTTTGAGATTTATATACAGGTCTCTGCTGAGAGAGAGAGAGAGATCAGTTTAAAAGGTTTTGTTGTAACGCAAAAAGTCGTAAAGTGAAAAGAGAAGGGGTTAAGAACTGATGACTGATGATATAATCGAAAATATCTGCTAATAATTTGAGATGTATGTGCTAATTTGGTTTGATATATGCACATTAAATATATTTGATATATTACATTTGATATATGCACATTTAATATATGCACATTAAGATATCAGAAACTCGTACAAGCGCACTATTAGCATTACCTCAGAAACACTATGTTGCTGATGCAGGATAATCTTAAAACCATTTAAAATTTCAAACTGCTAGAGGCTAGAGGTCACAATTTACAACCTAGTATTTTCCAAAAGATATCCAAATAATTATAAACATGTTCTATCAAAATTTTTAGACGAGCATATGGAGTTTACGGACCATTTTCGTGCACAAAATTGTTGAAAAAATATATTGGTTTGTATGTCATTATAATCGACCGTACTATATCAATGTTGCACTTCATTAGTGTTCTCAGCTTGACTTACATATATAATTAATCTTATAAAATAGAATTAGAGTTACTGTCTCCTACGAAACTAACTATTGATGTCACCATTGATTGGTACTGCTAGTACTCTTTCAATCTTTTTCAGGCGGCGGAAGCTCCTTGAAAACGGGTGGCTATTCCCCGCCGTTATAACATTGCAGCTCATGATCACTAGACAGTTTAGTCTAACCTTAAAATTAATTTAGATTTTTAATTGTCACTAAAAGTTGAGTAAAAATAGATGATCATATTACTTACCTTATGCATCTTCGATTTACAAGTTGCAGTGCAGTGCTTTTGTGTGCGAGCACAAGAAAATAGCCTTCAGGTTCTTGCAGACTTAAAGTGTGGTAGGACACGAGATAGGGCTTGCTCATGAGGACCAACAAGTGGACGGACAACTGCCCAATAGGCTCCGCCGCCATTGCTTTTTCTCATTCTTGGGTTAAATTAAAAATTCACTGGGTAACGTTGTGAACTTGTGACTACATTGTGACGCAACTGCTGTGTATTACTATATATATATATATATATATATATATATATATATATATATATATATATATATATATATATATATATTATAGTCTATATAAGCTGAGATATCGCCGATGATTATGTAGTCTGGTGGAAGCTGGAGAATCTCACGCTCTCTGTTGTTCTTCCTCGACTCGAGGATCATCATTTCGCTAATTGATGTTAATAACTATTTTCTATAATTAATTAGTTATTGTGTTATCCGTAATAATTATGTTACAGTCATCATGTAGTGTGGTGCTTTTAAAGTATTGTTTGCTCTGCTCGTGCTTCAATAATTGTATGCTGCTAAGATATCATATTCGTAGACATCACATATCTATGAATAATTCATTATATAGAGATATAAATATCTAAGAAATTGAGTATAATTGAGTATAATGTTGTATTATGCCGTGTAATAGTGTGTGTACATATTATTTATTATTAGAGTTTTATATGAACCCGGAAAAACATGCTGTAAGACACTGATTCGCTGAATAATTAAATATAAAGTTTAGCTAGTTTGCTTATGTCTGTGCATTTCTTAGTTCTTGCGATTACTAAAATATTTTAATTTTTATTGGCATAAATTCTGTTATAAAATGAAAATTATATTAAGATGTATAGCAACTGTGGTCGTAGAGTCTTCTACCCTAGAAAGAGGAGGACAGCTGACAGGTCCCATTGATTTGGAGACCTATAACAATGTTCACTTCACTCCAATATCCCCACTCATCTCACTTCATACCAGGAGAATATAAATACTCAAGATAGCTCGATTTATCTTACTATATCAATTGCACTTTTCAATAACTATATATTATGATATCACAGACATCGCCCTTGTGTGAGGAACCTGATGTTCAATGTTCGTTAATTGGTTGATAATAAATGTAGGACTAAAATATAATTTCAGAAATAAGTAAACATTAACATTTAATTAAGCAAGCAAAGTAGACCGAAGCTATTTGAGTAACATTATATGGATAGATATATTTTATTTTCGCGAAAATCACAATGACATTGTATGTTATGCAAAGAACGACGTGAAAAATGGACATAGGCATACAGGCGCGAAGGCTCTGACAAAGGCTACAATTAATTTAAAAACAGATCACGGTATGCAGTTGCAAATGTTTACAAGCAATATAATATAAATATGAAATTAATAGAAATGGCAGTAAATGGCACAAATATGTGCATACAATAATGAATTAATGCTAATTTTAATTTTTTCTATTTTAAAAACCGAAATCAGTACTTGTTTACAACAGAATCGATATACTGTGTATATTATTATTAAAATCGCCGTTACTGAAAAAAAGTTTATAGAATATACAGGTAATATGTAGGTCTGTAAAATAAGATCTTAAATATAATTTAAACATTGTCGTCACCATATTTTCGTGTATTCCAGTTTAACTAGGGTCGGGATACAAATATACTTCTATTCCTCTCTGTCCCACAACGCATCATCAGTCAATCCCCTGTTTTGCATATTCCTCTTAATCATCGCATTCCACGTAAGTTGTGGTCTACCTCTCTTTAACTTAACGTCCTTTCATTCCTCCACACTCTCTTCACTACGTCCTCCTCTGCCTTTCTCAATATATGACCATACCATCTCAACCTCTACCGAGCCAACCCTATCCCCATCCGCTCAACACTCAAAGTCAATCTTATATATTTCTTTTTCATTCAATCCTTCTTTATATTAAAATAAATATAATTAAAACGTGTTAAATTGTTAATAATATAATTTGAACAAATGTTAATAATTAAACGGTAACTAGAGAGTATAAATTTTTAAAAATCTATTACACATATCTCTCTCTTCAGTGCACTGCCAAGTGGCAGGTTCAAGGTACATATTCATACTCACAGTCTGCTTTCTCGCTCCAGAAGAGCACTCCATAGATCAACAAGTTAATCCATTCACAAAGTCTATGCCTAATCCATACCTTATGTAACCTATAGCTTGGGAAAAGTATGGCTTCTGAGGTGGTTTCACTTTGCCTT
Source organism: Enchytraeus crypticus (assembly GCA_905160935.1). Lineage (NCBI taxonomy): Eukaryota > Metazoa > Annelida > Clitellata > Enchytraeida > Enchytraeidae > Enchytraeus > Enchytraeus crypticus. The sequence continues at coordinate 210,561 of CAJHZI010000514.1, forward strand.
CTTCAGTTACATGGATTAATTACATATACATGAACATTTATTAAATACGTGTCTAATGGTATCACTGTATTTAAACTATAACTGAGAAATTAATTATTCGAATAATGATATGTTTCTGCATACTTTGTGCGTAAAAGAATACTAAATAACTAGGCCACCCATTACGTTCAATACTCAATCAAGGACTAATAAAGAGAACATTCAAAAATACAGATAAAAGCATTGTTTTAAGATTGTATTAATCTTTATTTCGACCTCATCTGGAGTATTGTACGTAAAGTAAACACGCATTACAGTGAATAATCAACTATGTTGATATCTATCACTTTTTAATACCACATGTTTAATCCGTTAGGCAAATTAGACCATTTTCCGTATAGCCAGTCCAGTGAATGTCCGAGATTTTACTCTCAGATCAGCGCGGCCGGGATTCGAACCCACGAGGGTTCAATTCACCTCAGGATTTGTCATTTAAAACTTCATGATGTTACCCCTACGCTATTTAGACATTCTAAATAGCGTAGCAATGCAATTTTATGTAAGTGTGGAGGCCACACTACAGGAAGGATATTGAACTTATAGAAGCAGTGCAAAGAAGAGCATTAAGAACTATTAGGGAATTCAATGTAAAGGTATGAGGAGAGGGTAAGGGCAGTTCAACTGACAACCCTAGGAACCAGGACAATTAGAGGTGATCATATAGAGGTTTATAAAATAACGCATGGGCTTACCGAATTAAAAACAACTGATATTTCAATTTCTCCACTAATCGTTTAAGAGGTCATAGCTACAGTTGTTTAAGCCATAGTAAGGAAAGACGTAGGAAAGTTTTCCATTTCTCATAGGGTGATTAATAGGTGGAACTCTTTGAGTGAGGAGGTTGTTAATGCGGTGTCGGTGAATAGTTTAAAAAACAAGCTGGATGATGTAATCATGTATGAATGGGGATTGAAATAAGTCCTTGGCTTTCTTCCCTTTTTTCCTGCTACCTAAGTGTGAAAAAGGAATGGAATAACGGAAGATGGTAGCAGTTCTGGTAAATTCTTGTAAATTACAATTTATAGCATTATAAGATTTTAAGTAAATTTTGGACTTACAAAACATCGAATAATAGTTTAAATTTCCATTTACATTTATAAACTCCACTTTGAATTTGTACGGCAAAAGTGTATATAGTTTTGCAATTAAATATGAACTGCCTAGAAATTGCCTACCTGTAGATTACTCGAACAATTTTTTTAGTAATAGCAGCAGCATCACTGCACAGCTATTTGCTATTTTTGAATTAAGTATTTAAGAAAATAGTACTTATTTAAACTTTTTAAGATATATTATTCCAGTCTTTACAAAGCAGATGATAAAAATTAATTAATTCAGTTAAATACATGCTATAAAAAATTTAAATATCACTGTTCTACAATGAATTGACAATGCTACATTTGCTAATATAATGTTCAATAAAAAGCAATTTAAATAACTATAAAATAGTTTTGAAATAAAATTAATGTTACAATGCTACATCTGCTAATATAATGTTCAATAAATAACAATTTAAATAAATATAAAATAGTAACTGCCTCAAATAAAATTAAACTTGTTTTACAATTAATTGTTTTAAACTTGTGTTATATCCAATTTTAAGATACAAATACACTGCCAAGAAAGTTTTACCGCACCATCACAGCCTGAGATGCAATTAAACTTATTTCCAGATCATAACAGGCAATTATAGATACTTCAACATGAACATTAAAATATTTAAAAACAGTAATCACTTTATAAATAATTTCTCTTTTACGGTGCATCAGATATATCTGATTAAAACTAGCTACATCGAATTTCATTTTTTTGTCCCTGTCTACAGTTGTAAAATGTCTTAAAAATCAAATGTATTTAACGTCAAGGCTAAAAACTAGTCATATCTAAAATATCATCACAAACACAATTTCAAGCTTGCTGCAGATTTAACTCCATAAAATATACAGCAGTAAACAGCACAAATACAATTAGGTTTCATTAATAGCAATAAAAATTACAAAGCACCAAGTCGAGTACAAGTGAGAAGAAACTTCTTAGAAAAAGCTGTTGGAAAATGCAGTCCTGAGAAAGAAATTACCTATCTACACATTACATGACTATATATACTGTAGAGAAAAAGCAGGTCCGGCGCCAAGACGGGTCAGGGGCTCTAGTATTCATTCTGGCACTCAAAATTCTCCTAGAGTTAATGTATTAGTCTTAATATCTCTCTACTGGAAGCTTTGAATATAAAATACACACACGTATATATATGTATATAAATGTGTATGTTTATATATATATATATATATATATATATATATATATATATATATATATATATATATCACTATGCATGTGTATATATAGGGCCCAATATATATATATATATATATATATATATATATATATATACTAATAATATATAATATAATACTGTATAATATATAATACACTATATGATATTTATCTCCAAAAGTCGTGCCACCCCAGAAGTTTTCTCTCTGACCCCTAGTTTGTAACACCTGGCGCCGGGCTTGAAGAAAGACTGATTCAGCGCTATAATGATGATAAGAGTAGAGCCGGGTCTGATGCAGTGTAGAGTGAGAGCAGAGCAGCGTCGACAGGCTCCATGCAGGAGGGGCAAGTGAATGAGCGCATGAGCCAATCGTCGATACATTCCTGATGATAGGCATGCAGGCACGGCAGGTAGCGCATCCTCTCACCAACTGTGAACTCCACCATACATATAACACACCTGTCAACATAAGAACAAATCATACTATACACACACACACACACACACACACACACACACATATATATATATATATATATATATATATATATATATATATATATATATATATACACACTGTGAGTCATAAAAAACATGTGCGCAGTATTTCATCCACAACTTTGACATTTGTGAACCGATTTTGAAAATTGTTTCAGAATTATAAAGTAGAAGAAAAGTATCAATCTTAAATCTAGTTTTTGTGACAATTCCGGTATATTTTAAACAATAACAGACGATTTTACAAACATAGTCTGTCTTTGTTTAAATTTTAAAATGGTGTTTACTAAAGCAGATTAAGAGTTCACAAAAACTTGTACCTCGTAAAGGGTTGTGGCTCACATTGGTTGATTGCCGAATTTCCAACAAAAAACTGGATTCTGGGAGGGCCAGATTGCTTATTAAAGAAATTACACCGAAAAGAAGAAAATAAATAACGTGGACGAGTTGAAGCAACGCCTGGTGGACGTTTGGCAAGACATGAAGCAATCTGTCATTGATAAAGCAATAGATGAGTGGCGCAAGCGTCTCCGAGCTTGTATTCCAGCTAAAGGAGGGCACTTTGAGCATAATTAAGCTTTGACAGTTGACAGTAGCAGTATAATACTGCTTGTTTCGTTTTTTGTTAAGCCACGGATTTGTAAACATTCTGTAGCGATTGATTTACTTAAACTGAATATTTTCAGTCGCGCATATTTTCAAGCACTGCTTCAACGCAAAAATAATAATTAACAGAGTCACTTAACGTTATTTTATAGCAAATGTGTTCCTGATTATACCTATGCAAAAATTTAAAAAATCGGTTCACTAATACCAAAGTTATGGGCGAAAGACTGCGCACATGTTTTTTTTGACTCACAGTGTATATATATATATATATATATTATATATAATATATATTATATATATATATATTATATATATATATATCTATATATATAATATATATATATATATATACATGAGATATATGTATATATCATCATCATCATCTTCCCTTGAATCCCAATTTAACTAGGGTCGGGATACGAATAGACTGTCTCAAATCCTCTTAGCCCCTCCCCCTTCAGCCTAAATTAGGTTATTTTGCAATTCGTCCAGATCCGCAGAGATTTATCTGGGGTGGAAGCACCTAGTTTTTAATAGAAATGTAGGCCAAGGACCATAGGATTTTTCCACTGTTGTAACTTACAAAGCTAGAAACCTGAAATCTTTGAAACCATACAAGGATGATGTCAGGGATGTCATATGCATATGATTATATGCAAAATATGATAATATGCACGTAATTTGCATATGATAATATGCATACACACACACATATATATATATAATTATATATATATATATATATCTATATATATATATATATATATATTATATATATTATATATATAATATATATATATATATATATATATATATATATATATGTGTATATATATATATATATATATCTATATATATATATATACATTTATATATATATATCTATATATATATATATATATATATATAAATATATATATATATGTATATATATATATATATATACACATACACGTGTATACATATATATAAATATATATATATATATATACATGCACATGTACAAGTATCCTCAAAAGATTTTAAATAATGGATCACTTAGTAGCTATTCTGCAACAGCAGAACTTACTCTCTTGTTTTCTTGCTATCGTCATACACAGAGCAAGGAAGATGATTTATAAGACCTCTCCTCTTGATGATCTTTAGCTGTTCACCTTCTGACGGCTGCTCATCTAATCTTTCCGTATCATGGTACATGGGAACTCTCTGCAAACATCATTTGCATATCATTTCACATTGTATATCATTTGCACATCATTTGTATGTTACTTACATGAATACTAAAGCTTACATTTAAACAGTGATTCAAGCAAAAGTCAAGCCAAAATATTTATTTGACTTGTAGCCAAGAAAAAGTCAAAATATTTCAAAAGCAAAAGTTGCACCAAACGATTTTCAGGAAGTAAAAGCAAAAGTCAAAGTACGATTTTTGAAAGTCAAGTGATTCTAAAACATGATTAAAAAAGCTGCTCTCTCCGTTCTACGTCAACCATCCGTTCAGTCTGGAGATCAATGCTCTGATACAGCCTCTTGGTAGAGCTCAGTCTGCTCCCACGAGATCTGATCAGCAGCTGTTTGGTCTGCCACTGCTACATCAACAGCAGCCTCATGCTGCTGGAATGAGGCGGGAGCGCAGCAGTCAGCTGATTGGTGGGGAGCAATTTTCTATGATATCGGAGTTGGTGAAGAGCGAGACGGGAGGGAGATCTGAGTGCAGATCAGCCGATATCACATAGAAGATTTCAGAAAAACTTAAATGTTCGTCAATTTCTACACCAAGGAACTTAACCATTATTTAAATAGTCATTTCTAATTTTAAAATATAATCCTGATTAAAAAATAATTTGAGAAAATTTAGAAAAAAATTTATAGTGCAATTCTGAACTACTTAATGGCACTTGCAAGTTGTAAAAGTGGTAATACTGCTCAGGTCGTCTTCAGAATTTATAAAAATCGAAACACTGTTTTGGTAGATAGTGCAGGCTTAAACTCCACCACATAAGTAAACGACCCTTTTCTGGGTAGTTATTTTGTTTAAAAGGAACCATTGACATTTCGAAAAGCCTTGTTAAAATTGATTTTAGCACTTTCTCGTAGAAATGCTGTAATTTCGTAACTACTGAAAATATTTTCATCAAATTTGCAGGATATACGCAGAAATTCCTCCCCTAGAAGCTCCGTGAATTTTGTAGAGATATTTTGAGCTTTCTTAAAGTAACTGAGATTTCGCTAGGGGATTTTTTTTCTGCCTCAGTCTGTATATATATGTTTTATTGGTTGTATGTATCATTCATATGACAGAATATGTAGATTGAATTGATTGTAATGTCGTTATTTAATTAGTTCCCTTCAATATTACAAATGGCACAAAAGTTTAATTAAGAAAAGCAAAAGCTAAGCCAAGTAATTATGTGGAAGCAAAGGCAAAGGACAAATGATTTCCAAAAGCAAAAGTTAAGCCAAATGATTTCTGAAAATTGAAAAGAAGTTGAAGAAAAAGTTGAAGAACACTGTATTTAATATATAACATAAACATAACGGCACACTGGGTCAGGAAGCACAGATGCTTTTTTAAGACCCATTTCCTCCTTCCTCTCCATGTTTATTAGTAATCTTTGCCTTTTGATGGCGCATCAATTGCAGCCTGCGCAGATTTAAGAATAACCTTCCATCACCCTGGGATTTTTTCTTTCCTAAGCTTTTACCAACACTCGATCTTCCAAGGTGATCACCCACAAAGTACTAACCGAGGTCAATGCAGCTTAACTTCGATAATTGACGTGCAACTAAACCAAGTGCGGTAATCCCTCCGTCAAGAGATTATATTAGATTAATATGAGATTATATATATTCAATTAAATCGCTACGGGTTCCATTAATCAAAGTATAGTACTAGATGATAAGGAATCTTGATGTTTTTGTACAAACTAGCACTTGATTGCCTAAGAGATTTTATTTGTAAGCAGTGCATGATTTAAGAGATGAATAAGCGGTTAACAGCTATGGAGAGAAAATCACTTAGAAAATCACCTGAGTGAGACAAAAGGCACCGATTACTAATAACCATGGAGAGGAATGGAGGAAATAACGAAAGCTACAAAAACAGAAACCAAGAAAGGAAACTATGTAGCATATGCGGTATGTCATGTGTGTAACCATAAGAACAAAAAAAAAATAAAATGATCTCTGCAGGCAGAACACCTGCCACATGAATACAACAAGAACCATCAATGTACCGAACAATACCTGGATGGGGCTAGCTGAACAAGAAATTCTCTTCATTTTTAGAGGCTTCTTCAATAATACTTAAATTACAGAGGTCTAGTACTCCCATAGCCCTGGTCGTGCTTTAAAAAAACTATAACTAAGATATGAACAACAACTTTCTAAAACTGCATGGATAGTCACCCTTATGAAATCATAACAAAATCCAATTCATGATATATTCGCAAGGTAACAGGTCACATTTCTGACTTATGCAGGTTCATATCAAAATCGATGAATCATTTATTGAATGACATCACTATCATACTCGTGATGTGCACGGGATCCTGAAGAATATACCAATCGTGGATGGCACGAGTCATAAAAGGCCACAAAGCACTACGATCTGTAACAAGGTCAGAAAGGGCATTCAGTTGATGAGTGCTTCAGAATAGTTACAAAATATTCTAACCTCAACCCTAGTAAAACTGGGATTGAAGAGAAGATGATGATGATGATCACTGTGATACGACTCTGAATGACAGTTTGAAGGAAGTGTAAACTATTCCATTAGTAAGAACTCAAAATCTCTCGCTAAATTAAAAAGGCTAAAAATTATAATTCTAATCACAATTTCGGCTTTTTTAAGGATATCAGTGATGATCATGCTTAGGAATTGAACTCAGAACATTGCATGTTGATCGACAGTCAAAAGTCAATCATATGCTGCTACAGGCCTATTAAAAATAGGCTATTATAGGTTAGGCTTATGGTACCTTTCTACATCAGGTTAGATACCATTTTGTTACATATTGGAAAAGATGGATATCCTTTGCCTTTCTTGAATATGGCACAGTTGTCTGATGCAAGTACGTGCAATGCATACAATTTCTGATATAAGGATGCATATGAAACACAAGAATATGAAGGAAAAATAAAAGGCAAATAATGAACAATAAAAAACGGTAATTTGATTACAGTAATTAGCAATCACATAGACTTGCTGATTTAGAGAACGAGACTTGCTACCAGCCAGCACAAAATGCAATTAAACTCAATCTCTGCAATGAAATGTCCAATTGTTGTACAATTTTCACCATAAACTGCAAATAGATTTTATAGAAAAATAGTCTGATGTATGCAGAATTGCAAATATATTAGATGATTATTCTTGCAGGTAATCCACAACACTCATCCAAGACTTTTTCACAGAGTGGTATGAGCTTTTCAGCATCAGTCCTAATTGGATAGCTTAAATTACACATTTTTTATACAAAATTTTAGTATTATGATAGGAACACATTAGTGCGAGAATGAGATTCAGTTAGGCAAAGTCTATTAGTTCTAGTAAAAATAAACGAAAAGCATAAGAATTAGTAAATTTAATTTAACCTACTTAAATTAAATTAAACTTAAACAATTCATTTAAAGTACGCTAAATTTATATCTACAATGTAGAAAGCTAAAAAATAGTTTGCAGTAAAATATATCACATACCTGGTCATTCTCACCATAAGATGTTGGTTCGGCATTGGCAGTAGAAGTTTCAATAGATTCAGAATTATTATCCTCATTACCTTGTAGTAATGACTCATCGTCTTGTGTCGAAGTTTTACAACAGTTTCCCATGATAAAATTTGAATTTAATATAATATTTACATGTATATAATATATAAATATTATATAAATATTTATATATTTATATACAAGTAGTTAAAGCGCATATAAGAAATATAATTTAATCAAAAATAAATTATATAATAGGTATATATCATATTATATTAAGCCAAAATGTTGTGAATTCATTCAGTTATATTCGAAATTTTGATTTTATAATCAATCAAAAACGCTTTAAAAAACGTGAAATAAATTTTTATACACCACAAGGAGACAGTTTGTTATTGTTTATGTTCCAAAGTGCAAACTCGGAATAAGTCGAATAGAGCCAAAGCATTGATATTTTTAAAGGAAGATAAAATGTGAATGGCGCCATAACAACACCGTCAGCAACGATAAATTTAGCTGGTAAAGATAAGGTTAACATCAGTTTCCTCACTCGAAAGCGATGTCAGTGACGGGCGAGCCCAGGATTTGAACCCGCACATACTGATCAGCGGTCGAGTTCGCCACTGGCTCCAGCAATGACAACATCAGGCTCTATGAATTTCAAACCAAGACGAAAGTAAGAACCAAAGATCCCAGCCACTATTTTTTAAAGTATCCGTAATAACAACTGCATTCTAGCCAGTTAAATGAACAACAGGTTAATTTTTTCGCATTTAGTAATCAGTATCACCATGCACTGACATAAGTCCATAAAATTAAGGCTTTGCATGATACAATAGCAGAAGCAAGAGAAGAAGAAGAAGAATTGCGTAGCCTAACACGAATAAATACAAAACCTAAACCGAAAAGAGCGATCAGCTTACTGTAGATAGAACCTTAATTGACATGGAAGAAAAAAAGATCATTATTACAAACCTATCGTAAAAGGTGTTTGCCACTACTCTACTTTCTCCTACCACTCCCCAACTAGGCTTTGTTCATTATGTGAGCAGAGCTATCATTATATATTATAAATGGTCGATATATTAGACTCTTCAACGTTTTAATAAACTAAAACGAGAATTATATAGAACTGCATCAATTACCGGCAACCTGGCCAGTAGATAAAAATATTTCAGTGACACTACGTACCATATTTAGGGAAGTTAAAAAATGATTTAACGCATTTTATATAGCAGGACTAAGAGCAGCTAATTTAAAAAACCTTACACAGGATAGCTTCTTAATAATTTCAATTTGACGGAAACTGAGCATAAGCCAAATTTTCCTTTATACATGCAATCAACATAGACGGTGATAAGAAATTCCTTATATCGCGATTAATGTCCAAGTCATCATGAAAATCATTCTGTATGATATGACCGAGATATGTATCTAAAGCCGGATACAAATGAGAGCTGACAGCAATCAAGAACAAAATGCGGAAAGTTGACACAAATTAACAGATTTACATTTGATAAGCGGATTAAATATATCATGCAAGCAGTTTTTTTAGTGTTGCACATTATTTCCCTATAATAGCAAACTCTAGCATATACAATAAATCTTGCAGAGAACGCCAAGCTGGAGATAATAAAACCCAGGGGCTGATCCAGGAATTTTTAAAGGGGGGGCTGAATTTTTTTGTTGAGAGTGTACACATTTTTTGTTTACAAAAAATGTGTACACTTTTCTTGTTTACAAAAAATGTGATCCCTATTTCTAAATCTTAGCTTATTCAGAATTTCAGATATCCCTTGCACGTGCTGTCTTTCTTAACTCCAAATACTCGCATGTTACTCAAATCCTCACGTCCTTGCAATTATAATGGCTCAAAGTTAGAGAACATATTAATTGTATACAAGATTAAATTTAGTTCCTTAATTTTTTGTGTAACCAGTCCTGTGAATAACCGTCATTAATTTAGTAGCAGATTAGCGTTGACGAGAAACGTACGAGAGTTCTATTAACATCAGATTCTGTCATTTGAAACTTCATGACGCGCGTACCTATATATTTGCCTGTAACCATTGTGTACCATTGAGACATTCACTATTTCGCGCATTCCTTTGCCAAGAATTTAAGAAAAATTTAATTTAAAAATATTTTAATAATAATAATAATTTAAAAATTTAATTTACAAAAATTTAGATAAGTATCCTGCAAAATATTTAATTTTTCTTTTAGCAAAGTAAAACAAAAATCTAAGTTTGAGAAGCAGCATTTATGATTCTACGTTAAATAGTTTTAGTGTATTCGTACTACTCTGCAAAGTTACTAACGCCGTAATTAATAAACTAAACTTTAATCAACTGATCAAACGAGCACAACATTTCAACCAAATTACGGATGCTACTTAGATTGTTGCATACGCCCCAGAGATGTTTTCTATATTAAAATTTTGGTATCGCTCTTTGCGAGTCTTTTGCTTTTAGTTTGTTTACATTTTGCAGGAAGTTGATACCCTGAAGAAGAAATTATTTCAATTTTCTTCTGATAATTTTAAAATATACATTTATTTAGCTGACAGTCTAGTCAGTGACAACGCTCGACTGGGCAGTGTTGGAAGGTAGATTATTCTAACGTGGGTTTTCAAGACATTAGACCTTTAATTTGCAATCCGTAACTTGGTTTAACTTTTTTTTAATGCAGCAGATACTTAATTTTGCTAGTCTTAAATGAGATGAATTACTTTATTACAGTGTTATCAGTATTTATGATAATTTTTAGCAGCATGAAACCAGCGCCAAGTCATTGGGCAAAGAAAAAGATTAACATAATTCCATGATAAAAATATTTATCTTTGCCCGAAAATCAATGCTGCCTTCTGTCTTTCTTGTGCTGCACTGGCTTAACATAACATTACAGAGTCAGGAAGCAATTATATGCTTGTTTAAGACTCATGAGGCTCTTAACTTAAACCAATTAGTATTAATCAAATCATACAGACTTAATGTCAACATGCCAAATTTATACATAGGCCTAGCCTATGTATAACACTGAACATGCAATTAGCATCTAATTTACATGTTCTTATGTTTATCATATTTAGTTTTAAAAGCATTCACTGACTCTGCTTCCACAATTTCGCTTGGCAAACTATTCCAAGCATTTATAACTCTCTGACTAAAGAAAAATTTCCTTAAATGTAGTCTACTTCTACATTTGCTAAGTTTATAAATATGTCCCATTGTGTTTTTATTGTTTGATAAATTAAACCAAATACTATGGTTAACTTTGCTGAAGCCTTTGAGTATCTTAAAAACTTCTATTAAATCTCCTCTAGTTCTTCTTTCACTTAAAGAGGTTAATCCTACGAATTTTAATCTATTCACATAACTAAGTTTTTGACAGTCAAATACCAGCCTTGTTGCTCTGGCTTGTACCCTTTCTAATTTATCGATATCTTTCTTAATATATGGGCACCAAGCCTGAATGCACTATTCAAGCTTGAACGTCAGTGAACTTCAATGCAGAATTCTCTGACTGGAATCCTGTCCATCTGTATTGGTAGCATAAAATGGCTGCCCCTTTTTATTTTATCATTATACATAGTATCTGATTGATAGATTAATGGTTAAATACTAGATTATGCTCAATCAAAGTGTAATTAAAATTAATGCTGAATTTTTTGAGCATTTAGATGGACTAATTGTATTAGATTGAATTAGATGAACTAATTTGCTAATAATCTTGTTAAGAATTATTTAATTAGATAAAATACTTTGTAATAATATCTCTCTTAGTGCACTGCCTACTGGCAGGTCCATGGTATATAACGCCTCCACTCTTCTCTGTCTGCCGCCTTCCTCTTCATTTCCACGTAAGAGTGGGTCTTTAAATCATCTAACATACCGAATCTCGGCCTGCCCCTGCCTCTTTTTCCTTCTATTCTACTTTCTATGACCTCTCTTAATATACCTTCCCCCCTTAGAATGTGTCCTATCCAACTCTTGTTCCTATTTCTTAACATATTTATCAACTGTCTATCTGTGCCAACTCTCTGTACATGCTACATCCTTGTCTTACTCCACATCCTATTTCACCTTCTTATGAGTATTCTTGTTGGATTTTGGTTACTGCTCTTTGATTCATGTACAAGTTCAAAATTAGTGTTCTATCTCTCCTGTCAATTCCTATTCTTTTTAAGATATTTATCATCGTTATCCGATCTATCCTATCAAGGGCCTTCTCGAAGTCTACAAAGCATACAAAAACGTCTTTTCCACATTCTAAGCTTCTTTCGCAAAGAACCCGTATTACCCTTATTACTTCTCTTGTGCCGTATCCTTTCCTAAAACCAAATTGTGTCTTGCTCAGTATCATCTCTGCTTTCGACTGAATGCTATTATTTACAATCTTTGATAAGATCTTCGATGCATGAGGTATTAAACTGATTGTTCTGTAATCTGAACACTCCACAGCATTGGCTTTTTTGGGAATTGGGATCATCATTGACTTGGTAAAGTTGTCTTTCCCAATACCTGTATTGTACACTTCCATACATACCTCCATTAACTTATTGAGTGTTTCTCCTTCCAGCATTTTCAAGAATTCTGCTAGGATTTCATCGATTCCGACTGCTTTCCCCTTCTTCATACTGTTAATTGCAGAATAAATTTCGTCCGTCATTGTATCGGGGCCCATTTTATCGTTTTCTATGATATTTTCATCCTCTATTTTAAAGTCCTCTTTAACTGTTTCCCAGCCTTATCATACAATTCCTCTACATATTCTCTCCATCTTTCTTTTATTTCTTCCAACTCTGTCATAATATATAATGTATTAAACCAGTTCTATCTGTCTGTCTGGAGTAAAACTGAGCATCATAACGTCATATTTATAATTCCTTAATAGTTACGCTAATTACAGCTCTGTCATTTGATGATTATAAATTTATGGTAATGTTAGGTGTGTCTGGCAGGTGAGTCAGTAACACCATACATATTTTGTCTATGCTTCTTTTTTGAATTCTTATATACATGTAGTAGCCTTGATTATTATGATTTGTTTTAGACAACCATTGAAGACCCTAGCAGAAACTGAAAACAGAAATCAAGTCATACATAGCCACAAAAATGACTTCTGCTTCAAGTTTATTGGGCTGTAGAATTTTATTGTCTAGATCTCCCACAGGCTCGCAACAACAAGTTATCTGCAAACCTCGTGCAGAACTAATAGCTGGATTTATGCAGAATATGGATGCTTTGTTGGAATGTATGCAGGAAGTGGAATTAGATAATGGTATGTAGTCATGTATTACTTTCATCAACTATATTTACTGTAGTAATGAAGCACTTTTGTCATATTGCAACATTTGGTGATACAATATTGAATCTTGTAGTGGAATCTGTTTGAGAAGACTATTAAAATCAGTTACTGTTGTTTACATGGATATATTGCATCCAATATCAAAATGATTGTTTCATGTTTGACATCGTAGAAATTTGTCCTATATCTCACTTATGTTACTTGACTGATTACAATGATTGCCTGCATCCTACACAATCGATTTAATCTAGCAGTTCTGCATCATTGTTTTAAATTCTGTATCATAAAGATACATTCAACAACATAATAATTTTTGTGCATCCAACTTCATAAGAGTTATTTACATTCCAGCATTATATTTAGGACTTCCAAAACCTGTTTTGCACGGACTAGGAGTTTAAACCATTTTAAACCATCTTAAACTGTTTTATACCATCTTAAATGTCTTAAACTTAATGTAACATACACACCAATGGAAATTGTTAATAGGCTCTTATGCATAATGCAACTGATTTACTGTGGTGATAAATCATCTACAAGTCATGCTCCTGAAAAGGAATTCATAATGAAATAGGAATATTTTAAAGTTATAAAATCTGTATACATATATGTAAATTACGTTGGCTACAACATATATTAACTAACAATGCAAATGATCATTTCTAGCATATTACAAAAACCGCCATTTAGACTCTTGTTCCTTTAAAGCTTTAGTAAATATTAATGATCAAACTACAAGGGTAGAACTTGTTAGGCTTTAAGGAACTAGACAGAGTTACACTGGATGATATGGTTATGATTTATAGTATTTACTTATATTTAACAAAAGATACAGTTCTTTAATTTTTTCCCATTGAATTACGTAAAATTTTAAGCTGCTAGAACAAAATTATGTAATTATTTAGCAAAACTATTAAATTCTGACATTGTCTTATCGCAAGAAACCTGATGTTAAATTGTTATTGATTGATTGATTAAATCATAGATTGGTTAAATAGTTCTAACACACTACATAAAAATGCTATATGGACTGCAACTAATAATTTTGCAATATGCACAATTATGAACAAAAAATGAACAGTATAAATTCTCTTATCATGAATAAGCTGGATGGCTAAACAAAGAAGTAAACTTTGTTAAACACCGGGTATTTGAATTTGAACCAGCTATGATTAACTTATATCATTATTTTATTTATTTCACCAATTCAATGGTAGACAAGTACAAAAGACAGCATTGCAAAGCTATCAAGTGAGCAACTAACATGCAAATTGTCAATATTGTTAAATGACAAAAAGTGAATAGCAAAATGTGTGACCAATATAGAATGTATACATACATACAAACGAATACACATACATACATATATACATAAAGACCATTGAAGAATGGATTAAATTTTGCAATTCAGTTTAAACTTTAAACATTATGATTATTAATTTATTATTTATTACAGTAAATAGAATTATTAGAATTATTATTATAGTATTTTTTATTTATTGCAGTAAAGGAGTAGTTACTCTTTTTAAATACCATGTTTAAACAAATAATTTAGATAGTTCAAACACCTAGTTCAAACCATCGATTCACTCTCTTTTTCTCTATACTCTTGTGTAAAGCAATTTAAACCAATGTTTCCTGAGACTCGCCAACCCTGTTACATTCAGCATTTGCTCTAATTGTTTTCTATCCAGGTATAATAGTTTTACTCCTCTTTCTCTCTACTGTTATGCTGTGCATCAGGTTCTCGGTTCATATTTCTATTCAGTCTGCTGTCACTCTTCATATGAGGCACTATATCGATCAATGGCCATACCTAATCCTCTCTTAATGTAGCCTGCCTATAGCTTGAGAATATTGACTTATGAAGTGATTTCCCCTAAAGTTCTTCCTCAGTTCATGCTAAATCGTCTCCTACTACGCGTGCAGTGTATGGTTGGTCTATTCTTTAGTAGTCGGGACACTACACAGGAAATTTTCGTAAGGAAGCAGTATCATTAATATCATTGAGACCATATAATATCGATAATAAAATTATAAATAATAATATGGAACTTTATCGATTGAATGATTTAGAGCTAGATGAAGATGTTGAAGATGACGTTGAACAAGATTGTGATGACAGAAATGCTGATTGTAATGTTGTCGATGAAAAGATACTTCAGGATGTCAAAGCTTCTTTATCTGAGTTAAAGACTTCTCATTCAACAAACAAGGTTTTCTGAAATTTACCAATTATTAACAGTTACGGAATTTTGGTAATATTATATAGTGCTGGTACTGAGCTATGTACATTTTTGTACTTTGAACTACTGCTACAATGTTGTTAATCTCATAAAATAACTAACTCAAAACTAACATCGCTGATATGCTTTTGTGCATGAAAAAATAAATGTTAAACTTGGCCCTTTCCATTATATATATTTATAAAATTATATATATAATAGGAAACTGGAGGCAATGGAAATGTGGATTTGGAGAAGAATGGAAAAGATTAGCTGGATTCAAAAGGTTACAAATGAGGAAGTTCTGGAGAGAGTTGGTATCGATAGACAGTTGATAAATGTATTAAGAAATAGGGAGAAGAATTTGGTCATAGAAGGTAGAATGGAAGGAAAAAGAGGCAGGGGCAGGCCGAGATTAGGTTTGTTAGAGTATGGATGATTTAAAGACCCACTCATATGTGGAAACGAAAAGGAAAGCAGAGAAGAGAAGACAGAGAAGAGTGGAGGTGTTATATACCATGGACCTGCCAGTAGGCAGTGCACTAAGATATATTATATATATATTATAACATTTCGTGTGATTTCCTAGAAGGTTGTCTAGGGGTAAATGGATATGCCTCAAAGTGGAAACCACCGAATATGTTGAAACGGCTCGTTAAAGCTTAACCTCCTGTTATTCGGTTCTTAACCTCTTCTTTACTACTGAGATACTTTTACACTGACATTAATAAAATGTAATTTTATTAACAAATGTCACCAACGCTATCAACAATATAGTCGAACACACAAGTACTCTAAAGATACTTAGCTTAAAGAAGAAGAGCAGAGCGTCCGAGGACTCAAGGGAAGACCCAGGATCTGAAGCACCGCAGAACCGCACACTCTGACTACCGGAATAGAAGTGAGTAAAATTATACTAAGTCCCTTCCCTCCTAAACTAAGTGGGTATAAAGTTCGCCTCAAGTTTGAACTCGACAGCGTTAACAACAAGAAAGAACAGAGGATACCAGTGTTGTTGTTATCCCACTGTTACACCCTCCCCCTTAAAAGAAGTTCAAACTAATATAGGAAAAAGTAAACCTACTTAAACCAACGAAAAAGAAAAGATCATGGGCATCGCAAGTAAGCATCTCAACAAGGCAAAATGTCCGCGATGGTATAGCATAGACACAGATAGATAGAGGAGTAATAGAGATAGAGAGGGAATGATGCGATAACACAAGTGAAACAATGCATCGCCCTATCTAAGACGGAACAGTACATCAGCTTCAACACAGAGATCCGGAACAGGAATCCAGACGACGGCAACGGGAAACGAGGACAAGGACGGAGGTAGGATCCATCCAAGGGAAGATGACTCCAAGAAGGAAAGGAACTCACAGGAACCAGGAAACAGCCAGCCAGGCCGGGACACACGACATATGCGGAGGCCATTTAATCTTCTTGATGAAATGCGGATTTCTCTCGCTGATTCATTCCTGTGCATGACGAGATGCATGAGCCGGAGCATCATCCTACTGAAAGATGAAACCATTTGGTAGAAGAGCATTGCAATCATCAAATAGCTTGGGAAGTAAAATATTGTGCAATTTGCCCTTACCGTTGTAGCAAATGCTATTTTTAGGTAAAAAAATGGGGGTTGCTCTGCTGAAACGTGTATAACTGGCCAATCTACAGCTTAAAATGGATGAAAATTGGCCACCCCATCAAAAATAAGTCCTTGGGTTACTGGCAAAAGTTTGATTTGAAAATATTAACAATAGCCTGAGATATTCAAACTTTTTGCAGGTGTTATCACTTTTTTTACTCACCCTGTATACATACAGGTTGGTTCAGAAGAAATTAAATTCCTTTGAAGGCCAGTAACTTATTATCCAAGGTTTTTACTTAACAATAGTCTTCTTGAGATGTCTGATCTTTTTCTCAGAGTTTTGGTCTTGACTTCCAGTCTGCCAGTATTCCTTCTAAGAAAATGCTGGTTAACTCAACATCCTAATCATTCGCTCGTAGAATTATAAAAGAATTCCTCTCTCTTCCGTCAGATCATGAGCTTTTAAACTTAAATGTTTATTAAACAGAAACTTAAATAATATTTATATTGTTCTTTAATTTCTAAATGTGCAGATACCTTTTATTGTAATGTTGTATATTAATAATATAAAAGTTACTAAATATCTGTTGTCAATATAGATATTTGAAGGTGATAGAATAACGAAGCGCATGACGAGAATGTTGTCTATATTCAAGTATATTATCAGAGGTGGGTGCAAGTCTTTACCCAGAGATGTTCATGATGAGGAGGAAGTAAGTTCACTAATGAAAGCTAATTTTAGTATCAACTTGATAACTATTCAATTATATGCAGAAATTATGATATTTAGAATTGTTTTGAGCTTCATGTGGCCTTTACAAATTCAAATACAATTCTAAGCCTCTACACTTTATAACTTGCTTACCATTTAAAGTTTTTTTATAGGTCTGGAATAAAGTCTACAATTATTAACGCAAACAATTCATAGGAAGGCAACTTCAGGATAACGATGCCGACTTCAGTGAGCAATTATAATTAGTGTAATTAATTAATTGTTAACAATTTTGGATAATGTTCTTGAGCTGTGGAACAATGTTACTGGTTGTGATTCGTAATACTGCTATTAACCGCAGCCAATTCGCATCGATCTGTTCTTAGAATTTATTATTTCATTCAAGAAAACGCTTTCTAGATTATTACTTTGATAATATTTCAGACAGAGTTATGGGTATAGCAGCATTTCTGAATTTTTATATGCACTAACCCCTAATTCTCGTATAGCTTACTTGTTTATCTTACTTGTTGATTACATGAATGTTCCTATCGCTTGTACAATCTGTGCTGAGATAAACGAATATACGATGTGAAACAGAAAAACACTCCCAACGATCTAGTCAACCAGATCATAAAGTAAATATTATGTATAAACAAAAGCCTCTTCCGTTTTTGCCGAAAAGCAGTTTTGAATGAGGATGCTAATAATTATAATTAATGCCTCTTAATCAATAAAAACAACAACAACAGTACTACTAATAGCAATATCCTCAGTATGGAGAGAGTGGCTATGGCGGTAAGATACTCAACCGCGGATCAGTATGTGCGGTGTTCAAATTCTGGGCTCGCCCGTCACTGATTTCGCTTTCGAATGAGGAAACTGACGTCAACATTAGCTTTTAGCTTTTTATTAATATTAAGGACTTATATTAATATCAATAATAATATTAATTCTCGGCAGAGAAATTGAGACAAATAGTGAAACTCAAAACAAAGGAAATAAAATTTGACAGAGGATCGCAAAATGCATACTGTACTCTGCGAACCGTAGTGTATCTATATCTGAATTTTGATGGGTTCTGACTGATTCTCAATTTTGATGTCGAACTAGAGTTGAAATTTTATATTGTCCAATTATTACTGTTAGTTGTTTGGTTAAATATGTATTTATTTTCAGCAGGATTCGTGACTTATATTGTTTTATAGGATGAGGTAGAAGACTGGATGAGCATAGAAGAGGTTGAAAAGAGACTGATGATATTGTCGAGAGCCCGGCCTTCAGTTGATGCAGCGCTCTCTGTACTTTATCTGCTCACTTCTACAGATATGCCAAAGTTTCTCTATCTGGAAGATCTCATTCGTTGTATAGTCACTCTAACAAAGACCCAGGCCTCAAATGTGTACCAGCTGCGTGACTCTAAGTTCACTGCACAAGTGTCAGCCTGTATGCGTCTCATGCTGTGCTTTTATTGCATTTATGTAGTAATTTGTGCTTCACTATTACTTCCATTCTACTGAGTCACCATTTCAGTATTAGCTCAATTTATCTTTATATGATAACTAGTTCGAAGGGTGCACTGCCTTTCAAGTAGTTTTATTTTCAATCTAGAGAGAAGCAAGATGCCCATAGATATTAAATAAGTATTGTTGAATGGTTGAAAATGATCAATTAGAGCCTTTTGTATTTATGAGCTAAGAGGACTGTTGTCTAGAACAGTAGATATCTGCGATGTGAGTCTGGGATGTGTTTATTACACAGAGGTGTGATGCTCTTGATTCATGATCTTTGTTCTACCTTGTTTGTATTCAAAGTTCCTTTTTGTTGTTTATGACAATCATCAGTGTCTTAGTATCAATTATGACTAACAGTAATTACTTTTATAAATTATTTCTTACATTTATTAAATTTGTGATATTAATTAATACATTCAATAATATTTTTTTTTTTTTTTTATCGCGACCCTAGCTAAACTAGAATTCAGGGAAGAAGAAGATGATGATGATGATGATGATAATGAATAATATTGCAGCTCGACGCCTGTCTAAGCGTAACTCAACAGCAACGACAGAGCATTTGTTGAACCTATCACATGAGGCTGAACATTTCTACATTGAGACGTCGTCTCTGATTGGTCAGTTGGCTGAACTTGTTGCCATCCAAGAACTTACAGACACCATCATACTGCAGGTTCACTTGTTATAATAGTAGATGAATTTAATTGCTTAGCTGTCTGTATCTGTAACATGTCAAATGTGATGTCTGTGAAATCTAAACTATTTAAACTATTTATTCAATATTTAAGGGCTTATAGCCTTTGTATGTTTTGGTGATGAATTAAAATCAAAATACTATTATTGTAAATGTTTGATTTCGCCAATTGCATAGATTAAATTATTTGTAATGATAGATTTCCATATCAATTTACTCTTCCAAGTGGGATCTCTAGAATGTCTAATGTGATGCTAAAATAAATGATAGTTTTGCTTACTAAGTTATGGACTATATTCTATAATGTTTTAGAGGTTTACAAATATTATGAATATATTTCATAACATTAAGTTAAAATATTACCACTTTTGCATTTGTAATAATTTCCTAAAATCTATTGTCCACATTTTACTAGATTCTGTTTTGCTCATTATGCAGATGTCAACAATTGCCATTACGACATTTGTATTCGAGAATGTTACGGAATTACAGCAGATGTCGCTAAAGCTCCTTACTGCGGTATGAATACACTAATGCTACTACTCATGAGACGGTAACATAGACTGTTACATTGCATATATGCACTCACACAAACTATTCTGTAATTCTTTCTTAGTTATGCTGTATTTCTCTGGCAGTTTAACCATTTGTATATTGTTAATTCTTTATAGTATATTTGTATTTTGTTTTGCATATTCAATATCGTACATTTTTCATTTTATTAAATAGTAATAAGTGAATTTATGAGCACCACTCTGTGCACTAAGCCACAGAACTTAACGCTAATATAGTTATTTATATTCACGATTGAACAAACTGTCTTAAGCTTCTTCTCAAAGCTCTGAATAGATGGACCTGACTGTCTAAGACTAGCTGGTAGACTCTTCCAAACATTTGCTCATGGGACTACAAACCCGCTAGTGCCCATCTTTGTTCTAGTTTCCGAAATGTAGAGCATCCCAGAATCAGCAGATCGAAGTTGTTTACCTGATAGGATAGAGACAGGTTCGCAGACATTACGTTGATATGTAGGAGCTTGTCGATGTAATCTTTTGTAAGCTATTGATGAAAGTTTGTATTCAATTCTTAGAGGAATAGGAAGCCAATATTGATCACGAAGACAGGAGTAATGTGTTCATGTGACCTATTACTAGAGATGATTCGTGCAGCAGCATTATGAATCGTTTGTACTCTGTCCAATTGACCCTGTTCAGTACTATTATTAGACTATCTATTATGCCGGTCAAATGAATTTATGATTCAAATGTGTAATTTAAACTTAGAGAACTTTACTTCCAGTGGCTAAAGTCACATTTTAAGTTAATACTGCTGCTTGAAGATAATATTAGGGTTTAGCTATGGAAGCCAAACCGGGGACTTTTTATAAACCTGTGCCTAGATAGTGGACTTAGACTGTATATATGACGTCCCTGACATCATCCTTGGATGAGGAAACGGACATTAAACCTTTATTATTATTATTATCATTATTATTATAATATTTTATGAAATATATTAATTATTCCATTTATTCAACATATATTAATAATTTCTGGTATCTAATAATAACGATGGAGCATATCTTGCATTCCATTCACCTTAAAGTCTAACCTGTCTAGCCTTAGTTTTAACTAGTCTACTTATTTTAAATTTTGTCTTCTATTTACAGGCATAATATGTACAGTCTTATTTCTGGTCAGTATTAAGATTTTATTGTAATTTAATTTGAAATCATATCAATATGTCAATTCGACTACTGTTTCAAATATTTGGATAGAGGTATTGATTTATTGTTGTAGATATTCAAGAGATATGAAAAACACCGAGGGTTGATCAGGGATGATATTTTATCGTGTCTCACTAAAGTGCCGACAGGAAAAAAGTGTATAACGCCATATAGGTAGTAGTCTTAATTAATTAATTGCTTACAAAATAAACAAAAATCTCTGTTTCAGACATTTTGAATCTGTATTTAAATATGTAATACTTGATATTAATTGACATATGTTAGCATCATCCCTGTGTTGTGCTCGGGTGTGGCTGGACCAGGGCAACCGCAAACAATCTGCTGCGTGTTTTTAAGAGGCAACTAAAGGCAGGAGCTGTGAGGATGGCAAGAGGGGACCCACTTCACCATGAAATATTTTCCCCAGGATTAAATGGTAATTAATCCACCTAACTGAGGAAGGCAACGGGAAACCACCTCAGAAGCCATTTTTCCCAAGCTATAGTCTACATAAGATATCGATAAGACATAGACTTTGTGAAGGCATTAACATGTTGATCTAAGGAGTGCTCTTATGGAGCGAGAAAGCAGACTTAGAGTATAAATGTGTACCTTAAACCTGCCAATTGACAGTGCACTGAAGAGAGAAGAGATGTTAGCAGTGTAATTTAGATATTTATATTTAGTTGTCCATATATATATATATATATATATATATATATATATATAGATATATATAATATATATAACTATATACACTGTATATAATGTTGTATAATATAAAATATATATATATATATATATATATATATATATATATATATATATATATATATATACATATATATATATATTTAGTTGTCTGGTTGGCACTTGACCATGGTTAGAAGATATAACAAAAGTTAGCTAGCTGGGAAAGGTAAATAATGTTAGTGTCACACTGCAAGATAGCATCATCAGGATATGATAACAAAGGTTAGCTTACAATTTAAAGAGATTTACCTGAAATGGAGAATTTATATCTAGAGCATAGCACGATGTAGATGAGATAAGTTATTGTGTAATTTTAGTAATATTTTTTGTTCTTCAAGTGTATTAGATGCATTAGTATGTGGTATAAAGAATAGAGTGCATATTTCTGTAAAACTATTTAGTAGTTATCCATCGATTCATTCAGTTATTTATTGGTTGGGATATTCTGTACTGTATTAATAATTAATATTTCAGTACGACATTAATTAATAAATACGTTAATGTTGAATGTATTGTCACCTATTGTGGTTTATTTGTATCTGATGACAATACAATACAGATTGCCTTCTGGTGGTGAGGTACAAATAATCACTGCTCTGTCACTCAGACTATTTCAGTGCATCGTAGGATCTGCCGCCAATCAGAGCAACACTTCGGTTAGCATCACGACTCGCAGAAATTTAATCATTAATTCCTTTATTCTTCCTACATGCATTAGGCATGTAGTAAGAATAAAGGAATTAATGATATTGTATCTAGGACAAAACATTAGGCCTACTTCCTACATACCTAATGCATGTAGGAAGTAGGCCTAATGTTTTGTCCTAGATATCTATAATATTTAAATATTATGCATATGATTTCTATGTTAGGACTGTAGTTGCATTTCGGGCTTAGTCCTTTATGATTAAACTGCTTGTCTATTAAACTTATTCCTACTGTGTCCAAGGCCAAGATGTTTGACTATGGATCAAATGACGTGTGATTTTAATTCAGGGGACACAAGATTTCAATATCCCTTCACTTTGATAAAATGCTAAGCTTCAAAGTTAAAAGCATTATTTGAAATGTAATTGAAACACTGTAACATTGCTGAGGTAAAATAATATTTCAGTGTAAATTTGTGTAAATTAGTGCAAATTC
This sequence comes from Enchytraeus crypticus, assembly GCA_905160935.1. Classification (NCBI taxonomy): domain Eukaryota; kingdom Metazoa; phylum Annelida; class Clitellata; order Enchytraeida; family Enchytraeidae; genus Enchytraeus; species Enchytraeus crypticus. Next base: position 234,366 of record CAJHZI010000514.1, read on the forward strand.
GATAGTGTAAGTTTGATGATGTAAATATTAGTGTTGTAAATATCCATTTTTCAGAATGTACCATCATTGGGCAATGAAATTGAGAAGGTGGCTACGGCTTTCCTAGTTGGATTTCTCTCAAAGTATGTTTGTGAGTGCTTGGTAGTACTTGTCTCATTCATTTTATAGCTCATATTATATTATACACTGGATACTGTTGCTAATTATGAAGTTTATATTTTGTTGTTTATTTATAATAAATTTTTTTTCATTCTAAATCTGTACACTATTAGATTATAACGTTGTAACTTCACTTTGTAATACTTACAGCCAAATAAAACTGCCTGTTATTGGATTCACTGTATTGTTCATTAAGAATGGAGGGTCAGTATGACTTGTTGTAGATTTTTATGGTATGTTGTTATCTTTCTCCTTCTTTCTTATTTTATCTATGAGGAATTTGCCATCCAGTACCATGATATTAAGCCGAAGTTTAACGATAAATAGTGTTCATTGAATGTATTTCACTTCTCAGATAATGACCATTAGTCTTCATCCATTCCACTGCTCAGATATTACTATTCATCTTCCTCTATTTCTCTGCTCAGATATTACTATTCATCTTCCTCTATTTCACTGCTCAGATATTACTATTCATCTTCCTCTATTTCACTGCTCAGATATTACTTATCTCGTTTATCATACGACATGATATCACAATTGGCATTCACAATTGACAGTTAGAGCGCATGAACGGAAATAAAGGCCCACAAGTGGCACTTACATATTCCGAATTTAAATAAAATTAAAAATAAAAATATTTCCATTAATTATTATTTAAGTTCAATAAAATCGTTAGTGTAGGCCATAATTATCTACCAAGATAAATTTAGCGGAACATGTAATATTATTATTACGACCTTCAACAATATACACGCATAAATATCTGCACACAATGACAATTAAACGTACAACTTAGATCCCGCACTTAATCTACACATACAATATTATAAAAACGGCTAAAGCACTAGAATACTTGCGACAGTTAAGAGTTAGATTCTTTGATAGTAAAAAGAAGATGCAGAAGATAAAAGAATGATATAAAGCAATCACCTTAACTCTATAGGTATTTGCTTACATTAATACCCTCCAGACTCCTTTTAAATGAGTTTAGGGAGGACGCATTTACAACATTAGAGGGTAGGGAATTTCAACAAGCCATGCATTGGTTTTTGAAATGATATCTTTCAGCATTAAAATAAAATTTTTTCATGATTAAACTTAAACCATTATTTCTGGTTACCCCGTTTTTGAAAACAAAAAACTCATCAATAGGTAGGTCAACAAATCCAGTGATAATTTTATAGTACAAACATAGGTCAGATTTAAACCTTCGTTTGCTCTAAAGATTCGGAAGCCAAAACTTTTAATCTCTCCGAATATTGCAATCCTATCATGTCACTTAGCCGTTTAGTGAATCTTTTCTGAACGGATTCTATCAGGACAATATCACGTTTTCTGTATGGAGACAATAGATTAGAACAATACTCGAGAATCGGGCGCACAAAAACTGTGAACGCTTTAAATAATAGCACATGATTTCCGGATTTAAAGCAATGCAAAATTATTGAAGCCCTTTTTCTTGCTTTACTACTCATCTTCCTCAAATTCACTGCTCAGATCTTGCTACTTATCTTCCTCTATTTTATTGCTATAATGCTATTCATCTTCCTCTATTTCACTGCTCAGATAATGCTGTTAACCTTTCTATATTCCACTGCTCAGATATTGCTATTCATCTTCCTCTATTCACTGCTCAAATAATGCTATTCATCTTTCTCTATTCCACTGCTCAGATACAAACTATTCACCTTCCACTATTCCACTGCTCAGATAAATATATTCCACTGCTTTAACAAGTCTATTCTGCTGTTCAGATGCTCGTCGACTAAGGGTGAAGACAACGAAGAAGTGAAGAGGTACAGAATCGTGATGGAGAGCTTCATTAGAGATCTTCTCACGCTGCTTGATCTCCCTGAGTGGCCATCTGCCTTCACCTGCCTGGCTATTCTCGGGGAGCTATTGGTTAACAACATTTAAAGCTAAAAAGCTAAAGCTAAGGTTCACGTCAGTTTCCTCACTAGAAAGCGATGTCAGTGACTAGCGAGACCAGGATTTGAACCCCGTACCTACTGATCCGCGGTCGAGTATCTTACCGACTTCGCCACTGGCTTCAGCCTTCATTTATTGACTGTATTATAAGAACGAAGGTTTTTAAGATCGATCTGAGAGGCTGGTGATGCGTATTGGATCGTGGAAAACAGAATACCGTATTTCTGTATTTAGTTTAATCTTGGTCAAAGTATTAAAAAGTCCATTCTAAATGTTTTCCCTGACATTTTCCAGGTGAAAATCATCATAAAAGCCTTCAGTATAATGCATTTGACTATAAAGCATTAAGAAATACAAAAAGCTATAAAGCTAATGTTACCTAAGTTTCCTCACTCGAAAAGCTAATGTCAACCTCAGTTTCCTCACTCAAAAGCGATGTCAGTGACGAGCTTGACCTGGATTTGAACCCCGCATATACTGATCCGCTGTCCAATATCTTATCGACATCGCCACTGACAATGATATAATAATTTAAACACATTCGCTTAAGCTCAGGTATACAGGCGCAGTAGCTCAGGCTTTTGTATGTCCTACATGCACAATGTGCACTGTACAGATATTCATTGAGTGGGGATATTTTGCCACTAAACCATATTTAAAGTCATACATATTTTTCCGGAGTCATATTATTACGTTTAGCTATGTTTTCATATCCATATTTTCATATCTCTTCTGTTTGTCGCGCTTCTTTCTTTGAGATTCGTCAGATTAGGCAAATACGTCCATCCCTTACTAGAAATTCAGCCACTATCCTTGCTAATTCTATAGTTCATTCAAAGCTCGACTACTGTAATTCATTATTACATGGGTTGCCTACTTCTTCTCTCAATCGTTTGCAGCACGTCCAAAATTCTCTTGCACGTGTTGTTTGTAAGTCCTCTCGACTTCAATTTCGCTCTCTTTCTCTACTTCGCAGTCTTCATTGGCTCCCTGTTAATCAACGCATATAATATAAAATAGCTCTATTAACTTTCAAAACTCTGCGATTTGTCAAGCCTTCTTACTTATCTGAAATTCTTCCCTATCGTCCTTCACGTGCACTTCACTCCACCGAGCCAATTTTCTCTCAGTTTCAAATATTCTCACGTCATTGGGCAGACGTTCATTTTCTTACGCAGCACCCACAATCTGGAACTCTTTACCTGCAAATCTTCGCTCTTGTTCTTCTCTTTCAACATTCTCTAGCAAGCTTAAAGCTTACCTTTTCTCACCATAGACATAATCAATCTACCTTGACCATTTTTTGATCACTGGACTGGCTTTCGTTTAGGACCTTACTTCTCCTCAGCACATTTCTTTCGCAGATTGGTCTGGGTGAATTGATCTGTAGTGATGTGTGCTGTTGGGACGTCCCTGACATCATCCCTGGATGAGGAAACGGACGTTAAACCTTTATTATTATTTATAATTTATTTATCCGAACTTAGTCCACTTGCTCTTCTTTTACTTAGATATCAGTCAATAAGAATTTGACGCCCTGTTCTTCGTTAAAAGACAATGTCAGGGATGTGTCACGTAGACGCACCAAGAGGCGTCAAAATAATCACATGATGACAAATGAATATGCAAAGACCGAAAAAAGTTAATGTCTTAGTTGAATTGTAATATTGTTGAAGCCATTATTTTGCAGGGGCCATTTCCGTATAACTTTTAAATAATACATTCTGTCATTATTGTATATTATGTGTAATAAAGAATTTTTAACAACTGTTAACACTTTAGCTACGTCAGGTCGGCAACAAGTCTGCAGAGTCGACCAATCGCGTGGCAGCTTTAGAACTGTATGGGATGATTGCGGTTCATCTGAGTATGCGACGACTGCGACGAATGTCAGAACAACTGACCATTATATCAATCCTCAATTCTCTTGTATGTGTGCCTCCATGAAACTGTCTATTGGTTTTATTTAGTGTTATAATCTCCTGCAGTTATAGATGAGTTTATGATTTAGCTTAACTTTTTGAACTTCAATGCATCATCTTCTTCTGTTAAGGTTTTAACTAAATAAGTGTAATTTTGATATAATGAGAATCTAGGGGTTTGCTCAAAAATTACTCAAGGCGATGTTAGGGATATTTAATGAACTAGCGCTTTTTGTTTAAACGTAGTTTTTCATCTTAGATTGTTTAAGTTTTTCACTGAAAACTACATATATTTGGCAATGTAATAATGCCGGGAGAAATTCTTAATTTTGCTGGTACCTGAAAAGAAGTATATTAACTGAAGTAAGTAGACCCGAATGTAGCAATAAATAATGTAACAGTTGTTCTTATATCCTGAGTATTTTACTAATATGATATGTGGTCAGGTTGCATTTGTTATTATGAATATGTTATCTCTCTCTCTCTCTCTCTCTCTCTTAGTGCACTGCCTACTGGCAGGTCAGTGGGATATAACGTCTCCACTCTTCTCTGTCTTCCGCTGTCCTCTTCATTTCCACATACAGTATGCGTGGGTCTTTAAATCATCTAACATATCTAATCTCGGCCTGCCCCTGCCTCTTTTCCCTTCCATTCTACCTTCTATGACCTCTGGAATATGTTATAATACTAAGAATTCTGACTATAAAAAACATTTTATTATCTTATACTAATATCAGAAGAGAAAACTGATATAATTCAGTGCAAGCTATTTAAAGCCAAACTCTAATTTTACGTTAGTGTCTTCCTCAATAGCATATCTGTGACTTGAGTGCACTGGATTTGAACCCTGCCCCTACCAAAGCGTTTCAAACAACTTGTCCACCTGCCTCTGGCTCATCCATTATTTGTCAGTGGGTGATGAATGCTGATTGACTTTTGTATGTTATTTGTCAGGGAGTGTTAAATGCTAGTAGACTGGAGAGATTACAGAGACTTCGAGATCTTGTTCTCAATTATCTCTGTTTGCTCACCAGCAGTACTGGTGATACATCATATGAGGTGAGATCTTGTTCTCAATTATCTCTGTTTGTTCACCATCAGCACAGGTGATACTTCATATGATTTGAGATCTTGTTCTCAATTATCTCTGTTTGTTCACCACCAGCACTGGTGATACTACTTATGAGGTGAGATCTTTTTCTTATTTATCTCTGTTTGTTCACCACCGGCATCAGGGATATAGTTATTTATTTAGCATATGCGTTAATCCAGGTAACTGCTTCACTTGTAAGGCAGGATAACGTAAACAGACCACCTGGTAGGCAAGTTAGAGATCACTCCTCAACGATATAATAATAATAATAATAATAATAATAATAAAGGTTTAACGTCCGTTTCCTCATCCAGGGATGTCAGGGACGTCCCCAACAGCACACAACACTACAGATCAATTCACCCAGATCAATCTGCGAAAGAAATGTGCTGAGGAGAAGTAAGGTCCTAAACCAAATATTACAACTCCACTTCTTCAGCCCAATGTACATTTACCTGTGGTGAAAATGGAGGATCAGATGGCAAATTTTCAGATGCGAGGTAGTAATTTGGAGATTTAGAAGGGTGATGAAATTAGAAATCAATACTGTTGAATATAAACCACTTAGAGGTAGATCCTACATTCCTCTTCCTAAAAAATTAGCTGCTATAAAGGCAATTGTAAATATGAAGAATAAAGACGATCAATGTTTCAAATGGTGCATTACAAGAGCCTTCAATCAAGTGGAAAAATATTCTGAGCTCATTGATAAACAATTAAAGAAGCAGGCTGAAAATTTTAACTGGAATGGTATTGAGTTTCCGGTTAACTTGAAAAATATTGATAAATTTGAAAAGAATAACAATGTATCAATTCATGTGTTTGGATATGAAAAGCTAGAGGCGTGGGCCAAAGAAGAAGAATTAATACCGTTAAGGATTTCAACATTTAATAGTCAAAACGCAGTAGATTTGTTACTAATTTCAGAAGGGGTGAGATTAATCATTACTGTTGGATTAAGAACTTTAATAGATTGATGGCAACAGGAAATGGTAATGCAATGCATTACTGTCGGATATGCTTAAATGGTTCTACAAGTAAAGAAGCACTTAATAATCACAATAAATACTGCTCACAGCATGACGCTCAAAAAATAGAGTTACCTAAACCTGGAAAGTTTATGAATTTCGGACACTATAAAAAATCCATGAGAGTGCCATTTATCGTCTATGCAGATTTTGAGTCATTCATAAAACCTATTGATACATGTCAATCAAATCCAACAGTGTCATACATTAACCGATACCAGAAGCACACACCTAGTTCATTCTGTTATTACATCAAGTGTTTTGATGAAAGCATTTACTCGCAAGCTCCAGTCACTTTTACTTCAAAGAATGAGGATGATGATGTTGCTCAAATATTTTTTGACGAGTTAGAGAAAAATATTAAAGAAATATACGATCAGTTCAAGTTTCCTAAACCAATGATATACGATGAATCTTCCGCGAAGAAATTCAATAAAGCAAAACTGTGTCATATATGCGAAAAAGAGCTGGGTGGCGATCGTGTTAGAGATCACTGTCATCTATCTGGCCAATTCCGAGGTGCAGCGCACGATAATTGCAATATACATTGCAAGATTCCTAAATTCTTTCCAGTAGTTTTTCACAATTTATCTGGATACGACAGTCATTTATTAGCAAAGATGTTGGCAGGTGGAAACATTAATTGCATTCCGTGTAATGAAGTAAAGTACATCAGCATCTCTAGGCAAGTGTTGGTTGATGAGTTTTTAAATAAAGAAGGTAAGAAAACCCAACTGAAACTTGGGTTTTCGTACCCAAGAATTGCGGTTTATTGACAGCTTTAGGTTTATGGCTTCGAGTCTAGACACACTTTCAAAGAACGTAAGTAAGGATCAGTGCAAAAATATTGCAAGTAAGTACTCAGGAAAGCAATTGGATTTGCTTTTGAGAAAAGGAGTTTACCCATACGATTATGTATCGTTCGTTAGAAAGACTTGATGAAACTAAACTACCGTCAAAGGAAGCATTCTACTCAAAACTTAACTATACCAGTATCAGTGATGAAGACTATAAATACTCACAGACTGTTTGGAGAGAGTTTGGTTGTAATACATTTCGGGACTATCACGACTTGTACAATGTGTCTGATGTGCTTTTACTAGCAGATGTCTTTGATAATTTTAGAGATGTTTGTATGACTCCCTATAAATTAGATCCTGCGTGGTACTACACCTCGCCAGGACTGGCTTGGGATGCTGCTTTAAGATTAACTAAAGTCGAGCTTGAATTGTTGAGTGACTACGACATGCTGTTGATGATTAAGCATGAAATTAGAGGCGGTGTAAGCACTATTTCAAACCGATACGCGAAAGCTAATAATAAATACATGGATGAGAATTTTAACGTTGATGAACCTTCCAAATTTATCAAATACCTAGATTCGAACAACCTTTATGGGTTTTGCGATGAGTAAGCCTCTGTTCACACACGGATTTGAATGGTTGGATGAAGACGAGTTGGAGAATTTGAAAGAAATTAAATGCATCCTTGAAGTTGGCTTGGAATATCCCACTATATTGCACGACCTGCATAATGACTATCCGTTAGCGCCTGAGAATGTAAAAGTGAATAAAGTAAAGAAATTGATACCGAATTTGAATGATAAAACAAAATATATAATACATTACGAGAATTTGTAACTGTACGAAAGTTTGGGTTTGAAAATTACCAAAATACATAGAGGCATAAAATTTGAAGAAAGTCCCTGGCTTAAGACATACATCGATTTAAACACTCAGCTACGCACTAAGTCTGCCAACGATTTTGAAAAAATTTCTTTAAACTCGTGTACAATAGCGTTTTTGGAAAGACAATGGAAAATATTGAAAATAGGATAGATTTCAGACTGGTTGATGATAGGGAAAAGGCTGTTAAATTGGCTGCAAAGCCTTACTATGACCTAACAGTGATATTTGATGAAAATCTTGTTGGCGTTCACGTGAGAAAAACTAAATTGCTGTATAATAAGCCAATCTATCTAGGTATGGCAATATTAGATTTAAGTGAAACTTTGATGTACGACTCTCACTATAATTACATAAAGGATAAATACAATGATAAAGCCAAACTGTTATTTACAGACACGGATTCGTTGATGTACGAAATACAGACGTAAGACTTTTACGCAGATATATCTAATGACGTTGAACTCCGATTTGACACCAACGATTATCCGAGAGTTCATCCATCAGGCATTAAGACTGGAGTTAACAAGAAAGTCATTGGAATGTTTAAAGATGAAGCTTGTGGAAAGGAAATTGAAGAATTTGTTGGATTGAGAGCAAAGCTGTACTCTTATAAATTGGCAGATGAGGAACACAAGAAATGTAAAGGAGTTAAAAAAAATGTTATTGAAAGAACAATAATGCATGATGATTATAGAAATTGTCTGTTTGAGAAAAGAGATTATATTAGAAGCATGAATGTCATCAGATCTCACTTGCATGACGTTTACAGTGAACAAGTAAATAAAGTTGCTCTTAGCGCTGATGATGACAAGCGAGTAATTTCAGATGATGGGATACGTACTTTTGCGTATGGTCATAGTAGATTAGGTGAATAAATATAAAACGTATTTACAGCTAATTTTGTCAAAGATAATTTTCATTGCACACATGCATTAATATTTTCAAACCACATTTGGTTTGGAAATAATTCCTTTACAACCAGATAACTCCAGCATCATCGCTATCTGTATTGCAACCATCAATCTCTGCATACAACATTCCTTTATATTTTCCATAATTGATTTCTCTTACTGTAAACTCAAATCTTTCAGGGTTCTTTTCCAACTCTTTCTCTGTAATATATTCATTAATCTTTTTAGTAGACCATATTTGTAGAGGGGTATCGTCCTCATTTTGTATAACGTATAGTATATATGATTTACCAAATTTTGTATTTATGGGTTTCAATCCCTTTACAGTATATTTATCTCCAATTTTGAGATTTTGAAATTTGAATATTTGCGAGTTTGAGTTTGTAGCTGTCATTTTATATATGTAAGAAAATTTATTAAAATCAAAATTAATATTTATAGAAATTTCGAAATTTTTACAAACTCTTTCTTAAAACACTTTCCAAATGATCTACGGGAATCCATTCATTAAATTTCTTACTGTAACCCACCCATTTAACCAAGGCATGTTCCACACCTTTAATCTTTTTCTTTTGTAAAATCTTTTCAATTCTATATAATTCTTGATTAGTTTTCTGAAGTTCCTCTGTGTAGAAACCTCCCTCTAATACCTCATCAGATTGATCCTTCAATATATACATAACAGGCGATGTATACTTTACTTTGTCTACAACGTACACCTTCTCGGACCAATTTGGTAGGAAACCCTTTTCAAACGCGGCTTTAATCCGGCTAATTCGAACTCTGTCACCCACCTTAAATTTGTTCATGTTACTTTCTATATTTCCTACTATTAATTTTAAATGCTTCGTTTTCCTTTTTACTCACCTCAATGGGAGTCATTTTTATGATCGAATGTTTCGTGTTGTTATACTCTGCAATTAAGTCATCAATCATATCAATCCAGTTTCTCGTATTTTCCGCAGTAAAGCTGTTCCACATCTTTTCCTTGATACTTCTATTGAATCGTTCGACGACTGCTGATTTATGTTCACCAAATGTAGAGTATCTATTGATATCAAGTTTCTTTAACCAATCGTCCATGATTTTGTTGTAAAATTCCTTACCCTGATCAACCCATAAATGTCTAGGCTGTCTTCCGGATGATGACACTATTAGTTTAAATGCATCTGTTGTTGTTTCACCACTCTTGTCTTTCAACGGAACGCTCCATGCATACTTGGAAAATACATCGATGACGTTAAGCATGTATCTGTAGCCCTTATTAACTCTATTCCATTCCTGCATTTCGATTAAATCTGCTCCCCATATCTCATCAACTTCAAACACATGAACTTGACGTCTTGTAAATTTTCTACGAATCGTTTTGTGTAATTCTCTAGCTAAATCTTCAAAGGGTCCAACGTTTCGCTTCAAGCCTTTTTCTTTGCTGGACCCCTCTATACGTTGTTTGACTGGCCAAGACCAAACTTTACCTTATATTTCATGAAGAGGTAAACTAATTGAGCCATATTTCTTAGCTCACTATATCAGCTTGAATCATTAAAGATTTCGTATGCTCGATGGGCCAAAGCTTCGTCGCTTATATTTCTGATGGCAGTATTGGTGTTTGCGGTATAAAACTGATCGTGCAATTTACACATTCCGTCCAACTCATTTATATCCTGATAGCCTTCGCGATTTCTCTGTTCGTTCTTTGTGCCTGGTCCGCAATAAGAATACTTATTAGATTATTAAATGATCCGTTGGGTACATACTCTCCACGTCTGGCAGGTAAATGTAGTTCTCCAACTGTGTTCCCAAAGGCGGATAGCACATTATTAAATACACCCTGACCTGAGATGAATCTTGACTTTTTACTTCCACACCCTACACAAAAGAAATTTGCAATTTTCTATTATTAGCAGTTAACCTCACTTGCGTCTGTATGGAAAAAGTTTTCTTTTACATTTCAAACAGTACATTTTAAATTACATTATAACATTTTATAACGTAATTTCATTTTAGAAAACTTATTAATCTATAATAATTGGAGTCTGACCATTGGATGTTAGGTACATCACTCTATCGGAATGTAGCGTAACATACATATGAGTATGTTCTGGAACATTTTGACTAAATTTAAAATTATTTTTCATATTCATAACATCAGATTTGACTTTTTCACTCTGATGTCGTACATCAAAGACTACAAGTAGAAATAGCTTTTTGTAATTCATCATATCGATCTGTGTGCCTCCAATTAAATGATTAGAACCAAAGTGTTCTTCCTTAAATTCATCTGCCATAGCGCAGAAATCTACGTAGTCATTTGTAGCAAAGTTTATTCTCGGTTCATCTGCAGGATATCTCTGATCATTCAATTCAACAAAAGCACTCGTCAAGTTAAGGTGATCAAACACAGCTGGATTTTGTTCCTGTGTTCTTGATTTGTCGGTTTGAAATCCAACAATTATCCATCTAGGCTTTTTCATGCCAGCGTCTCTATTGATCATCCATTCAAATTCCTGTACATCTCGTGTAACTGTAATATGTTGGTCAATTCTTCTGCTAAAACTTATTGGAATTTTCCTTTTACTTACAACAGACTCTCGCAGTGAAGTTATCATTTCAACTGACGGTTTTATTCTTGATACCATCCACCTAATGTCCGTTAGTGAAACTTTACCTTCAAAAACGTTATTCGCTTTATGAATTGCTGATGTATCAGGCGTTCTAGTGAACCTCAACGTATGCCGTAAATTGTAAAGTACTTTGTTATAATCGGAAAATCCAAATAGATGTGAAAATGGAATGTTGAATGAAAATTGGCCTGGTGCATCGTTGTTCATTAGAAGTTGTCGACGAATCGCAAATCCTTCATTGTAATCTGGATTTTCTTGCGTTGTAAAATGATTGGTAACAATGGTTGCGCAAGCTGAAACTGCTGGAGATTGTCTATATTTGGAGGATACTGCGCCGACATTTGTGTCTTTTCTCCAACATGGATTCAATCCCGCACTACTACTGAAATCGTCAGGATAAGACAAATAACCCAACATTGACGTAGTCTGTCCTGGAAAGTGTAATGATTCAATTGTTTTAGACCCTAGATCGTACTCAATAATAGAAAAGAGGTATGGAATAGCATTATTAATGAAAGCTATTTGTACTGTTGCATCATAGGCGGCATTGTTATTATCATTTCTCAGTATTCTTCCCTTAATTTTAAGAAAGCTCTTAGATATGTTGTAATACGAATCACTTGCAGGTATATCAATTTCAATAACATTAGAGTTATCATTAAAACCAGCTTTAGTCTGTGGAATAAAAGACGAGTATTGAAAACTTTCTACACTATTGTCAACAATTATTGACGATGGTTGTGTGAATATTCGTTTGGCACTTCATTTTCCATTTTATATATATGTAATAATAATTTTAAACTAAAATCGTTTTAATCCGCTGCCCTTTTTTAGTTGTTCTAATATCTGTTCCGATTCTGGAGTTAGACGACTATTATTGCTTTTTTCGTTTGCTATCTTTCTAATGAGTGCTTTACTACCCTCTGTCATTCCGAATGCCGCAAGATCACCTACTGCTCCTAGCATTGGCTTTGCAATTAAATCTTTATTCTGATAGACGTACGAACCGAAACCTTTCAGTGAATCGACAAATCTCCGTCCATGTACCAGAGTTTGTTTTCAACTGTATCCTTTGCATTTCTCTTTGACAATCATTTTTACAAAGAACAATATAATTTTTAATTAGATTTTTCTCTAATTAGTAATACAATAGTAAGTCTTTCACAAATCAGATCGATAAGTTTGTTGTCTTGATCAGTCAGCTGCAGTTTTATGCTATCAATTTCTTGTTGTTTAACTATTGGTAAAAATATCAATTCAGGAGTAGGGTTCTCTATTGTCTTATAGCCTGGATATACTCTTTGGGTGAACGTATGAATCACATTAGATTTCTTTCCACTAAGATAGCTACCAATAGCAATATCGCAATCGACTTGTATCGAATTGACTTTTTCTATATCTATTGTATTTGGAGATTGATGAATTCCTTGTGTCAGTTTTTCATTGGTGAAGCCGAGAGTAGGCCCTATTGAATTTTCCAATCCTAAATCCATCATGTACTTTTCGTGTGATATAGTCAAAATTGCTCTGAAAATTAAATAACTTATGTTTATATAATATTTCTCATTAATTGAATCGTAGTCGCCGTTTGGCTGCATTACCCTTTGAATCACTGCGTTAATATCTCTTAATTCGTAAGCTCCCTTTGAAAGCGTGATGATTTTCCAAGTATTTCCATCATCGGTGGAATATTTAAATTTATTGTTGGCCTCCGTGATGTTTGGTATTGAGTTGTACGTCTGCAGAGATATAAATGCTACTTCGTACTTTCTGTCTGGATCCAATCTTATTGGAGTATATAGATATGTAGTAAAATCTGTTGATGCTGTTGTGCTCGACAGAGTTAATTTCGCCATTTTTATATAACTTTAAATTTGTTTTTATATATATCATCATATTCCCTCCTGGTGATTGCTCTAATGTTTAATAGCTCATCCAAAATACTAACTGCGGTATTATACACTCAGTGTTTCCAGCTTGTAGAGCTGCAATAGTTTCATCCAGTAGACGAACCAATTGATCTGGGCTTTCATAAATTATAACCTGGTCTGTTTTAGGCCTACCTCTACCACGCTTTTGTTTACCGACAGGCATTACAAGTTTTCTCTTCTTTTTCTTCTTTAATCCTTCGCCGACGAGCTCGCTCCCTGCTTTTACCTTTGTCAATATGCTCTTGTACTTTTCCAGTGTCTTCTGTTGAGACTCGCATATAATTTTCTCAGCTGCACTCTTTTTACTGTTATTTCCAAGAACTGCCCTATTCGTCTATTATTTGTTTGAATCTCCTTCAATGTTGCTTCTATTTCATTGTTTTCGTACACTTCACTTGGAAGCTTCAGGTCGAGAAGATGTAGATTCTCTCGATCACTTTCATTGAGGTTCTTGTCTAAATTAATAATTAAAGGATCCTTTTTCGTTGTGGATTCTCGTTCAGGAATTGGCGAATCATAAAGTGGCATAGCCTCTATCGCCTCTCTCTGGATATTTGCACGCATCAATTCATTAGTAAAGCGAACTAAAACGTTGTTCAGATTTTGTCTATCGTCGACAATCTGTTGTTCTAGAGCTTTAGCTGTTTCTCCTGTAGTGTCAATTAACGGTTTGAATAATTTTGCTTGGCTCTCATATACCCGTTGATTATCAAGTATGTCATTCCGAAACATTTGTTTGGCTTCGTTCTTGGTTTTTATAAACCGGCTAATATCAAACTCCTTCATCATTTTATTAGACACATAAAATTGTTTATTATGTATTATTAGGTATTTTATGTATTACTATGTATTATTATGTATTATTATGTATTATTATATATATATTTAGGTATTATTATGTATTATTATGTATTTTAGGTATTATTATGTATTTTTAAGTACTGTTCTGGTATGTAAATTACATTGTAATTTAAAATATAGCGACCACATTCAGGTTCTTCCCAAAGATTTATTACAATATATCCATGCTTTCTTGTCCACGGTTCCTTACATATTTTTTTAAACTCTTGAAAGGTCATATCACCGCTTACGTGTGTATCATAGAAATATTTCAGCGTCTTCTCATCTTGATGAAGCAATATAAAAATATTTGCATTTTGACGTATGCCATGCTTTTTCAGTTGATGTACGCTCTGACATAGGTAGAATACATTTACATTATTGTGTCTACCTTGACAAACATAATCAGTCATGACTTTCTGATCTTCATTCATAACGTCATCAAAAATTACAACGTGAGTCTTATTTCTATCGAGTTGAGATGGGTGAACAATTTCCTCGTCAGGATTGTGAAAAGTAACAATATTGTTGCGTGGCAAAATTGTTGTTGACGGTGCCAACGCCGATAGGCGGGGGGCGTCCGCCTCGAGTGCAAGATCAGTATCTTGCCTTTTCGGACGAAGATGTCTGCACTCTAATGAGTTAGGATTCGCGTGCCTTACGTCACCCTCAAACATGACTGACTGATTCCTTGTAGGAAGCTCGGTATCTACTATAGTTCTAACTTCATGGCGGCTGTTTTGGACTGCCATTTCATGTGCGCTCACTTCAGGGGTTAACCTGAGTTTGTTGTCATACCTAAGTTCAGACTCAACACTGTCAGGGTTTGGTGTTGAGTCTTCAGAAAACACATATCTATAAACTCCTCCATGAAGGAACTACATATAAGAACTGAGAAATCTCGGTTTATTAAAGATCTAAAGCACCAAACATCACAGTCTAAACAAAGAATATTGTGACCTATGGTATTAAATAAAAGAGAGTCTATTGTACTCCTGTGAAAACTAGTGATTTATTCAATTATTGTTCAGTAAGATAATTACCGTTCTTTAACCTACATATATATTATATTATACCTTAGTTTACTTATATTATTTGCGTTTGACAATCGCCTAATTGAATGTTTCACATTATCGCTCAGCGTATCTTGACGATCATGACAATATTATTCTTCAATGTCCTCAAGGAGACCGCCGGAGGGCGACCCAACTAATTGCCAGATGGCATCCGCCAAAAGGCACTCACCCGAGTGGCTACCCGTGAACTAGTAATCCGCCAAGTGGCGCTCGCCAAGCAGTACTCGTCAAATGGCACCCGCCAAACAGCACTCACCCGAGTGGTTACCCGTGAACTAGTAATCCGCCAATTGGCGCTCGCCAAGTGGTGCTCACCGCCAAGCGACAATTATTCCCTATATCGGTGTACACTTGAACATCATTATTCACAAACCCCGCGACCCTTAATCACTAATGATCATTCTTAAATTATCCAGAGTTTATATACTCACCTCAAATGATCCCTCCTGCAGAACGACTGAGCGTAACTAGAGTAGTGCGTCCGTTTCCACGTCCACAGAGAACAGCGAAATTTCTCTTGATATTGCTTCGTAATTAGTTCTCTAGCTAGCTAACACAGTAAACTTGATTCTATATATTCATTAGCAGTATATAGTAAAGCCTTATTATATAGCGTTGATTATAACACGACCGATCAACTACTGGGCTGCTTCTATCTATACGACTGCTCGACTGACAGACTATCTCTCTCTCTGCTCTATCGTTTCACGATTGCCCTTGTGCGCTAGGCGCTACGGCTTTAAATAGACGCGTTTCCGCCACGCCTACTTAGACCTAAAAAGACGCTTGACTATGGAGGCGCTTTTTCCTTTACTTAACTATCAGCGTAAAAGGGAAATCTCCACAATATCATTATTTGTTTTAAATTTCTTTTTTGATTCATCATTACAAAGTCTAAGATATTCGTATTGATATGATAGAAATGCGTCTTGATATGGCGTCGTTGTGTATACCATTATATTGTTGTAATACACGAATTTTCCCATTATAAAATCCATCATTAACTTAGTTTTACCACATCCACTATTGCCTGCTTTATCATTCTTATATGCGTAGGAAATATGTCGTGATGTATCTTTTCGTAGCTTGTACCAATAATTTCCTGATACTTTTTTTGCATAATCAATACCCGAGTCTACCATTTTTATTTATTAGTTATTATTTTAAATTGTTTCTCTCGTATAATTCATTTAATATATCGGTAAATTTAGATCCATTATTAAGTTTATAAGGCACGTAAATGCAGTAATGACCGCAGATGATTTCGTTCGGAGCTTGAATTTTGAATGTGTTATAATAATTTTCTTTTCCTTTACAATAATTCTGAACTTCTAAAGGAGGCACGAAACCGTAGCTGTCAAAATATACACATTTGCCATCTTTGCTGTAGACGCATGTCCAATGTGTTCCGTCTCCGGAATATTAAGAATTAGACATTGGTTATTATTAATTGATCCTTTCAATTCAGCACGCATTAAAACACCATTAAAATGTTTAATTTTCAATTCTTTGCATTTTTCTATTTTATCAAAATTACTTAGCGGTTTAATGGTTTTGAACGATTTTAGAAATTGGGAGAAGTTTATGCCTCCCCATATCTCGCTAAAAGAAGGCCTGATCCCGTTCTCTGTAGATATAATCCATTACCTCACTGAGCTCCTTCCAAATTCTTGACACATCCACCGAGTCCAATTTTCTTCAATGCATTTGATAGCGTTTTACCTACAACGGGGATTGGAGCTATTGCGTCACTGATTAAGCCTGCGCCGAGTTGTTGTTTGGTTATTTTTTCCAATTCTTGATTATGTCTCATCAAATCATTAGTCTGTCTAGTCGAGTTCACTGCCCAGCTAATTCCACCTGCCAATCCACCTATCCAATCCACCGGAATGGCTGCTGCCAACAACGGCAGGAATCCTCCATTCTTTTTCATGTACTTTAATTGTGCTCTGCTCAGACACAATTCTATTCCAGATGTTGCTTTTTTTAATTTATTAATTTCAGTTTGAGTTAGAGGAAGATTCACATTATTCTTTTTTGATATTCGTATGTTAACCTCTCTATCACGATCGCACGCGCTCTTTAGTTTTTGGACCTGACCTTTAGTCAACGGTACACCATAGCTTGTATACTTTGGCATTTTTATATAACATTTAATTTTTATTATATAAAATGAGTACTATATCGAAAACTGGCGGTAGTAAATCACATTCAAGTACTGGTGATTTGATGAAGCATGTAGACTCAGTTTTCAGACCTATTGTCAATCTTGCTGATAAGCTCAACAGTATAAAAGTTGACAAAACTGGAGGAGAAATCACTGAAGACATTAATATGAGCAACAATAGAATTTTAAATGTTAAACATCCTCAAGAAAACGATGTGGATGTCATCACAAAGGGGTAGTGCGACCGTTATATTAACAAATTTGGCGAAAATTTGAGAGTAGACATCTTAAAAGAAGTAGAACAAAACGTAGTAGCCAATGACTTGCTCTACAAAAAAATATTGATACGAAACTCAGTGTGAATGGTGGTTCAATGAACGGAGATTTAGATATGAAGCGTAATTTAATTTTTAATGTCGGTTTCCCAAGTGAAATGTATGATGCGATAAACAAAAAGTATTATCAGATTGCGAGCATGAAAGATAATGTTGATTTGAAGAAATTAATGGCTATTTGTTTTCATGTATTGGCCTTTATATCAAATATTCCATAGAACAAGGCCAACGAATTAAATACGGTGAAATATTTCTTAGGAGATATAGTCATTTGGAAAATCTTACCTTAGAATATAGTAAATTATATGATAGTGAAGAAATATATTCTGACGTTCTTTCGATTTACGGGACTGATTTGAAATATTTACTTATATCAGTATTTGAAGAACTACCGAGAAATATGTTTGGTGATTTGGAAATAAATTTAGTTCATGCTAATTTAATAGCAACACCTCAAGATGGTACACCTTTAATGAAAATTAGGCGATTTATTTCAAAACTTGTAAGAGATCTAGACCCAGATCGAAAGAATTTAGACTTGAAATTAATATTACGAAAAACTTAGCGTTTGTTGATTTAGGATTTCATTACATTTCAGATTCACTGCTAGTTAAGTTTGTGATGTAAGCGTAGTCGTAAATCGTAAATTGTGATATTTAAATTTGTTAATAAATGTACTGTCAGGTAAAGTACCAATGAAGGTATTAACAACCAGACATATCAGGAAATGAAAATATACCAAGATATTTACCAAATCCTGGACCAGGTTCAAATCTCTGATAACTGAGGCAAATAATGTGAGAGTTAATGAAACAGGTAATGTCTCACTTAATTAAATTCCTACACAAAGATGTACTCAGGCAAACAACAGGAATTACTAATTAATTAGAGGAATATTCATTCCTCAATTAACGTTTTATTATGAACAAAACAAAGTATCAACCGTGCAAGAAACGATAACGAGTTAAACGGCGTGAATATAAAACTAAAATACAGTCATAATAATAATACTTATAATAATAACAAATTGGATAAATATAAATAAGATGTTCATAAATTACTATATCGCCTTTGAAGTTACACGGCGCAAAGTATAGTCGACACAAATATGAAAACTGCCGTTAAACTGAACTACCACACTGGTTGCTCATTATCTGTAATTAACATATGTGTTATGCTACGCACCAATGTATCAATATGTGAAAAACCACGATACAGTAGATTCCCCTCGAAACTGGTCTATAAATTTTCCCTCAAACAAATGGGTCGTCACCCATAAACATACCAAATGGGTTTGCCGCCTATTTCTAAATCCCCAAGGATTTAATTTATCACACTGGCTCTGTTAATTCTTACCCAGGCTAGAGTCTCCGAGTCTTGAAACGGTTTAGCCGTTTTTTATATGTTTTAAACAAGAACCCCCAGGAAACTATTTTAGCCACACCTGGTAAATTTCACTTAGGCCACAGTACTCACTCTCTTATAAATTCCTAGTACTGGCCTCTAAATTAATACACAATAAAGTCTGCTCAAATTAATGAATGCTAGCTTTTCCCCTCTCAAATAGGGTTATCACAACACCACACGAGCCACTCCCTACACCAACAGGCTTCAGACTGGGCAAATAATTGCTACCAAAACTATACAGACAATGAAGGAGAAATTACTACTGTAAAGTGTTTTCCTTAATACACTATTCAGCGAGCATACCACATATACTTACAAGTTACAGATAACGGACGCACAGTGGCCTTCCCCACTCGGTCATGACTTAAAATAAACACTTAATGAAAGCCCAAAAAATAATAGAAATAATATGTATAAAGTTTAAAACATTTCTAGTACATGTTTATACTTTTAAAGACCGAGGAGGAAGTGAGTTAAAGTTCAAAGATCCCGCAATAATACAGTGCTACCACGAGCTCTTTTTAAAAAAAACCCTATAGCTTTAGATGTAAACAAAACATCCATGACAGTATCAAGTGCATAAAGGATCGATCAATCCGCGCCTGACATGTACTAACAAATTTTTATGCAAATTCAGAAATAATCTGATTATAGGCTGCCTCGTTAAGATTTCCGTTGCAACTGACTACAAAATCAAATCTTTCGTTAAGTTTATTTAGTTTTTCAATTTCTACATTTAATTTTTTATTTTTATCCTGCAAATTGAACTTGAGACTGATTGATGTCAGTAATGCACTCGTAATTGAAAGTATGGTAATAACCATGCTGTGAAAACTTACTATTGTCGACAAACCTGCTAGCACAGTTGAAACTGTAGCAGAAGACAAAGTGCAGCAGTTTTGGTTTTTGTCGCTTTCGTTTTAGCTTGTAAACAACGGCTCGTCTCTCTTCAAGTTTTCTAGTTAAAAACGCTTTCACTTTACTCGAAAGCGATGTACCATCTACTGTGTCTGCCATTTTTTATTATGTGTAATTATTATTTTAACATAAGAGTAACGAATTTTGATTTTCATTTGAATAAATTTTCTTATATATGTAAAATGGAAAGTCAAATTACTACAACATCTGGAAAAACAGATCCACCAAAGAAAGAAGATGAGAATAAAAGAGAGGAAGACCGAGAAAATATTCATCAAAAGAGGATCATCTGAACAAGTTTATAGATCCAAAGTATGAGCACCTGAAATATATAAGAAATAGTCCTAGACCTGTACGATGGGAAAATACCATCACAGGTGAAGTTTACGAATTCAAATCTCTGTATGAAGCTGCTAAAAAAACTAAACACCATACAAAGTTTTTTATTATAAACGATGGAAAGATTGTTGATAGATGTTATAGAGTTACATTGATTGAATGAAAGTTTTAATAGTATATTTACTATTGAAACGCTCAGCTCTCGAGGAAGCCGTGGGCGTCGCGTGACTCATACGCATATGACGAGCTATTTATAGCTCGTCATATGCGAATAGAAACTGGATAGAAACTGGGTTTTTCCGTCAGTTTCTATTCTCGATCAAATGATTATGAGTCATTGAAAGTTTTCAAGGTCGCGAGCTCGCGCGACTGTGTGCGTGGGCGTGCTTGATTTTACGCTTGTGTGTTAGATTATTGCTATGCTTCAATAGTAATGGTGTAAATTTTAAGGCTAAAATTGAAATGAGCAAGACTCAAGGCTTGGCTGCTCAATATTCATGGAACATTTAAGCATCAAGGCTAAAATAGAATTTAGCTATGTTTTAAGGCTATTCCGTGCTTCAAATGATTAATGTTCATCTGAGTATGCCTAATCAAGGCAAATCAAGGCTAAAATATAATTTAGCTAGATTTTAAGCCTAGGTTGTGCTTGAAACAAAAACTAGCCAGACGAATAAAATTACTACTACTAAGATGAGTGCATAAGCGGGTATAAATTACCTTTTCAAGAAGTTTAGAGATGAAGTAAAGATTGGAAATAAAACGGTAACTGGAAAGATCATCTTTTGGTAGAGAAGGCTTTTTAAGCAAAGGAGATACAGCTGCTTGTTTGAAGGAGGTCGGGAAGATACCTTCTGAGAGTGAGAGGTTGATTAAGTAAGTAATAGGAGCAACTAAAACATCAATACAGGATTTCAGTAATCGTGTAGGAATGACATCAAAGCAGCAAGATGAGTCGGTAGAGCGAAGAATAAAATTGCGTAGTTCTTCCGGATTAGCTGGTTTGAAACTAGAAAGTAGTGGTGGTTCAGGCATATTACAGAAATGGAGTTGTCGGTGTCAATGGAGTTGGAGGGTATGGAGCTACAGAGTTTATATGTTCATGATTTGCGATTGACCGCAGTCACAAAGTGGTGAATCACGAATGCCCCAGCGGAACTTCCTTTCTTTGCATCTACCCTGACCCGCACAGAAACGATTAAGTTGGCACCAACTTCCTCTGTGAATATTCTTGAGAACAAGCTTGAGAAGGATTCTGAATTATATGGTGGTTTCTTGCATCAGCGCCTGACCACTGACCTCGTGGGTTCGAATCCCTTCCGCACTGATCAGAGAATAAAATCTCGGACATTCACTGGACTGGTTACACGGGAAATTGACTAAATTGCCTAACGGTTTAAACATGTGATATTAAAAAGTAATAGATATCAACATAGTTGATCATTTCACTATAATGTGTGTTTACTTTTTTTACTTTTTTACGCTGTGATAGTACACTCTAGGCTTTTCATTATGATTGATTCTCTGCCTGTGATCACATTGATTATTTGATTGACTGGTCGACTGACTGATTGGTTGATTAATTAATTGATTGATTATTCGGTTGACCAGTTGACAATTTGATTAGTTGATTCGTTGTTTAAGGACTGGTCGATTGATTCATGGATTGATTGAATGATTGATTTATAGGTTGATTGATTGATTTGATTAGTTGGTACGAGAGTACTACATAGAACATTGGAGGAAGGATGATGCTGAGATTGGTCATCTTCTTCATCTTAATGATGTCGCTCAAGACAGATCTGCAGAAAATGGAGCACAAAGTATCTGCTCTAACGATGCTTCCAGTATTGAGAGGTTTATTCCATTTGTCTGATAATGTTGTTAAAGTCTAAATAGTCGATTCTTAGACTCCTAATATGTGATGGTTTCAACTTTAAAGGTGATCAAAATATAAATTAATTTTTTTATTAGTGTGGATCAGCATGTACGGGGTTCAAATCCTGGGCTTGTCGGTCACTGACATCACTTTCGAGTGAGGAAACTAATGTTAACATTAGCTTTTTTAGCTTTTTATGCTCATTTGGTGGAGGCGATGTAGAATAAACCCAACATATTCTCTATGTTTCGTTAAAAGAGACTAATCAGCTGAAGAGAGCAGTGGAGATTTATTTATGCTGGCCTATTTTTTTCAATAGCTTTTTCTGACAAGTTAGTCATTGTAATGTCAATTAGTTACTGAGTGGGATACCAGAGTGCAGTTCGTAATATGTTCTTTGGATTTATCATTTTAGTGCAAGAAATACACAATACTCTAGTGATAAATGTTTTTACATCAAAGTGTTGTTTGATTTTGAACCACCGACTTCAATAATTTGGGTATTAGTAGTTAATATAGGATCTGCTGTAATTTTGTTATATATTAGCAGTCAAGAATGGAATTATAGAGAAAGAGATTGCTAAACGTTATACTCTATGATTTAGATACCACCGCGGTGAGCTGATTCTGAGTGAAGCCTCTGCGGTTATACGGGAAATTTCCTGCTCTAGTATAACCACATGCACCGCTGAACACTATCTGTCTCAGGTCTTTCTTCACTGTTCGGTTTTATTGCTCAATAATGTCTGCACAAAGGAGTATATATTAAGTAATTATAATCAAACGACTTCTATATTAAGATAGTTGAATTTAATGTGAGTATTTGTGATCTTTCACGAAGTTTGGACTGAATCACTGTATCGTCAATATCTTGCACTGAAATAGAATAATATTGTTTAAGATTTGATGTCTAATTTAGATCTTTAAGCCTAACAAGTGTGTAATAAGATAAACATAGGCTACCTAAGAGCACTTTGGTACACTTAATGCTTAACAAAACTTTACCCAATATAGGTCTTTTAGTAGTAAACATATGGACACTTGGCTACTTTGTTTTGTTGTAGTCTGTAATCTATTTATGAAATGTATAATAATGTCTTTTTTGTAATTAGAGTTTTTATTTGAGTATATTGCTTCGTGCAGTTAAATTTATTGTTAGCAAAATCAGTATCAATTTATTTTATAATTATTCTAAGTATTTTCCTAAATTTTATAATAGTTAAAATGGAAATATCATTGTTTTCAGATTCTACAAATTTTATGTGAAACGACAATCGCAATCAGAACGAAAGCCATCAAGTGCCTGTCTGCTATCATAGCGGCTAATCCCGCCATTCTAACACAGGTTGACTGATTTATGTCAGTATTTGTCTGCTATCATAGTGGCTAATCCCGCCATTCTAACACAGGTTGACTAATTAATGTCAATGTCTGATATAGCGGCTAATCCCGCCATTCTAACACAGGTTACTAATTAATGTCAATGTTTGTCTGCTATCATAGAGGCTAATCCCGCCATTCTAACACAAGTTGGTTGATTTATACCAGTATTTGTCTGCTATCATAGCGGCTTATCCCGCCATTCTAACACAGGTTGACAAATTAATGTCAATGTCTGTCTGATATCATAGCGGCTAATCCCGCCATTCTAACACAGGTTAACTAATTAATGTCAGTATTTGTCTGCTATCATAGAGGCTAATCCCGCCATTCTAACACAGGTTGGTTGATTAATGTCAATGTCTGTCTGAAATCATAGCGGCTAATCCTGCCATTCTAAAACAGGTTGACTAATTAATGTTAGTATTTGTCTGCTATCATAGTGGCTAATCCTGTATTTCTGACACAGGCTTACTCATTTTTGCCAGTATGCAGGAATCGAAATATACATAGTAGCGTGCAGTCTTATCAGTGCACAGCAGGGTTGTGTATGTTGTTACAGAATGATGTACAACATGCAATGCACAATAGGCTTGTGTATGTTGTTATAGAATGATGTATAATGTGCAGTACAAGGCAGGTGTAAATATGTTGTTGTAGAATGATGTACAACACGCAGTGCACAGCAGGTGTGTATGTTGTTATAGAATGATGTACAACACGCAGTGCACAGCTGGCTTGTGTATGTTGTTATAGAATGATGTACAACACGCAGTGCACAGCAGGTTTGTATGTTGTTATAGAATGATGTACAACACGCAGTGCACAGCTGGCTTGTGTATGTTGTTATAGAATGATGTACAACACGCAGTGCACAGCAGGTTTGTATGTTGTTATAGAATGATGTACAACACGCAGTGCACAGCTGGCTTGTGTATGTTGTTATAGAATGATGTACAACAACGCAGTGCACAGCAGGTTTGTATGTTGTAGAATGATGTACAACACGCAGTGCACAGCAGGTTTGTCGACAGCTCAGCGTCAGTGAGGGAGGCAGCAGTTGATCTTCTGGGTAAATTCCTGACACAACAGAAACCTCTCAACATCTCCATCGGTGGAGTGAAGGCTGAGGATGGGGAGGCTGTATGGTCCGATCTGATGAATAGATACTATCACATGCTAGCTGAGCGTATTGCAGTTAGTATCAGATACTATCACGTGCTAGCTGAGCGTATTGCAGTTAGTATCAGATACTATCACATGCTAGCTGAGCGTATTGCAGTTAGTATCAGATACTATCACAAGCTAGCTGAGCGTATTGCAGTTAGTATCAGATACTATCACATGCTAGCTGAGCGTATTGCAGTTAGTATCAAATACTATCACATGCTAGCTGAGCGTATTGCAGTTAGTATCAGATACTGTCACGTGCTAGCTGAGCGTATTGCAGTTAGTATCAGATACTGTCACATGCTAGCTGAGAGTATTGCAGTTAGTATCAGATACTGTCACATGCTAGCTGAGCGTATTGCTGTTAGTATCAGATACTGTTACATGTTAGCTGAGCGTATTGCAGTTAGTATCAGATACTATCACGTGCTAGCTGAGCGTATTGCAGTTAGTATCAGATACTTTCACATGTTAGCTGAGAGTAATAATAATCCATTCCTTTTATTTCCATAATCAATCTGACAAATCGCAGACTGTAACAATATGACAGATAACATAGCAATGCATCAGGTACAGGCAGAAAATCAAAAATGCAAGATTGAAAATAGTACGATAACATTAAAAAATATTGACCAGGGCAAACTTATCCTACTTGAAGAGTTCTAAAGTCACATATAGCTATCTAAGCATTATTAAACAGTAGTAGAAAACAATTTCAGCAGTTTAAAAATAAACATGTAGGCATTGTAAGGTAAAAGTTAATCATTTCTAGCATCTTCAAGTATAATACGGGTAATAAAGTTCTTGTCACTTAAACTATTTCGTTTAGTAGGAAGTGTGAAATATCTACCGGCAACGTTTCTTCTAGTTAGATATGGGTGATAGGCAAGTGGAGGCAAAAGCGGGGTAAGTAGATGGACGCTATCACTATGTACATTATTAAAAAGTTTATAATCAGCTGAAGCACACAAATCTTCAAAACTGGATTCCAAGTTGCAGAAATTTGCCTTTTTTGCTCGTCTCAAAATAGCTTCAAGCCTCTTTCTATCTTCCGCAGTGGTAAAACCCCACCAGAATTGGGATGCGTAGAGAAGCCTATTTAATATAGATGCTTGAAATACTCTCTGAATGAGTTCGTTGGATAGTCCTTTAGTGCGTAGACTATACAAAGCAAAAATATTGCTGGTACTTGAGGATAAGAGATTATTTATGTGAGTAGAAAAAGAAAAATTGGAGGAAATTGTAACACCCACACATTTCATATCTGACACTCGTTCTATGCCTTCAAGATGAGGGGCTGCAGAAGCCTGCCTCTTATTATTTGGGGAGTGAAATATTATTTCTTTAGATTTTATTATATTTAATTTTAGATTGTTAATTTTGGCCCAATCTTCAATATGGGTAAGTTCGACTTCTGTTAGATGAATATTGGATGCAGGCACAGTTAAGCATGTGTCGTCAGCATATTTAAGTAGCGCGTTTGATTTACTCAAAGTCTTGAGATCTGATGCAGTAACAACGAAAGCAGGAGGTCCAGTGGCAGAGCCTTGAACTACACTAGCATTAATTGTTGCACAAGAAGAAGTATGACCGTCAAAAATTGTCTAATGAGAGCGATTAGTTAAAATTAATTAAATTAGTGTTGCAGTTAGTATCAGGTACTATCACGTGCTAACTGAGCTTATTGCAGTTAGTATCAGATACTATCACATGCTAGCTGAGAGTATTGCAGTTAGTATCAAATACTACTGTCACATGCTTACTGAGCTTATTGCAGTTAGTATGAGATACTATCACATGCTAGCTGAGCGTATTGCAGTGAGTATCAGATACTAACACGTGCTAACTGAGCGTATTGCAGTTAGTATTAGATACTATCACATGCTAGTTGAGCTTATTGCAGTTAGTGTCAGATACTATCACGTGCTAGCTGAGCGTATTGCAGTGATTATCAGATACTAACATGTGCTAACTGAGCCTATTGCAATCAGTACCAGTATTTACATGTGCCAGCAGAGTGTGTAAAGCGTCTGTAGAACAAGAACAACTGTCTTATGCAGTCAAAGATAGTCATTTTTAGATTTGAACCGATGACATCCTGTTTATCCGACAAATTTGCTATTCATTCAGCAGTCCAACTAGTATTGCGGTAGTATCAGATATCATCACATTGCATTTCATTGCCTCGTACTGTTGTACGGGACAATTTCTTTACTAATTTTTGAAGCTAAGTTATACTAATGCTTAGTTATTAAATTACTGAAAATATCTAATATTTGATGCGTAGTATTGATTGGATTTGAAGTGATTTAGCATTTTCATATTTATTAACCTTTGCAGGATGTATCGGTGAATGTTAGAAAGAGAATCATAAAGATCTTTCAGGATGTCTGCACTCTACACCCTGGCTTCCCAATGATTCCTAACATCTGTCTAGTCATGATCTCTAGGGTGGGGGATGAGGAGGGCGTCAAGGTATGCTCAGCCGTTGGGCTTTAATGGCTAATGCTTGAAAGATATGAGTTCATGGTTTAGTTGCCTGGTTAATGGAGTAACATTTTGGCATATACTCTTATAAATTTATTTTATTAGTCTTTTACTTATTAGTTCCTATAAGTGCTATTAAATTGTTAAGTTTAATGTCCTTCAAGGCACATAGAAATCTGTCCGAGACATGCCGGCTGTGATTCGATTCCATGCTCATCTGATTTGCAAGGTAAGAATTCTAGAATACTTACTATATTGCTTACTATATTACTATATTGCTTACTATATTACTTACTATATTGCTTAAGGTGCGTTAATACTATAAATAATATTTTTTCCCAAAAATAATATTTTTGTTAACTGAGCCGTTTTTAACGCTTCATTGCTGATATATACTTGATTGAGCATTATGATGTGTGAGCAGAAGCTGGTGAACGAGACATTTATTAGGATGTGGTTCACGCCTGTGGCTGGCAATGCTGACCCAGCGCTGATCAGACACAGGGCCACTAACATCTGCACGGTCGTCGAGCTGGCTTCTCAGTCTGCCATCGACTGGCTCCAGCAGCTCGTCGAAAATGTGAGTTCAGTGAGTTCAATCAATCAATAAGAATTTAACGTCCAGTTGCGATTGAAGTTGAAATAAAAGTCGGTATAGAGAGTTTTTTGTTGTTCAGGTGAACAGGCATTAAAAAAGTTGATGAGCTTGTGCTCTGTGTTATAAATTAGTAAATCTGAACTGGCTATTTATTTATCACAGTTATCTTGCTGTGTATTTATCGCAATAGCTTAACATGCTAAGTTAAAACATTCTGCTTTAACCGTGCAACTAATGAAACAAATGGCAGCTGACCTAAAGAGTAGCTATGCTAATATTTGGGTCGTCAATTATTTTTTATCAGAAGCGTGCTGTCAAACATCAGGAACTTGTGTGCTTGATTTAGTCAGTGGAAAGTGAATTATTATTCTGAATGAAGACTGTAATCGATGCTTTTTCTTTCTGAGAATTCAACTTAGTTTTATCAGGACGACTTCCAAGCGTGATTAAGACATTCCTATTCTCATCGTCTGGTGATGAAACTGAAGTTAAATTTTGCTTTTATTCGATAATATGAAACATTATTAGCCTATAGAGGAATTGAGAGATTTCTGAGTACACGATGTAGTTGGTGTGAGCAGGTTCTGCGTACAACAGACAAGGAGGGACGACCGGTTAATACTCGCTTGACGGAGCTCTCCTGTCAGCAGATTGTCGACAGTCTAGTCAACTCTATCAGTTCTATCAAAGGTTTCGTACTATGCCAATACGAACATAACAGAGTAAACTGTGAAATAGTATCGTTGTTTTGCTTTATGTTAATTTCACACATGTTACTAATGTCGTTGCGCCGTCAAGTGAAGGCACGTATATGAACTTTGTTCGCTGCTAATGTTTCTCTGCTCTTGATCATGATGATATAAAGTGCTCTACATTGTGTCTAGTGACATCTGGGCATATATTTAATAAAATATCCAAATGTGGCTGACAAGAAATATATTCCAGTCTAAGAATGGCTGGTCATGAGGTTATGTAGTCAACTTCCTAGAATCTAGCCTAGGATGCTGTAACTATACGTTCAGCATTGCTGTGTTTTAAAGTTGAGATATGTAAATAATGCGAATGCATGCTAGGGTTTATTCGTTATGATTGCTATTTTTTTTTTTTTTTTAGCCTTTATTTGATGGTGATTGCCGTACTTCCTTTTCTTGTAGTTAAAATTTATACAAATTTTACCAAAAGTGCATCAAGTAACATAGTCTGTAAAAAATCAATATTTTCTATGTAATTTTTATTAAAGATTGCAATGTTAATATTACTGTGATCTCTCTCTCTTATGTTCTTCTTAGCGGCAGGTCCATGGTACATATTTCTACTGACAATCTGCTTAAATTCTAAGTAGGAGCACTTCACAAATCAAAAAGTTCATCTCATCACAATGACTATGCATTCATCTAACTTTAGTGTAACAAGTAACTGCAAAATATGTCTTCTAAAGTAGTTTCGCATTGATTTCCTCAGCTTTCAACTTGGTTACCTCTTGCTTCACATGCAGTTTACGTTTGGTCTATTGTGTAGTTGTTTGGATACAACACACAATCTGTGGTTTATCACTTTATTAAATAATAAATATTTGCTATAAATTCGACAGATGGCGATTCTACAGAGCAGCCTGCTGCACTGTTTAGAACACTGCTGATGTTCTGCAAGGCTAAGCCGTCACTCTTCAAGAAACACTGTGCGGTCGTACGAGCCTGTCTGGCACCAAACTTCACTGTTTGTATTATCTACACCTTCAAGGCCTTTTATTCCTCGAATTAATTAAATCTCTCTCTTTCTCTCTCTATCTCTCTCTCTCTCTCTCTCTCTCTGTCTCTCTCTGTCTTTCTCTCTCTCTCTCTCTCTCTCTCTCTCTCTCGCTCTCTCACTCAGTCTCCTTTAGTGCACTTTTTTCTTCATTTACTCATATGAGTGGATATTTAAATCATCTAATTTTCCTAATCTAGGTCTGCCTTTTCGTATCTTGCATTCATTCTTCCTTTGTATGGCCTTTTTAGTAAACTGTTCACCCTTAGAATTTATCATACTTCTCTTTGTATTTGTTAATACATTTATCAACTGTGTGCATTTATCAATGTTATCATCATCATCTTCTCTTAAATCTCAGTTTAGCCAGAGTCGGTATATGAATAAATCTTCTCCAATCCTCTCTGTCCCACATTAGTCAATCCCCTATTTTTCATGTCCTTCTTAATCATCGCACCCCACGTCAGTTGTGGTCTACCTCTCTCTAGCTTAACAGCCAGTGCTTCCCTCCAGGCTCTCTTTATTTCGTCCTGATCTGTCTTTCTACAATTTGCCCATGTACCATCTAAATCTCGATGAGCCAACTTATCTCTAATCCCCTCAACATTCAAATTAATTTTCACATATTCATTTTTCATTCTGTCCTGCCTAGTTTTACTACACATCAGACGTAACATTCTCACTTCTGCCGTATGTAAACTCTGCAAATGTTTCCATTTTAGTTCCTAACACCCCAAACCATACATCATTACTGGCCTCACCACGGTATTATAAAATTTGCCTTTCAGTCTTAGTGGTATTTTCCTATCACACAGCACTCCACTAGCTGCCCTCCACTTTGCCCACTCGGCCTGAAGCGTACTAGTAATCTCCTTTTCCAACTCCCCATTATTCTCTGTTATTGACCCCAAATACTTACAGTCTGTTACCTTCCTTAGCTGCACCCCCTGGCCTATCTCCGTTTTTCATCTCACCCTTCCATCTACTCTCCAAATGCTCTGTTTTTTCCTTATTCACCCACAGTCCTTTACTTTCCAATGCCTCTCACACGTTTTCCAACATCTCGCTTACTTTCTCCACAGTGTCTCCTACTATCATCAGACCATCTGCGAATAGCATGCACCACGGAGCCTCCATAAAAACTGTTTATTAACTAACTCCAATTGAGCCAAGTAATTGCTTTGCTTTCGTTTGGCGAAATTAGCTGAGGTTTAATCGTCATTTACCTTTCTAGCAAGTAGTATATATGAATTGTGAAAGTCATCTTACATGTATAATAAGTTTTGTTATGTTCATGGCGAATCGATTCATTCATACATTTGATGACAGATTGATTGATTTTATTGATTAGTTTATTTATTGACAGATTGATTGATATAATGATTGTAGACAGAGAGAGACGAGTGTAGTGTAAGATTCTCCGTGGTGAGAATGCTACAAATGCTTGTGCCTCTGTGCACCGACCTGTCCAATTCATTTCTCTCTGATCTAGAAGAGAGTCTAAGTCAGCTTCTTGTCACTGGTAACCTTAAGGTACTAGAATCTCTGTAACCTCAAAATAAATAGAGCCAATGTCAGCTTCTTGTCCCTGGTAACCTTAAGGTAACTGAAGCCTATGTCAGCTTCGTGTCACTGGTAACCTTAAGGTAACTGAAGCCTCTGTCAGCTTCTTGTCACTGGTAACCTTAAGGTAACTGAAGCCTCTCTCAACTTCTTGTCACTGGTAACCTTGAGGTAACTGGAGCCTATGTCAGCTTCTTGTCACTGGTAACGTTAAGGTAACTGAAGCCTATGTCAGCTTCTTGTCACTGGTAACCTTAAGGTAACTAGAGCCTCTTCCAGCTTCTTGTCACTGGTAACCTTAAGGTAACTGAAGCCTATGTCAGCTTCTTTTCACTGGTAACCTTAAGGTAACTGGAGCCTATGTCAACTTCTTGTCACTGGTAATCTTAAGGTAACTAGAGCCTCTGCCAGCTTCTTGTCACTGGTAACCTTAAGGTAACTGGAGCCTATATTAGCTTCTTGTCACTAGTAACCTTAAGGTAACTGGAGCCTGTGTCAACTTCTTATTACTGGTAACCTTAACGTAACTAGAGCCTCTTCCAGCTTCTTATTACTGGTAACCTTAAGGTAATTAGAGTCTCTGTAAGCTCTACGTAACTGAAACCATATTTCGCAATACTTAGTGTTATCGACTGCTCCATGGCTTAATTTCTCGGCTATTTTCCTGTTCGCTGTTTTCTTAAACTTATCTAATTTATTAGGGTGCCAATCTATTGTATTTTCAGTTTTAATTCAATGAATGGAACTACCAAATAAACCAGCAGTTCTTTACGTCGAGTGTCTCTTATGTAGAAATTAGCAATTTTTTTAAGTAATTGTTAGTAAAATCTCTCTCAATAATAGTTTACTTATATGAAATTAATTTCAAAAGTGAATTATGATAATAATTAATGATACACTGTGTTACCAAGTACTACCACAGCTTTTTGTTGTTGTTAGAACTAATATAAAAATCGATTTCTTTTACGTAAAGGCATTCATAAGTATTGATCGAAACTGATGCATTCATCATACATTCATACATGTACATATAAATTTGTATACATTTTGAGTTGTTTTGTGATTAAACAGTAATGATGCTGGAGTTGTTTTATGACTAAGCTACTGAACTATAATGATGCTGGAGTTGTTTTATGACTAAGCTACTGAACTATAATGATGCTGGAGTTGTTTTATGACTAAGCTACTGAACTATAATGATGCTGGAGTTGTTTTATGACTAAGCTACTAAACTGTAATGATGCTGAAGTTGTTTTATGACTAAGCTACTGAACTGTAATGATGCTGGAGTTGTTTTATGACTAAGCTACTGAACTATAATGATGCTGGAGTTGTTTTATGACTAAGCTACTAAACTGTAATGATGCTGAAGTTGTTTTATGACTAAGCTACTGAACTGTAATGATGTGGAAGTTGTTTTATGACTAAGCTACTAAACTATAATGATGCTGGAGTTGTTTTATGACTAAGCTACTAAACTGTAATGATGCTGGAGTTGTTGTTATTTGGAGCAGATTGTTGAGAGCAGCATAGGATGTTTGATTCAGATAGTAAAGCATAGAACTCACAACTATCATCTCATTCAACATTGCTTCTGGCAGTTCTTTGGTATCTACTCTCTTATCATGTGATTATTTGATATCTATTCTGTAGCATGCAGTTCCTAGGTTTGTGTTCTCTATCTTGCAGTTCCATTGTATCTATTCTCATTAGTACGGTTCTTTGATATCTCCTCCATGTTTTAATAATTGCGTTAATAATATTCAGAGACAAATGTTCAAAAGATTGAAGAAATTTAGATATATTTTCAGTGTGTTTACGTGTGGTTACAATGTACAACTTCAATAATTTTGTTTCTGAAAATGTTCAGAAAATAGTTGCTGGAACTTAACATAAATTGGTTCATTTTAGTTATTTAGGAATGATATGACCAAAAAATCCATAATATCAGTAAAAGAAGGCATTGGTTAGTATTAACAGAAGAAATTTTACTGTAAATTTTGGCTATTCTCATAAATATAAACTAACTGATGTATTCAATTTTGGGGAAATTGAATGATTAATTAAAGTGATCGTTGAGAAAATCATAGTCTTTTTCTATTTTTCTACTGAAGGAATGGATGGGGTAGAATAAGTATTGTTTGATGGCAAATTCCTAAATTGTGAAAGAAACAGCCTATTGAGTGGTTTTCTGGTTTACTGCAGTTACTGTGGGGATTGTGCTTTTACTATATAGTAATTATTGTTGTTGCTATTCTAATCCTTTAGCCTAGTATTACAGTTAGTATGAATCTAAACTGTATTTTATTGTATAGTCTGTAAAATATATCTTGTACAATGAACATAATATATTATATTAATATTATATTAATTGTTATCTACTGTTTTATTTTAATTTTATTGTTTTATTGTTTTTAGTTTTACTGGTTACATTGAATGCAGTCTTGATTTGTTATAGGTCTATTGATTCGACTAAACGTTCTGCTGAGTCACACACAGGGATTACCCAATGGTAAACCTCCCACACTGCCCCCTACCCCACCCTTCCTCCTCAGGGCTCTCTTCGTCGTTGGTTTGTTCAGCAAAGACTTTGACTTTGATTCAGAAGAGCTGTGTATTCAAGTTCCTGAGGTTTCCTTCTATGTAATTTTATATATGTTTTTATTTAACTTAAATTGGAAATCTACTGGAGATTTTAAAAAGTTCGTGCTAAGTTTTGGTTCAGTTTCCTTTCTCTACATTTAAATAGTGACGGGGCGAACACTGAATTTGAACCCGGCCCCTAATGTTCAACAGGCGAACAACTGTTTGAAACATACTACGACTTTAAGTCATTAGCATTAATTTTGTAATATCATAATATTTACGTAAGTATTAATAATTACATAAATGTTTATGCTTCACATACAGTTATTGTAGTTGTTATTGTTATAAATTATATGCTTTCTAGGTGAGTCTAGTATAGCTGATTTTCACACTCTGTATAGAATATTCTAACAATCAACTTTCTTAAAATTTCGTTTATTTTTGTTAGGATTAAAGTCAACGCAAAAGTAAGTTAAGAAGGTAAATTTGCACATCACCTTTCTTAAGCCACTTCTTAGTATGATTATGCAGTGGTCTAGACACATCACACCACTGTGTAATATATTGATTTGATAGGTTTCATTGCTTTTTAGGGCGTCCAGTCGATGACAGATCTGATATTCAACTGTTTACTGTATTTCACACGTCATCACATCGCAGAAGTGCGTCTAAGATCTCTCTCTGCTTTGGGTTAGTCTTATTTTATGTAGAAATAATCTGATTGTTGGACTCAGAAATATTGGCCAAGGTTTAGTGATCTCTGTAAGAGTCTGTATGCCGTGTTTGCGTTTTAGGTGATCTGATGTTTGATTTGCATGACAGATGTAATGTTACTGATCTCAATCTTTAACTTGTTTAGAAATTATATGCATGAGTAATTACAGGAGCTTATATTATGATTTCAAATTATGACATGCAAATTCTTCATTCGTATAGTGTTAATGGTATATATCTTTGATGGAATATATCCTTGCAGAGCTAACTTACTATGGGCATAGTTTAATTATTCGCATGAACTTTACTTTATTTGAACATATACATGTAGGCCATAGAATTAAAAAAAATAATACTCGATATCTTACAGTATCCCAACGTGTGTTTGTTTATCAGTTTTGCTGTATCATGTTGTTATTCGTTAGGTCATAAATAATTAGTGTAATTTAGTAAGTACTCCTCTCTTGTTAGTTTTTATATCATGTGATATAGTTAAAGATTACTTTTATATAATTTGTTTTATCATTTTATATAGTATTGGTATCTAGGTATTAGTTATACATATATATTATTTCAGTGCGTTAGCAACTGTTATTAAATCATATTATTATTATTATTATTAATTTTTATTTGTAGAGTATTAATATTATGTATAGATTATTATGGTATCTGGATTATTACATCATTGGGGCTCATGTTAATGCCTATGAGCCTTTGTGTCCCATTTCAGGTCACTTCTTCTGTTGCGTGTGCATGGTAATTCGGTTGGAGTAAACTAAACTTGATTTAATTATATATGTTGTATAGTTTTGAAGTCTACAGTCTATTCGTATCCCGACCCTAGTTAAACTGGGATTCAATCGAGGATGATGATGATGATGATGATGATGATGATGATGATGATATAGTTTTGAAGATATATCAGTTGGCTGATAGTTAACTGTGTCAGTGCAGGCTGTTTCACTGTTGGTCGCTCGACGTACCTGATGAACTCTCCTCTGAAGGACGTCTACTTGACGCTGCTGACCGGCAGGGCTGATGAGCCGATAAGCATGAGGACGGAGGTGCTGCGCAACATACGCATGTTCCTCGTGGGAGAGGAGCTCAGGATGATGGCGGCCGATGCTAGATGTTAGTCTACTTTATTATTGGATGGAGCCAGCGGCGATGTCGGTAAGATATTCGACCGCGAATCAGTATGTGCGGGGTTCAAATCCTGGGCTCGCCCGTCACTGACATCGCTTTCGAGTGATGAAACTGATGTTAACATTAGCTTTACCAGTTTTTTGCTTTTACTTTATTTCAATTTAATATGTCTGCTAGGGGTTTAAAGTTTATATTTAAGTCACTGGAACTATCTGTAGGTTTGCTGTTGATAATTAATCAGTTTGAGCAGGGTTTGAACCTACGACTTGCCCATTAGGCCTACTGATGTTTATTCTTTCGAGTCTGCTGTTAGAATTCAATTTTAGCCCTTGAAACAATTTGACCAGTTTAAAAGGAATTTAGCTTTTCTTGATTAGATATTTCTCTTAATTAGTCTATATAATATACACTGTAAGTAATATAATTAAATTGCAATATATTTGTATAATATAATTATGCAAATACAAGTACAAATAAAAATTATAATTATACATTATACAAGTACATGTATATTATATATTATAATTTAATTGTAATATATAATATACATGTCCTGTTGACTTTGAACTGTATTTGTAAAATTATTTCACTTTTAAAATTGTAAATGTATTTTAAATATATTTTCTGAAAAGCATTATTGAGATTTAGTCGCAATTAATGCTTCTTCGTTAAGTCATTGATCTTTAGATTTCATGTTATGTTGTAGATTAATATTATACTGTCAGTTGAAACTCTAGTATGCTGTCACGATCATTTAAATATGTATAATAAATTATAATATTTATATTATTACTCCTGATACCGTAACTGTTACTAATGACAGTGTATTTGGACAATAGGCTTTTGAAGTAACGTCTATAAAAAATTAGATTTTTTTTCTGATTAAATTCTAACCATATACATGTACTATTGATATACCAGGGAAAGATATGAGAGAAGAGGTATCACTGAAGGAAATGACCGATGTACAGACTGGGTGTGAATCCTTTTTTTAAGTATTGTATAAATTTATATATATTATATATATATATATATAATTATGTATATAAATATTATATTTATATTATATGTATGTATATATATATATATATATATATATAATTATGTATAATGATACGGCATTGAGATATGGCATGAAAATTAATATAAAAAAGACGAAAGTTATGAGAGTGTCCAATAATAAAGATGAAGTTAATATCACAATAAATGGTACGAAATTGGAACAGGCTAAGGAGTTTCTAATATTTGCGTCATACTACAACTGATGACGGGAAATGTGAGGCGGAAATATGCAGTAGGATTGCACAAGCAAAATCGGCCTTTGGTAATAGAAAAGAACTATTGACAAAAAGTCTAAAGAAAGACACAAAGATAAAGATAGTAAAAACTTTGATTTGGACCATGCTATTGTATGAATGTGAGACATGGACCTTAAGGAAGGAAGATATTAGGAAACTGGAGGCGTTGGAAATGTGGATTTGGAAAAGAATGGAGAGGATTAGCTGGACTCAAAGGGTTAAAAATGAGGAAGTTTTGGAGAGAGTTGGCACAGATAGACAGTTGATAAATGTATTAAGAAATAGGAAGAAGAGTCGGATAGGACACAGTCTAAGGTCTATTAAAAGAGGTCATAGAAGGTTGAATGGAAGGAAAAGAGGCAGAGGCAGGCCGAGATTAGGTATGTTAGATGATATAAAGACCCACTCATATGTGGAAATGAAGAGGAAGGCGGAAGACAGAGAAGAGTGGAGGCGTTATATACCATGGACCTGCCAGTAGGCAGTGCACTAAGAGAGAGATAAATATGTAATTAATTTTAGATTATAATCGCCATTGAAGTTGAGGCTTAGGAAGTTAGGTTATTATTTTAAATTAATAATTAATTGGCAATTGAGAATCTTAGCTGTATTCTAATATTTAAAATTAATGCTAATCCATCGCTCACGATGCCTCTGGGTGACGAAATAGTTGTTACATTTGACCTTACCTTACGATCATATATAGTTGTTAGAAATATAATTCATTTATTATTAATTCAGTAGTAGATATTTTGATCAAGGTTAATTTGAGGATGGTGGCCCTTTAGTTTTTGAAATTGATCCTTGCTAGGCCTGATTTTTTTCACTGTAGCAATTTTAATATGTGTATAGAAATAAAAATAATTCAATAATAAAGGTTTAACATGTGGACATGAAGAGGAAAGCGGAATACAGAGAAGAGTGGAGGCTTTATATACCATGGACCTGTCAGTAGGCAGTGCACTAAGAGAGAGGTTTAACGTCCTTTTCCTCATACAATGATGATGGCAGGGAGGTCCCTCCATTACATGCCACTACAAAATCGATTCACTCAAACGACCTGAAACTGAGAAACAGGAGGAGCTGAAAAAGAAAATGAGGATATAGGACTTTTTATGTTCGAAATGTTTTGAGAAGACGGAAATGTTATCATTATAGGAAACACTCATTTAGTCCCATGTTAAACCTATTTACAAATTTTTATTTAAAATTCAAAGTTATAATTAAGGAAGATTGGACGGGTTCTTGCTGTGTTGTTTAATTTAACACGATTTTGTGATACAGGTTAACACTGAGGTCTCCTGCATTCCAACTTGTATTTATTTCATATCATAAATTGTAGCATTAATTTCTTTCTGTATAGCACGATTGATTGAATTATTTATTGAGTAATTGATTACTCCATATAATGATTCATCAATGTTTTAAGTGATTGATTTATTGAGCACAGTTATTCATGATAAGTTACGACGTTGATATGTTTGATGGATTGACGTACTTATTAATCGATGTGTAAACTAATAAAGGGGTTGATTGATTGATTGCAGTATATCTAGCGCAGTTATTCAGATCTACTTGAAGCTGATTCTAGAGTCGTACCTGAGCAGGAGCAGCACTCTGCGCTACTCTGTGCTCGACGTGGTGGCCGTGGTGCTGCATCAGGGTCTAGTTCACCCTGGACAGGTCTCGTATTATCATTATTATCGTGGTGCTGCATCAGGTCTAGTTCACCCTGGACATGTCTCGTATTATCATTATTATCGTGGTGCTGCATCAGGTCTAGTTCACCCTGGACAGGTCTCGTATCATCTAGCTGCTTAGTTGATGAGATATCGGACATTAACGCTTGAGACCACAGATTAGGTTCTTTTGTTCATAGAATGAGTCGTGATCAGATATGTATAGTAATTTTAACGTGCATACTCTCTTTCATTCATTTATTTTGTTTTATGGCATTTAACGAATCATTTTGCAGCATTCATGAAGTAAAAGCTTTGTATTAGTTTTGATGATCCTTAACTACAAAACTTCTTTATTTTCTATTGACTATACTTTTTTAATTGATTTATTGAAATTGTAGGCTGATTGATTGATTGCTTGATTGCTTGCTTGATTGATTGATTGATTGATTGATTGATTGATTGATTTTTTGATTGATTGAAAGTTAGAATGTGATTGGTGGTTGGTTGGTTGATTTTTTTTATTTAGATGGTTGTTTGGTCAGTCTGATTTTCGGTCGGTCAGTCATTTGGATGCTGTCTTGTTTGCTGGCTTCAGTGCTTGCTTGGTAACTGGGTAGTGTGGCTGCTTCCATCATTGGCTGATTGATGTAGTGCTCCATCGATTAATTTAGTGTTCGATGATTGATTGATTGATTGATAGATTGATTGATTGATTGATTGATTGATTACAGTGTGTGCCTCACCTTATAGCTATGTGCAGCGACTCAGAGGCCTCCATCAGATCAAGGGCTGATAGCTGGCTAGCTGAGATACACAAAAAATATCATGGCTTTGTGCAGGTAATTCAGTAGTATGTCACTCTGTGTTGCACCTTTTATTGAAATAGCGCAAAAATGTATTTAACAATTGTTTCCTGTTTGAAGGCAGAGTTTTGTAACGCACTTATGTGACGAGCAGTAGGCCATGTCTTCGAATCTCAGTCGCACCATCCTGATAGTGTCCTTGTAATATCGAAACTGATTTTTACCACATCCGATTTACCCTATTTTATAAAATTTTCTTCATTAATGTTGTAAAACTCGCTCTTGAGATAATTTCTGATTAAGCATAATAATGTCTGATTAAGCATAATAATGTCTGATTAAGCATAATAATGTCTGATTAAGCATAATAATGTCTGATTAAGCATAATGTCTGATTAAGCATAATAATGTCTGATTAAGCATAATAATGTCTGATTAAACATAATAATGTCTGATTAAGCATAATAATGTCTGATTAAGCATAATAATGTCTGATTAAGCATAATAATGTCTGATTAAACGTTCAGCTCTACCTCCATCTTAGAGCACTCCAATTGCATATGCTGGTATTTACCGTAAAGGAAACGAATAGTTTAAAGCGGCTTTAAAACGTTATGACCTATGTGACCTAGTTTCATTTCAAACGTTTCTTGAATCAGTCTGTCAGTTTAACATAGATTTGTGATTGCGATGTCGGAGTGATTGGCAATTATGATTGTCAATAGCTTCTTATGTAGAGGTCGTTAATTATTTAGTCCAATTAGTCATAACTAATGATTAGTTGGTTAGGAATATCTCTTGCAAATCGAGTTTTTGGAGCTAATCTTGTTAAAGACATAGAATTTACAATATATTATATATAATATATTCCATCCAGATACGAGTTCTGTTCGCAATCCACTTCAAAGGTTTTACAATAGGAATGTCGTTTGCACCATGGTAAAACCATGCTATGACTCACACTTTTGTACAGTAGTGAAACGTCGATGCTAAGAAAAGAAAATGTATTAGAATAAGGTTATGGTGAAAGATGAAATGAGATATTGATGACTCAGAAAATTACAATTAAAGGATTTATTGAATTCGCATTACATTTGTTAAGTTGAAACGTATAGTCGTATACTCTTCTAATGTATAAGATAAGATATAGAAAGTAGCTATTGATAGAGCCAATTATATTTAGGAAAACGTTGCTGAAGAGGCAATATAAGAAAGAATGCTAGGGAAAATGTTGTAGGATCCTTGGTCATGTTAGATAATTTAGATAGATAGGGTGTTAGATAATTTGACAACACTTACATATATAGAAAGAACTATTTCGTAGAGTTGTATACCATGGACCTGCCGTTAGGCAGCACTTTGAAGGAAAAAAATGTTTTATGCTGATGATTTGGTTACACTGGCAGTGGCTGATATTGTATTTTGGTATTTTAACTTTGTTATAGCAGTTCAATTATGCTGAGTTATGATGATATTATGCCAATGAACAGTTTTGGAATTTTAACGTTGTATTTATGTTGTAAAACATGTATTACCATTGTGAAGTCTCTTACGTTTTAGTCATTTAAAATTTACGATGCTTGACATATCTTAAATATGGCAATGTTGCAGACGATGGCAGTGAAAGGCATGAGGCTGTCCTATAGGCTGCACTCACTGCTGATACCTCGTGAACCAAGCAGTGTGGAGGCAGCACAGACAAACAGAGGCAGCAAGAAGGCAGCACGTGTGGTTGATGGGGGCAGGAGAGCAGTGCGAGGCATGCTAGCAAGCAGCGCTGCTGAGAGCAGTGCGTGCAACAGCCTCTATGTGCTGCTGCGACACAACAAGGGTCAGCGCAGGGTTCTGCTCTCAGCCGTCATGAAGCTCTTCAACGACAACTCGGTCAGCTCTTTATTGTCGGATTTGTTTATGCCGCCTACAAGTGCTCTTCTGATTGTGATATATTAATTAATGATTTCTGATCTAAAACTATGAAAAATATGAAAACAAATTACTATTAGTAATATGAAAACAAATTACTAAGTCCAACTGCTGTTTTAATACCATAGTAGTTCTTGTCCAAGATGATCAGACTGAGATATGAACCAACAGCCTCTTACTTACATGATGAGAATAATATCAATCTGACCATTCAACCTGAATGCTTCAAAATGTTGCTCTGTTGAAATTTTATGTTAACCTATTTATTTAATGTATAGATATCTGGATATACAAGTATTTCCAAACGTAAGGAAATTTTAGTAAGGAGTGTTTTAAGTTTGTAGTGCCTATACCAATACTAGTTAAAGTTTAAACGACTTTATCCCCATCCAATGATGATACTGGGAGTACAGATTACAGATTATCTTACAATGGACTTGACATATTTATTTTTAACTCAAGATCTCTGTGTAATATATAAGGATTTCCAAACTTTAAAAACTGGAACTAATATGTCTCTCTGTCTCCCCAATCTATCAATATATCTGAGAGATTATATATACGCCGCTATAGTGAAACAATTAGTTGACCTGTGCTACTAATCTTCAGAATTCAACAATTAGTAAACATATGCCATTGGTCTTCATAATACATCAGTAATTATTAGACGTATGCTACTAGTATTCATAGAACAACTATTGGTAGACGTATGCGACTAGTATTCAAAGAACAACTATTGGTAGACGTATGCGACTAGTATTCATAGAACAACTATTGGTAGACCTATGCGACTAGTATTCATAGAACAACTATTGGTAAACCTATGCGACTAGTCTTCAACGTCAGTTCCTTATTTTTGGATGATAAAATAGCGCTAAAAATTTTGAATTACCTAACAGTATTCTTCTCAAAAATATCCTATACAAATCTTTGCTATTGGTAGAATTTTTCTGGGCGTATTTTGTCATGCTGATTGGTTTAATTAAATGTCTAATTTTACGTATATTTGTTTCCTAACAGGGAGTTGATCTAGAGGAGCAGATATTCATAGCAGACAACCTGGCTCACTGGAGCTACAAGCAGCAGGACGAGCCTCTCTATGTCATACACTGTCTCGAGGCGACCATCTCCTGCACTGGATCTGATATACTCCAGTCGTTCACTGAGGTCCCTTCTCTCTTTAACGTTGAGCTGTTGGATTACTTTTGAAAACCTGTTGTATTGTTAACTTGATATTTTAGCAGTTAGACATTTGATTATACTGTTTAAATTCTCCAGCATGGGGTAGATAGTAGAATCTAAATGTTTGGCCTGGTTGAGTGCTAAAGTTGTCATGATTCATTGACATCGGATGTTTTTTTACATTGGAATTGTTCATAAAGCTGTAAAGCCAATATTAGCTTCGGTTTCATTTGTCGAAAGTGATATCAGTTAGGAGCAAACATAGGATTTAAACCCACATATTGATCCGCTGTCGGATATCTTAACGACATAAGTGGCAATTTAGTACTTTTTGCGATATAATTCAACGTTATTTCTCAGTGTAGTGACTATTGTACTCCTCCATAGTTGCATTTGCTTACAAATATATATCGGGTGGTTTCTGGCAGAGTTCTGAGCAAGAACTGAGGAAGGCAACGGGAAACCAACTCAGAAGTCATATATTCTCAAGCTATAGTCTTCATTAGGGTGTGAATAAGCATAGCCTTTTGTGAAATGATTAACTCGTTGTTCTATTGAGTGCTCTTTATGGAGTGTGAAAAGGAGCATATAAGTTGGAATATGTACCTTGGACCTGCCACTTGGCTAAATTCTAGAGATAGATCTGGCTTAGTATTAATTTAGTTGCTGCAACTCTTTGAATTCTTGAGTTAG
The DNA here is from genome assembly GCA_905160935.1 of Enchytraeus crypticus. NCBI lineage: Eukaryota > Metazoa > Annelida > Clitellata > Enchytraeida > Enchytraeidae > Enchytraeus > Enchytraeus crypticus. Next base: position 277,586 of record CAJHZI010000514.1, read on the forward strand.
TATGAAATCAATATATTGTTTCGATAAGTGTTTCATGCAGTAACAGTGTTGACAATGTGACCCATTGAGAGTACTTTATGGTACAATGTGCAGTGTGAATCTTATAATGTACTTACATTATGTTGAAACGATGTGCAGGTTTTCTACCCACACCGTAAACATCGCAAGAGGAAAAGGAAGTATGAGGATCAGAGGCTAGTTGCAGAGGAGAGTGGAATGAACGAGGAAGATGAAGATGACGTGGATGAACGGGAAACTGTGGAATCCCTCCTAGGTATCACTTTCTGTTACGAGTTGATTGCATTGAGATGTCATACAGTTTAACATAAATTAATAATTAGATGCAAGTTAGTGGATTTGTAGTAGCAGACCAGCAAAGCAACTTTCATTTAATTTATTTGTTTACTCTTTTGTGTTAAATTCATGTACGTTGTTAATTGGATGTAATTAGATGTAAGTTATTGGATTTTAATAACAGACCAGAACTTTCATTTAATTAATATTTGTTACTCTTATGTTAATTTATGTACACATAAATATATAATTTATGGATTCATGTACTCATTTTTATTCATCATTTACTAGGCATATGTTATTGCATCATAATTCATACAAATTAAGCAGGTATATACGTTTAACAGTTGAGCTTTTAGACTGCCACTAATTATGACTGATATTTCTCTTCAGAGAGATATCTAACAGTCAAACCTGAATTTAACTTTAACGTTTTGCAAATTCTTTATTGCCGTAAGCTAATTGAGCTTAGTATTAGTCCGTAAAAACTAAATACTATTGATTAAAGCTGCATTTATCTGCCTATTTATTGGCGTGTATCCCTATCTTGACCTGCATCTGTAAAAATGAATCAGTGTATGTGCAAAAGCTACATTTACATGTATGATAAATATACAACAATTTCCGTCGAAGGCTGTTTACATTCATTGCACAAGCGAGTACTATATACCGTTAAATAGCCTAGTGTGACACGTGTGATATGCGTGGCTGATTTGACAGCTGTTAGCCAGTACTATACAGTTAAATAAACTGGTGTGACAGGTGTGATATGCGTGGTTAATTTGACAGCTGTTAGTGAGTACTATACAGTTAAATAGACTAGTGTGATATATGTGGCTGATTTGACAACTGTTAGCCAGTACCCCCGTATTGTGCTCGGGCGTGGTTGGACCACTGCAGAATAGGGCTACCGCAAACAATCTGCCGCGTGTACGTAAGAGACGACTAAAGGCAGGATCTGAGGATGGCAAGAGGGGACCCACCTCACCATGAAATATTTTCCCCCAGGATTAAATGTTAATTAATCCACCTAACTGAGGAAGGCAACGGGAAACCACCTCAGAAGACATATTTTTCCCAAGCTATAGGCTACATAAGGTATGGATAAGGCATAGACTTTGTGAAGTGATTAACTCTTGTTGATCTAAGGAGTGCTCATATGGAGCGAGAAAACAAACAGACTTAGTATGAATTTGTACCTTGAACCTGCCACTTGGCAGTGCACTGAAGAAGAGCCAGTACTATACAGTTAAATAGCCTAGTGTGACACGTGTGATATGCTGATTTGACAGCTGTTTGGCCAGAGGACAGCAGTCAGCTGCTGGAGTACTACCGAGCTGCTCAGAGCTGTCTGCTGCTCCTTGCTCTCAAGAAACATATCAAAGCTTTCTATGGACTGTCTGAAACGTTAGTGCATCATTTAAAGTTTTCGATTATAAATCTGATAATTCTATATTTGTTTAAATTTAAAATTTATTATTCTCCTGCTGAATAGGATTGAATAGATCCAACGTAAACTGCAAGTGTCATAAAAGACGACTAAGCAGGAACTGTGTAGTGAAATTGGAAACCATCTTAGTTCTCAGCCTTATTTTCTCATGCTAATGACTATGATAGGATTCGAAAAGACATAACTTTTGTGATAGGATAAACTTGTTGATCAAAGGAATACTTTATCGATTGTGAAAGCAGACTTTGAGTAGGAATATGTACCTTGGGCCTGCCACTTGGCAGAACATTAATGAGATAAAAATATGTAGAAAGAGAAGCATTCTACATATTCACATTTTTTACTCTTGGTCTCTTGCTTTCCCATGTAGCAGATTCAATATACAAATTCATATTCAGAGTCTTCATTCAGGCTCCATAAAGAGTATTTCTTAAATCAACAAATTAATCCCTTCACAAAGGTTAGGCCTTAACAATACTTTATGTAATCTATAACGTGGAAAAATATGGCTTCTAAGAAGGTTTTCCGATGCCTTCCACAGTTCTTGCTATTCGCCTCATACAACACTTGCAGTTAACAGTTGGTCTATTCTTAAGTGTCCTAAAGGTTAAAGGTCTGCTTCCTCATCCAAGAATAATTTTGGGAACGTCGCTACAGCACATATTATACAACAGCATATAAAATTCATCCGGACACATGATTAATCAGCACATGTGATATATCAGTACATTTGATACATCAGCTCATGTGAATTATCTGCTCATATATCAGCACATGTGCTACATCTGCACGTATGATACAACACATGCCACTATTAGCAGATCAATCTAATGACTTGTATTTATATTATTAGAGAGCACTTTTTTCTCCTGAAACGTTTAATTATATTGTTAGTTTAATGTAAATATTATTGTTATTATTATTCAGTGTATACAATATATTAACCCTGGTTGCTAAAGAATAGACCATCCGTAAACTGCACGTGTCGCAAAGGACGACAGTGCATTAAGATCCAAGCCAACGTCAGAAAAGGCTTTCGGTTGGTGAGCATCTGGGCTCCAAAAATTGCCACAGAATTTTCTAAATCCTGACCCTAGCTAAACTGATTCAATGGAAGACGATGATGTTCAATTTATGCAATATATTCTATAAATTAATGGCTAATAAATTTCATACATTTGCTGAATGAATTGCATAGTTCCTGAAACGTTGCTATCGACATTTTTTCTAGAAGAATCATTCGCTTGTTGTCGCTTGTAGAGTAGTCCAGCAGTACTCTCCCCTCGACAAGACTAAAACATTTGAGAAGAACTTGAACAGGAAGAACGACGTGATGTTTGATCCACGAGAGGTGATTGCTGTGGCTACCAGCTCTGTCACCCCAACAAACAAACAGCTCGTCAAGTTCTACATCATGGTAGCTGCTGTCCAACTTTTTATCTTTGCCATTTATTTAAGTATCCAATGCATACTTAATTACTTTCCCATTGTTTTTAAGTTTTCCTTTATTCTCTGTTTTCCTTTACTCTCTGTTTCCCTTGATTCTATGTTTCCTTCATTCTCTTTTTTCCTCTATTCTCTGTTTTCCTTTTTCTCTGTTTTCATTTTTACTCTGTTTTCCTGTATTCCATTTTTTCTTTTATTCTCTGTTTTCCTTTTTTCTCTGTTTTCATTTTTACTCTGTTATCTGTATTCTATGTTATCCTTTATTCTCTTTTTCCATCGTTCTCTAATTTCGTGTACTCTCTGTTTCCCTTTGTTCTATTGTTTTCCTTTATTCTTTGTTTCCCATTGTACTATGTTTTCCATTGTTCTCTGCTTATCTTTGTTCTCTGTGTTCCTTTTTGTCTGTTTATTTAAGAAAGCAAAACTTGCATTTTTACTTCCTCTTTAAATTCCCTGTACAAGTCACACAAAGGTATGATATGATACTTCTATTTTTTCACACTTGTTTTTTGTTCAAAATTTTTAATTTTTCATTTAGAATTTAAAATTAAGTACTTATCTGTCAGTAATTCATTAAAATTTATTGATTACGTTTTTGAGGCGTCTGGAAAATGCTACTGATTGATTAATTGTAGTTAGAGTAAGGATGTCACTTATAAATTTTTAATTGATTGATTAATTGATTCATTTAAATGATTGATTAATTGATTTTGTTGATGAAATGATTGATTGATATGGTTTAGTGATTGGTTGGTTGATTGATTGATTTTCCTATTAATTGAATTATTGTAGCTTAAGCAGCTGATTATGTCGTTGGACCCAGTTGATGATGATATAGATGCTGATGTTGTGTTGACTGGATCAGTGGCGCCACCTCGGCGTGATCTGAGCTATCAGGAACCTAAGCTAGAGGAGGAGGAGGGACCTGTGGCGTCGGGATCCAATGGGGTATGTTGTCAATGATTGACTAGCAATCGTACCTTGATCACGGCAAATCTTGCATCTTACATTGCTTCCATCAATTTCACGTTGTTTAATAGGTTTGCTCTATTCCATTCAATCATAACACGTTATGAGTCAAAAACACGGATTGGGCATTTTGTCGCTAGGCATCTAGAGTGAAGTTGGTGACCTAACCAATAAAATATTTACACGCGTCATCTGCATATTAAATCTCTTTAAATGTAATTAGCTTCAAGACTAGAGGTCAGTTTTTTCTGTTGATTTTTCATTCGTCTAAGAGTAACAATAGTTAGCAAGTTAGTGGTTCATTAGTTTCTATTATGCTTGATATTTGTAGACTGCGCTGGATCTTGAAGAAGATAACGATCAGGAAGATATAGTGCCTAAAGCAAAGAAGAGAAAAAGAAAAGTGGTTCGACGAAAATCCTTCAGCAGTGACGTCAGTAGTTTATAGCAGAATAAATATTTTATTAGGTAAGACTCAGGGTAACATTGTACATTACTGTAGGTGGATCCGCTAATCGTAGCGATACGTTATTATAGTAGCTTAGAAAATCTATTGAGCAATTAACGAATGTAAATATTAAAGGGAATTATAAGCAGTTAATGGTAGCACTAGCAATCCAAATCCATCTTTTACATTTGTGTTTGAATGCATTTGACTGCTTTCTTCTGTATATCGTAGAGGTATTGAGCTTTAATGAATTGAAAACCAGTGTTTATTTTTAATTTCCATTGTAATCCTTCCAGACAGTTACTTTTTGGAGTAATATGAACTAGAAATTGAAATTTGACTATCATTTGTTAATGCTCTTTAGGTGTAATTCAGTAGTAATTTATTTAGCAAGTTTGGTTTGAGTTTCGTGCGTGATCGTACACCAGCGATATGATTGATATGTTGACTAAAGATTGACTGACTTATCTTCTACATGTTTATAATACAAAATAACGAAAAGTTTAACGTCCGGTTCCTCACCCGTAGGCGATGTCAAGACATATCAAACGGAACATACAGCTGCTAGTAGTTCAGGGCTACCTGAACGCAACAGCAAATGCAATTGTTGTGAATTTATGGTCACTGAACGTGCGTCTTGAATTCTGTGATCTGAAGAGTTATTCTTGAAATCTACATTTAATCAAAAGCTGTAGATCATTTGAGTGCTAAAAGAACTTATTGTGTTAATTAGTATTCATAAGAATTCGATTATGAAACAGTCGAGCTTATATAGGTAGCTCGTGCAATGATCTGGTATTTTATCAGACTTTTAGATAATCTGCTTAACTGTTATTTGAATTTGTTAAAATTTATAAATTTTATATTAACAATATTACTATGACCTGTCTGATGTTCTTGATAACTTTTCAAATGTTAAAGAGGTTTAAATAAAAGATACATTTAGTAAAAGGTGTTCCAAAATAATTTTCTCCTTTTTGATACATTTCTATATAACAAATAACAATAGTTCAGAAATTTCTCATTCAAAGTAGTTGTTAGTTTAGGAGACATAAAAATACGGTATGCTTAATCTTGAAAGTGACTGCGATTGTCACCTGTATCCCGTAGCGCTTTGTTTTCCTCTCTATCTCTCTCTCTCGCTCTCTCTCTAGTGTTCTTCAAGTGGCCGGTTCAAGGTATATATTCGTACTCTCAGTCTACTCTCACAATCCATAAAGAGCACTCGAAGATTAACGTGTTAATCACTTAGCAACAGGCTATGCCTTATCCTCAACTGTTGTAGCTTACAACTTATAAAACATGTCTTTTGAAGTTTTTTCCGATTGCCTTTCTCTGTTCTTGCTTAGTCATTATTTGTCGGCGTTTTATGACTCGTATCGCTAACGGTTGATCTATTCTTTAAACTTCCGGGCTACAACATGGAACGTCTCTCTATGTTGTAATTATTAGTAATGTATTCGAGTGTCTCAGCAGCTTATTTATTTGTTTACTTATAAGTCTCTGAGATCCCTTGATATAAACGTTTCTGAGCTTAAGTCAAAATGTGTACTAACTATCAGTGAAATATTCAACTATGCCTGCTGTAAGGCGTATGTAGACTTGCAGTGTACTGTTTATATAAATTTTGTGTCATTAGTAGATGTAATGGGTGCAAACTTGATTAGAATTATTTTATAAATTAATGTTGATAATATTTTCCCGTGAAGCACAATGGCAAGTAGCACGTGATGTATGGGTTCATAAGCATATTGTCATATAGCAATACTGTAAACGGGTGTGACGTATACATTACATTTCATTGATCTGTTGCAAATTGTTATGCGTGTTGCATGTCTAGTTAATATTTGAATTGTTATGGTCGATTTTTAATTCAAATTTATGGTTTCTTTGAAGGCAGTTATAACGTAATTATAATCTTATTAACTGTCTAAATCTTTTTTATTGTAGTTTAGCGTGAAGTATATGAAGAATAACGAAAAGATTGATCTTTGACCTTCGTAGATATAACTCTTTTCTCTCCTAATCTTACGTCAGTAAAATTGCGATGTTTGTAACATTCTATGCTAAATGAAGCGTATGTCTAGTGCCGTGAAATAATTTACGACTCTGATGATAGTCATGATGAGTGAGTTACAAAGGAGAGCACGTCATATTCAAATCTGCGTTATGAAACTGATACTTGTTAAGTATTTATACTGTATCAAACAAAACGGCTTCGTTCGGTACGGAATTTTATATTTAATTTAATTTTTAATTATTCTTGTTGTTATAGTATAAGTACTAGGATTTAGTTAGCTGATAATAACAAAGGTTTATGACGTTGAGCTCGTGTGACATTCTGTTTTACTTTGACTGCAGAGTTCAGAGAGTTCAGAAAGAATACAGAACGTGTAACAAATTGTAACAAATTCAGAAGATGATGAGACTGTCTTACGATAAAACAAGCTCTAATAACTATTAACGAATTCTAGGGTTCTGAAGAATCATTGTGCTCCTTTTTCTGCCTTATATATGCATATATATATATATATATATATATATATATATATATATATATATATATATATATATATATATATATATACTTTTTAAATTTTAATATTTGAATACTATTCTTGCGCTGCAGTATAGATGCTGATGTGTGTTTGGTTTGTGTTCATAGCGGGTACTTATGCTTGATAGTGTTTATAAAATCATTGTGTGTGTTTCTAATTTTCTATGATAGTTGCAGCTATGTTGTTTTTGCAAAAACTGGATCGTTACAAGTTCATGTCGTTAAAACTCTCATTCATGGCAGCTATTGAATTGTTTCTTCAGTGTTTGTATAGTGTATGGTTTATTCGTTCTTGTTAACGGTTGATTGTTTATATGTTTTAATATATTTGAGTATATTTGCGTGCGTTTACTTACGTGTTATCATTTTAGTGTGTACTCTTATATAGGAACCCATCTAGCTAAGTGTGGGTTTACTAATAACTAAGACCTTTTAGTCGCTGTAGCTATAAGATTCAAATACTGAGCAAGCCTGTCATTGATATCGATTGAAGAAATAAAAGCGCCGTTAAATTGTGTATAGCATTTCATCTGGGCCAACAGGATAGTTTTCTCAATGAATGACGCCCACCGCACAGTAAATGTTAGTCGAAGCTGAGGAAGGCATAGGGACCCACCTCGTCAAAGCAGAACCCCAAGAAAGAATGGCATATCACAATACAAATGAATGCTCCCAGTCCCGTGCACCCCTTAAATGGGGAGGGGTGGTAAGATAGAATAGAGGCGTTATATGCCTTGGACCTTCCAGTAGACAGCGCAATTAGGGAGTAGAAATTGCGTTAAGCTCAGGTCTCCTGTGTATAGTGCTTTACAACAACTGTTAGTTGAGTTGTGTGAGACAGTGGCTAAACGTCTTGACTTCGTCTCGTCTAGATCATTATCTGTGGAGTTTGAATCTATGAAAACAAACCCATCAAACAGCGTGCATTGAGAAGCCATGTCTGCGTTAGGTTCTCTTTAGTAATATCTGCGTTGGTTCGTCCCTTTCCCTCCGATTGAAAATGCTAGTTTCCGATAGTTATAATTTGTGAACTTAAGTATGGACTAAAATATCGTAGTGTTGCTAGTAGATTGTTTTTTGCTGATCCGTTATCCAAAGTAAAAACTTACGCGCCGTGTCATTACTCATTACCATCAGTCAAGTGACACTGAGGCAACCTGAACCTTGTTGAGAACCGCACAACCTTCTGACTCTCAGAGAGCTAGTGTCTCCTCTCTCTCTCTCTCTCCTCTCTCTCTCTCTCTCTCTCTTACGCTCACTCTCTCTCTCTCTCTCTCTATCTCTCTCTTTCTCTCTCTCGCTCTCCTCTCTCTAGTATTCAGCTACGACAAGTTCAAAGTACATTTTCTTGCACCTTCTTCATTTGCATTTCGCGCTCTCAGGGACCAATCTAACAACCAATAAGTTGATCCCATAGCAAAGTCTATACATTTGTCTTAATGGCTAACTTTACTTTATCATACTGTGGACTTTAGCGTGTGATAAATGGTTTTGAGGTGGTTTCCAATTGCCTTCCTCTGCTATTGTTTAATCATCACACCCAGGAAATGATATGCTTTACATTGACCAAGGCATAACATTAGTAAATTATCTTAATCCTACCAAATTCAAGACTCGTTTAAGTAACTTCCCGTTTCCTGGCATAACATAGTGTTTTTGGCTATGTCGTAAATAAATGAACAGATATTGGAAGAGAAAACGTGCAGGAGCTGTGTTGTTATGAGCCCAACAGGGAGAGGAAAATTAATGGCGCTGCATTAGCTCAATCATCGCCCGGGATCTAATGCAAGGTGAGCTGAGCCATTACATCAAGGTCAATTCTCTATCGCATTTGATGGCTTATCTGCTCAAGGATGCTGTGTAAACAGTCTATATCACAGCTGTAGTAACGCATATTTACACACTATTATTCCATTTTTGGTGGCTTTCAAGAAATAATCTTGCCTGATTGATTGAATGGTTGATTGATAGATTGATTGACTAAATGACTGACTGTTTTATTGATTGATTGACTGATTGATTGATTGATTTCTGCTGTGATGCCTGAAGATCCATGTGGAATTTCACCTTTTTCAAGCTAGACGAATTTTACTATCGAAGAACTGCTGAGGTCCCGTGCTTGAATAATGTAGCATTTCGTTTACTTTCAGCTTACATTATGTAAACTCTGTTTCAGTAGAACGCTTTCCTTCTACAAAGTTAACAATCAGGACTTCATGAGTGGTGTGAATGAACTGTACATATTGCACTTGATGCAGTAATTCTAACGAGACGTCATGTACTTGATGTAGCGCCGGAAACGTACTATATTGTACTTGATGAAGCAATGGAAACGTACTATATTGTACTTGATGAAGCAATGGAAACGTACTATATTGTACTTGATGAAGTAACGAGAGAGAGAGAATACTGTACCATACTGTACTGTAACAAGTGAGGCGTGGGAGGGATTGAGAGCACTTTTATCTCATTTCCAATATGATTCAAGAATAGTAAATAAGAGGCAGGTGGTTGTACTTCCCAGAAATTCTAATACCACTGATAAAGCGCGCTTTTCAGAATCGTCATGCCTAGATTAAAATGTCAGGTCAGGTCTTCAAATAAATAATCTCGCAATTTTTTTAATTTTAATTTTTTAATTTCAATCAGTTGCGAGACCCTTCGTTATATGAATAATAAACCGTTAAAGAGTTCATTATAAGCTAATAATTCCGTCGTGGTGTGAAAACATTGTTGTGGTCGCGTAGTTTTTCTACATGAAAGTACTATACACGAATGTATGTTTATTATGAGTACTTTGTATTATGAAGTCTGGAATGAGAGTTGCTGGATAGCGTAAAGTTCCGTTCATATGTAGAAATTTTTACTAGTTTAGATATTAATTTAAATGTAATTGTTATTCAGCTCATGATTACAATTGAACTCTTCCTGTAAAGTAGTCTCGAAGACCGAGTTCGGCCATGACACTGCAATATAAGTTTTCGTTGTTAATAATAATAATAATAATAATAGCTGAACTTTGAAATAAAACATTTGCATTGACTATGAAACCATGTACCATAAAGGGCACAAGCGCGTCAGTTTCTTCCGGTGAAATGTAAATTGCGGTAAAAACTAGGATTCTAGCGTGTTTCATGCTGATCTGTTATCGGAACCTAATCCTATCCTGCTACAGGTTCAACATAATATAAACTTGGCGTTATAATTAAGGCGAGATAAGTAGCTTGACTTAGATTTAAAGCAAACTTAACTTTCGAAACCCATTGCATTCATTTTATCAAAATCATTTACCATAACTAAATGATATATTAATGGATATCACTTAAGCCCTGCTATATTTCTGCATTTACGGGATATCACTTATACCTTTCTGCATTTACTCTAGAACTGAGATACGTTGAAATTTTCACGGTATTTATCAAACGATTTCAATATAAAACAATTTTTCGCCTACTTTACATGTCTATGGATAAAAATAGAGAACTACCGAGTAGTAAACAAGGCAGAACGGTGTAGAGGGAGAATAAGAACAAGCTCTGTGCGCAGCAGGCTGACTTTAGAGAGCAGTGGTTTAACGGAAGCTGTTCCTCTATGAGTCCACGAATTCCAGTCTTCCTTACTACCGCATTCCTCTTCTACGTAAACATCCACAAGCTCATGTTCTAACTCTCTTCAATTTCTATTTCTGTTTTCAAAATACAAACAGAAATGGAAACTCTCCTTTATAGCTAGTTCATCGTTTTGTTCTCAATTTTCATTCGATAATCATTAATTTCTAAGTGTACAGTATTAGTCTTTATTAACTTTCCTCCACACTCCTACTTGTTGCTTTTTCGCTAGTATTTTTCTTATTTTGTCCCTTGATTTTTCTTCTTCATATCGTTTCAAATCTGTCTCTCTTCGTTTCTAAGACTATTTATTTTTTAAAGTGTTCTATCACTACTATTAACTCCTACATATTCTTCTTTTTTCTCCTCTAATTCTATCACTCCTTGCCTCTTCCGTCTCACTGTCGTTCTTTCCCCCCTCTCTCCCTCCCTATTGCTGTCTCTCTCATACTCATTCCCGTCTGATCTCTCTCTCCCTCCCCTCTTGTTCTCTCTCTGTCTCTCTGTCTCTCTCTCTCTCTCCCCTCTCTCTCTCTCTCTCCCCTCTCTCTCTCTCTCTCGCGTACTCCTTTCTTAGTTCCTAGCCGCATCTCTCGACTTTTCCTTTCTTTCTTAAGTCTTTAATTTTTCTCTCTCTCTTTCTCTTTCTCTCTCTCTCTCTCTCTCTCTCTCTTTCTCTATTGTTTTCTGTCTCTCTGTACACAAGGCTGTTACTTGAGGCCCAGTTTCTAGCTCTCTCACATCGAAGATATGATGCTGCACTGTAGGGCATCATTACGAGCATTGCTCTGCAGCATTATGTTTTATTAATGTCAAATCAAAGTGAACTTCAGTTTTAATGATATTGCTAATTTTGTAATTTAATTGTAGTTTTAACTTTTAGTACTCAAATGGCTCGTAATTTGTTATGGCTGAGATTTATGGAAAGTTATTTGAAATTGAAAAGACGATTAATTTGACGGATAAAGTGAAATTGATAGCACTTAGATATGCGACGGTGTTTGTTTTCATAGGCTGAAATAAATGACTTAACGGTAACTTTTCAATACAGCTCGAGCACGCGAGCGATCTAAATTTCCTATAAAGCTTTACCACAGTTTAAGTTGTAAATTCATTAAATGTGACTCATTATGATATTTAAGAAATAAAGAAATAGGGTTAATAGCCGTAGTTGCTCTTAAACGTATAGAAACAATGTCTTGATGTTTTTTTGTACTATAAATATTTTTTTCTGTTACTATTACTTCTATTATTACTACTTTAATATTCTATTGCCGCTATGCTAATATAAATGATTAGAAGGATTCAGGGTAAATTACTATAGGGTACACCTATGGGTATGTATTGGCGTAGACTTAATAATGTTATATAAAAAGTAATCAAAATGTATAAAAGTAGCACTCAATGAATGTTGTGCAATATTTATTATATTTGCTATTTTAAACACTGAATGCGCAAATGATGGAGAAAACGTCATTATTAAATTCAAAGTATATCCTATGGCCTATCGTCAAAGTCCAATTAAAATTGTAGATAAATTGACACAGTTTGCAATTCCCAAATTACAATTATAATGAATAAAATTTCAGTTATCAAATAGATATATAAGCAGCTCCGGTTACATCTGTTGAAATTATAATGCAGATTGCAATGGTAGTTACGATTTCTAATGAAATGCAATCATTAAAAATACTTCTGCAATCCTCATATCAATAGTGACACTGTGCCAAATATAATAATATATATCACATTATCAACAGAAACGCCCATGATGGCTTTTTTCAACTCTCATTGAGTTCAAAATAACAGATAGCCTAGTTAGTGAAATATATTTATTTTCATTTTGAGAAACATTCTGAGTTCATTAATGAATTTAAAGTTTTATTTTATTTTGTTTCACCGGAGTCCTGGGAGCTAAAATGTAACAACTCTGTAGCTAAAAACTTTACTTATGATCATTTTCATCCTGCCTGATTGAGTTAATATTTAATACCAATGCGTAAACCTCTATTTCTTCAGTGCCTCTTACTGTGATTCAGGAAATCAATAAATAAGAAATTAACGTCCGGTTCCACGCCATAAGACAATGTCTGGGAAGTCTCTTGCAGTCTCTACACAAATAGGCGCCAAAGCACCACATGACGACTGAGTACACGGAGACCACAAGAGAAAGCGAGATCAAAACAGTGCAAGTTTTGATCTGCAAGTTTTGACTTGCAAGTCCAAGATCCAAGGCAAGCGGGCCAAAATTTAGACCTATGGCGGAAAGGGATGGGTTTTTAGCTTCCAAGAAAAATACCAATACAATTACAAGATCGAAGATCTTGTGACAGAGAGTTCCATAAATGCATTTCCAGATTTTGATTCACAAAGTTAAATAAGCTTCCTTTTACGCTTGGATCTTGGCTAAGTAGTAGGCTTACTTTATGCTATCGTAGATAAAGGTATACTATATGTGTGCTGTTGCTTTTGAGTACTTTTGAGGACAATGTTAGTTGTATTGATGATCTTTAGTGAAATGCTATATTTTGACAGAAAGAAAATATTCTTCATTATCATAGCCATAACTTGTTGAAATTATGACTTTATTTTTCTCTTGTTAAATATGAGCAAAGGTGATTTGTTTTTCTATTACTACACTGTTTTGTGTTCTATCAATATTTATTTTACCCAAAAGATACATCTTAAAACACAGGTAATCTAGTAAGATTAAAATACAAAATTATATAAAAAATAACTAAATAAATTCCCAAGAGGAACCATATTATTAGTGAGTTAATTATGTACAAATTACTATTACTTAATGCCTTAAAATTTTTCGAAATCTGCTTTTCAACATATATTTATCGTGAATGAATGTCATAAACACTCATTAAACAAAAAGTATTTTTTCTGTTCTAATACAGAAGGACGTTATTTTATATTTCAAATTATTTCATTTTATTGCCTAACTATTATGATTATCTCAGTTATTATAGGTCTATTCCTCTTACTATTATTAACATTTTGTTTTACCATTTATCTATTTGGTATTTACTGTTCACACTACACTAGTTTTGCTCTTAAGTCGTCGTTTATTGCTGTATACACTCAGCATATTTTTGACTCCACATCAAACAAAGAATATTCCTAGAAGTCTGCAATACGATAGTTACATGTAGGTTTCTCTAGTGACACAAATTCACGGATAAACTTCCCCTTCCTAGAAGAACTACTACTTCCTTCATAGAAGACTACTAAGAAAACGAATGCAGTAATTGACATAGAATTGAAAAAACAAAACAAAAAAACAAACTGGTATGTTTATTTATTGTCTGCTGCAGCAGACATTATCGTATTGCAGCGATAGAACACAATTCAGGCATTATTTATTGTTGCAGACATTATCGTATTGCACCGATAGAACACTATTCAGGCATTATTTATTGTTGCAGACATTATCGTATTGCAGCGATAGAATACACTATTCAGGTATTTATTGTTGCAAACATTATCGTATTGCAGCGACAGAATACAATTCAGGTATTTTTTATTGTTTAATTGTGCACAGCGCAGCACTGCGTGCGAGGCAAGACAGCGCTAGTGCTTCGAGTCGTTAAATCGTTAGGCCGTACAGATCAATAACGATCAACTGCGGGAATCATTCAGAGAGGCTTCAGACTCATTGCTTACCTAGCTTATAATAACATTGTCTGTGCCGTCATGAGTCTCGTTAAAGCTAAACTAAAGATGATTTTAGCGTCAGTTTCAAGTGTCGAGAGCGTGTCAGTGACTGGACAAACTCTGATTTTGAACCCTGCATGTTTTAATCTGCAGTCGAAAACAATCTTATTACCGGTTCAGTGAGTTGTTATAAGTATTAATTCACTCGTTGGTGTATCTAGGCTAAAGATCTTTTGCTCAATCGGAGATGGACTTAAAGAAAAATTTGGCTGCCTAGTATGTTAGATAAGAGAGGTTACGTTGACCAGATGGGCTGAAACCGTCTAATACGAGCCTCTGATGCTTCCAGGGTAAGAGGTTAGGGTTGTGATGAGCCTCTCGCTCATTGCGCGGTTATGAAGTCGGCTCCAGCCAGCTTTGACATATTTTAACAATAGTTAAATTAAGACAGTTTCGGTTGAACTTTGTAATTTTTCCCACTTAAAATTTATTACAATTAAGATATAGTCTGAGGTTGGAGCGTAGAATGTCAATTAAGTTAGGGTTAGTTAGCTTTATTGCTACAGAATGTTTATGATTAGCTAAGTGTTCTGTATAGCGTTTAGCCTATTTATGCTGCATTTAGCAATTGTTTTGTAGTGCGCAAAGTACTTTTCTTATAAATTAGTCATTTATGTGAATCTTATCAAGCGAGAGTAGTATGAACGAATTTAACGGCAGTATCCGAATCGCAGCGATACACTGAGATTCTGCAGATTTGGTTCACAATGATGAGTTTTAAGCCGAACCAAATCACCCGTTTAACAGGCAAGCGTGCTGACAACTGTCCTATTTTAGCGATACAAGTTTAAACCACTGAATCTGAATTAGAAGAGACAAATTCAAGTTGACATTTCCATTTTCATCTTTAAAGAAGGATCTATAGCATCATATCACGCCTCTCTCGGCTTTGTTGCGGAGTTTCTATGCGGATAAGATTTTTTTAAATCAACGATGAGATGCATCTGTGTTGTGTTAGAGACTTTCACGTTATAAAAACTCTTGTTTGCTACTGTGGAAATAGTCTGTGATCTTCGATGGAAACTGCTGGAATTAGTTATCATTTGCTACAATTGTTAAAATGAGTGTTGATACAATGAACACTTATAGTCCAAGCAATATATAATGATTCTTCCCCTATCATCAGTTTAGTGTTGGATAATATTTTTTTCACAAATTGACTTTTTAATTAATCGGGTGATCGGCTTTTCCACAATCAAATAAATGGACTTTAGTTTAATCTGGTACGATAAAATATGTATTAAAATGTTAATTTGTTTATCTGGAACTTGATTGATTTACCACATATAGGCCTGCAATGTATATATATATATATATATATATATATATATATATATATATATATATATATATATATATATATATATATATATGTACACATGTGCATAAATGAATTTTTTGTATCTACAGAAGCTTTTCGTGGTGGATTATGTTTGAGAAACTGTATTTAATAAATAAATTACAGCTCGTTTAATCTTCTTTAGGTTTCAAGATTAATTACATTAGTAATCAGCATTGAACGGAATATCTCAAGGATTAGCTTTGGATTATGATTTCTTTTCAATCAAGAGTTAATCAAATGTATTACCGATAAACTATGCAAAATGTAATATAATATTCATTATAAAAATAATACATTAATATAATATACGATTTCAGTTTAATTATGCACGAAATGTAAAATTATAGTATACAATATAATAATTACAAGATGCACTTCCATTTATAGCGCTTGCAGTGTATGTATACATACATGTATGTATGTATACATACATGTATGCATACATACATACATGTATGCATACATGTATGTATGCATGTATTCTATTCTCTTTAGAACCACTTCATAAAACAGATGACACAGATCCTGTATATTTCATTATTATCTAGTGTCGATTGCATTTGTTATCTTCAGACTTGAATGATTGTCTCTTGCCTTCAGACTATCGAATAAATTGAGCAGAGAATTTGATCAGATTACTAAATCTGATTAATTAATTAATCTAACATAAAAATAAATCCTTTCGTCATTCATTATAAAAATAAATTATAAGAAAATCAGGCTATGTTTGAAAACAACACCTAGTCTGGAAGCGCATTATTTTAGTTTCTGATATACGAAAATGCACCCCCGATACATCTCCGGCTGATCTAAGGATTCATATCCCTGAACTGGACTAAGGATGGATGGAAACGGATCATCGGAGGCGGAGTTCGGAGAGTTGGCTGAGTTGGCGAGTCTCGGTCCTTCTCGCAGGAACAGGGGACGCAGACACACGCTGGCCATGGTCGGGTAAGTCGAACTTGTGTCTATATTAATCACTGAGACCTCAATCTGTTCGGTTTACTTTCTGTTAAAGAAGACTTCAACCATCAATGCCATGAACTAACTTTGTTGCTGCGTGACTAAACTTGTATCTGCAAGAATGTCTATGTTATCCAATTAACATTCTGAAATTCAGGATGACATCGGTTGTTGTCTCAGCCGACCGTCTCTGACATCACTCAATATGGCATGGAAAAATGTGAAGCTTATCTTAATAACTTGGTGTGCTGTTACGCAACTGTTCTCCTTAGAGCAACTGTGATGCATGCAAGGCCAACACGCTCAAGAACAATACTTCACATTTACATTTACGTTGGATACTGAGTTAAAACTATTTTATGATTATAATATCGAGCTAAAGTTTCTTGCATATATGAAAGACATAATCGTAAAATATAACGATTCATAACCACTAGACAATTTTCACAATCCAATCAGTAATTAACTGAACGAGCGACACACAGGACGACAACTCGAGGCCACAATTAAAAGACTCCAGGCACTGACGTAGACGTTTCTTGTAAGATCTCTATACGATTGCAAAAATGACTATGATGTTGAGTATAAAAAATAATTTTGTACCACCATTCGTGGTATTTGAAATTGGATATATTAAGAGGCCAGCTTAGCTGTGGAAATCTGCGATTGGGCCTATATAGTATCAAAGCATTCCCTCAGCAATCTATGATATCTAGGATATCTTAGACAGTCTCGATTTCTGCTGCTGAATAGTACTTGATATCTGCTAGGATGTACTAGGACTGCTATCTTAGCGATCTGCTACACTATCCTTTGATTTATCAGCTGCGACCTACCGTTGCAGTTATATTTGATTATAATCCTAAAGTAGTCGAAGTAGTAGTATATATTCTGTCTGCTGTTTATATAAGTTTCCCTATGAATCGTCTCCCAGAATGGGCCTACCTAAAGAATTAAACTGAAGCTATTATCAAGCATAGCCTGTAAAATGCATACTAACATTGCTTTGTTTTTAGCTGGATTGGATTTAAGCTAATTTTTAACATTAAAAGCATTAATATTAACATAAAAATTAACTAGTTTGCTTAACGCTTTAAATATGTGATTTTAAAAGAAATTTAATGAGAAATATCATCGCGGATGACAATTTTACTGTATCGCTTGTCATCATATTTTAACATTGATGCTTCAAGTAAATTTGATTCTGTGATCTTCGGAAAATTATGTAAACAGTCTAAGAAAATTGTAATTAACTTAATATTTCGTGGAATCTTAATTTTCTCCCATGTCAGAATTGTAGATTTCTACGATACGATTTAATCTGTAATATTAACTCTATTGCAACATTAACGCCTCAAAATGTAACAATCGTAAAATCTTTTGTCGTAAGTTGCGGCTAATTTATTAACTGATGCATGCAATGAGATATCACCGCAAATTCTTACTTTTCCAATGGTGAAAAAGAAATATAAGTTCAGCTAAGTTAGCATCTTTCTAATGAAAGCACATTATTGGTCTATAGAATATTCTGTACTGAAACTGAAAAGGAAGGACTGAGAGGTGTAGTATAGACCAAAAGCGGAGAAAAGGGCTCGTGTAACTTTTCTTCGAACACGCCTCAACTTTTGATTTTTGCACAAATATCTCCACTACACTCAACTGTTCCAAGCTAATTTTTGCAGCCCTTGACTGCAGTGATATTTTTCAATCTAAGAAACATTTACTAATTAATTAATCAGTGGCGGGGAAGTCAGACTCAACCATAGGCCACAGCATACATGTATATTTATCACGGTGTCTCTTAGTAGGCTATCTGTGAAATTGTTAAAATAAATAGTTTATAATGTAATTGCTATATCTTTTCTTCTTATATTGTGTGGTTGCATGCCTATATACTCTATGTAAGCGTGAAATTTCTGCAGTACTTAGCTAAACTGATTCGTCATACTGTGCGTTCCTGGAGTGCGAGTAGTAGAAAATCGATTTTCAGGATCTGTCAGAAATCCGTGGCGATTCTCTTCTGCTATACCCGCCTGATTGACCGCACAAAAACTGCTTCTCCGATTATCTGATTAATCTGAAATAAATACAAGAAATCTGCTCAACAAGCTCCAGCTGCTCAGTGAAGAGTGCGGGCTTCATACAGAAGATTACGCTCACGTAACTACTCTATGATCATTTTTAAACTCTTCACTGATAGGCGAGGCGTTAGTGTAAAATGTTGAGAAGATAAAGGTTTCACTTTAAACATTTTTACCAAGCCGGTTTTCAGTTTCCTTTGATTTTATCGTCTTCAAGTGCAGTTTAAATATTCATCCATAATTTGTGAACGTATTTAAATTAAATTCTGTGTAATATTGTAGCGCTCGAGTAGCTCTAAAACGTGAAGATCCTCTTACACTTAAATAGCTTATCAGAGCTATCGGCTAAAGGAACGGATCAGTTTTAATCACGTAGAAATGTGTCGTTAACGATGTATTGTCTCTGTAACAAACTATAGTTAAACTATATGCATAGTCAAAATATCTATTGTTAAACTAGGATTCAAGGGAAGATGATGATGATAACGATATATTGCCTCTATCTTTAGTGTTCAATTAAATATTCGATTTATGGTCGTTATCTCTACTCAAATATTGCTTTCACGCTCATTAAAGGGTATACTCTCTTTCAACAAAAGATTTTTTTTCCTACACTTTCCATCATACACTGTGCTTTTAGATAAAAATAACAACCTAAATATAACATAACACTAAATAAACAGAATAATACATAGAAAATAACATATAAGACTTTATCTTTATATGTTTGAAATTGCAGTTAGGCCTATAACCTATTCGTTTTTGAGACTGATATTGTTGCCCCGATTTTAGTACTCCGCAGCAAACTTCACTAAAACTTTTATATTAACACTGCCTCCTTTCATTAATACATTTGATATCGCAAGCACTTTATTGGTCAATTATTTGTACTAAAATTATATTAATTATTTTATATTACTAATCATCATCATCCTCCCTTGAATCCCAGTTTAATCAGTGTCGGGATACAAGTAGACTGTCTCAAATCCTCTCTGTCCTACACCACACCACCAACCAATCCCCTATTTGAGACTTTTCCATTCGTTTAAATTTTCGCAGCAATTTCTGGATCCTAGACGCTCACCAACCGAATGCCCATTCTGTCGCTTGTATTTATCTTAGTACTTTAGTGGCCTTCTACGACTCGTGCAGTCACCGGTTGATCAATTCTTCAAACAACCCGGTCACAGCAGTGGGAAATTATTTTTTAAAATTATTTATAAATTTTTCTGAAGCTTTCAGTTATTAGTTCAATACAAATAATTAATACTAATATTAATTATTTAATATTAATATTAATTATCTGTATTTCACTAATAACTAAAAGCTTTAGATAAATTTATCCTATAGAAAATAAACTTCCTATATAGAAAGTTAAATTTTCTATACGAACCAAATTACGTAAGAAATAATTTGAGCATAAGTGGCAGGTTCCACTGTTATAGGAGCAACAAATGTGAGCTATTGTTCTTTTGTTTATTTATGGATCTATTGTTCCGTGTACAAAGAACTACGCTGACAAGAGAAGCGCTTCTCTTGTCCAGTCAATGCACTTACATTCATTGATAGGATAATGCGATTAGAAGGGCACCGCCGACCATTTGTCGCTGTCGATAGTTCTTATTCACAAAGCAGCCCACGTCAGGACTCTTGCCATTCCTCAAGAATTTCCTATTCAGTTGAAGAAAATTCGCCTCCTCTGCGCTAACACTGTCTTCTTAAGATAATGAGCGATTCATATATTTCCTTATGAAAGAAAGCGTTTATCAGAGCTGTGTAAGGTATAGCTTCTCCGTCAATATTGTATACCTACATTGTGATAAGCTGCATTTTATTTTCTCCAGCGTAACTTCTCTTTGTGTATCTAGTCCATTGATTCATTTATTGACGTTGCGAATATTTATTGCAGACGTTTCCCTTAACTTTTTTCTCAAAACCTTTCCTCTCCCTTTGTTCAATGAATCTCTTCTCTTAATTAACACTGGCCTAGGATTTTATTAATTTTGAATTTCGTATACAATAGGTACAAATCACTCTTAACGTTACATTACTGTGATACATGTGCGTACACGTAAATATATATAAATGTGTGTATGTAAAATTGAACATGTGTGTATAGCATATCCATGTGTACCGTCTGATGGGCTAATATAAAATATGTTTGACCTGTTCGATGATGTTTTTACAAGAGTGCTCCGGAATGTAGAGTGAACCGTAGGAAGTAATTACTCTGGATCCGATGATCGCTATTAAAACATCCTCAGATTCGCAGAAACTATAGTTTTTTTCAAATAAAGGATGCATTAATCTTTAATGAAAGCATGATCTTTGTTTTGAAATTAACGATCCCGTCTATGGAGTGCTCATTATTGAACGTGATAGCAGACTTTAAGCAGGAATGTATGCATTTAATCTATACTTTACCAAAACACCAGATATAGCTAAGTCGTGAATGTCTCTGAAATGAAAAAAATACATTAAAAAAGCTGGTAAAGCTAATGTTAACATCAGTTTGCTCACTCGAAAGCTTGACGGGAGAACCCAGGATTTGAATCCCGCACATACTGATCCGCAGTCGAATATCTTACCGACATCGCTATCCATTGGCTCCAGCCAGTGGAGCCAATGTAATAATATATAATATAATAATAAACATATATAATATAATTAAATATATAATATAATAATAAACAAAATAATGATACATAATTGAACAATATCATTGAAAACTTTTACATAAGATTTATTAAACTTTGCTCTGCACAAAGAAGGTCTTTATGGAATTTTAAAACAATGACATATCAGATTGATTAGTTAATAGCAGGTGACGATTTGAAGAAAAGATGATGATGTGAAGATTACGGTTTTGACCTTTTTAATATTTCGATTTTAATTTAATTTAAACTGTAAATATCGTAATAATATTTAACTTCTAACTGAAAATGAAATTTTAAAGTGAGAGAAAGAGTTCAATCTAGCCTAACGAAAGAATTAAACTAAAATTTATTGTTTTACGAGTACGTACAGTAAGGAACTACTCTTCAAATTTCTACTATACTTTGTACGTATATCTTATTAGAGATTATTATTATTATTATTACTAATATTATTATTTTTCACTTTTTATTGCCCTGGGCTGTATAGTGCCTCGGCTAAAAAGTACGATAAAAGAAAAATTAATAATGATAACTACTATTATTGCTGATATTATTGTTATTGTTATTGTTATAATTATTATTATTATCACCTTCATCGGTACTGTGTCAATCGAATGAGTGTTTTAGAGCAAAGTAGTAATGTATAAGCTTGACACTTAACTTAGCTTTTATTTATAAAGGAGCTGAGAGTATTAAACTAGATTTTAAATGAAAAATATCTAAATGCTTTGGCTGAAATGGTTTATGCATTTCCAAACTGGAATTCTCAATTGATCGCCCAACCTTCAGGTCACATGTGCCGAAGCTGCACTGTGGGATATTTTCAGGTCGTAAAATCGTTACGAGAGAACGTCTGGAGAAAGAAAACTATGGCGAATACCTGAAACAAGGCGGAGCCGAAAGGCTTTGAATGAAAATGCCATTAGTTATGATTATGTCGTGGATTCGGGTGCATGATGCCTCAAAGATATCGAATAATCTGTTCAGGATATTGAACAGCCCCCCTGATTCTTATCAGGGTATTGAACAGCCCCCTCCCCTGAATCTGATCAGGGTATTGAACAGCCCCCCCCCCTTTCCCACTCTCACTTGGATCGAATTTCAATTCCAAAAACGTGAACTTTAGCATCAATAATTTAGTTTAAATCTAATGTTCTGGTCTCCTCGCCCCCCCCCCCCTTCATTGTTCACGTTTTACTCTCACTCTTCTACTCTGTTACTCCGTTCACAGTTACTCTCTGTTAACGCATTAGGCAATTTTCCTCCTTTATCCGGTTCCGGGAACCTCGTTAGATGTGAAAAAGGTTTTCCTCGTCATTGTATTTCGCTAGTAATGAGAGTAACGAGCTTTCTCGCCGTGGCTCAAGAAGGGTCTCATGGCGAGCCCTGCACATCTTTAAAAGATAATTTTTTCTTCAGCTCATATTTTACAAAAGGTGTTTTCAAAAAAGGACAACCACTTCGCAGAATCAGGGATCAACTAAATATGTGCCACTCTTCCACTTCGGCTGGAGCCAGTGGCGATGTCGGTAAGTTATTCGACCGCGGATCAGTATGTGCGGGGTTCAAATCCTGGGCTCGCCCGTCACTGACATCGTTTTCGAGTGAGGAAACTGAATTAACATTAGCTTTTTTACTTTGTCAATCTCCGGGTGTGGGCGGTTGAAGCAGTTAACCTCGATCAATTCAGTGTTCGCTTTGCCGATTATCGAGTGTGTAGCTTCTCTAGTGAGAAATTTGTTTTTGCTGGTAATATTACTACATGTAATTGTTACAAATAGAGTTTTCGAAATAAATTTTAGAAATAAATATTAATAATTAAATTTAGAATTCAAAATGCTATTATTTTAATATTAGTAGGGTTGCGATGACTTCAGTGGCTTAACTATATCCTGTGAGGCTGTGTCTATGTTAAACCCTACGAATAAATCCAAGCTCTAAGTGCTGGCTTCATAACATTGCTGGACTCTAACATTTTCATGGAGAAATGCAGAGTTTTCTTGCAGCTTCATTGATATTTACATTTATACATTAAGCTTTCCTGTTGATTCTTTAACTTTTCGCTTTTTTGGGTAACTGGTCAAATTACTGATTTTCGAATTTGGTATGTTTAATATATTAAATGAAAAATAATGACAAATTTTCTTAGTCGGTTCAAAAGTGCTAAAATTCATATTTATATTTCTTTGCATTCTATTTTTTCATTTTATTAAGACAAATTATCCTCGCTATCCTTTTCGACTCAAGCCGAGAGAAGAATATTAAATATACTCAATGATGAATGAGTTATTTATTTATTCAAATTTGGATGGCAGTAGAATTGAAAGCTGTCACCTATTAGAGGTGAAGAGCCGCTGCGAAATCTAATGATGGATTTCTCTCAACTGCGAAGAGGTCAGAAATGCCTCAAGCATTTGCATCGCAGAACTACCTGAAATATATTTACCACAACGTCTGCTTTAAGTCATATTACTTTTTATGCTCAAGCAGAGTTTTATGTTACCATACCATTAATCAGGTAATTTTACACAATTTAAACAGGTAGTATTACCAGAATTGATTATCCCGCGAAGTAACTGGAAAAATTATCGACGTAATATTGTGCAATTTTAAATATTAGAACAATTAAATGCGCAATCCGGTAACTGAAAGTGAACCGTAAGGGAATATAAAAATGTAGATATATGCATCTTATGAGTAAGAGATGAGATATTGATAGTAGACTAGAGAGTCATTCGATATTTTAATGAAATTTAATGCTTAGTTAATGTCTATTGATATGTGTTTCATATCACTTGAATATGAATAATTATATTTCTTTATCAGAGAAATAAATAAATAAGTAAATAGTTTTCATAGTGAGAGACGCTGTCTACAGAGATTCTTGGTAGACTAGTGGCTACTTCGTCAGTGAACTTTAAACTATTATTAAGTTGTTGAAACGTCCCTGACATCATCCCTGGATGAGGAAATGGACGTTAAACCTTTATTAGTATTATTAGGCTGAACTGTTGAATGGGTGCTAAATAAAAGCTTTCTATCCATTAATTCGATTTCATGATAAAATTCTAAATTGATTTTGACATCTTGTTCCACATTCTGCTAAATTACCGTATTCTTTCTCACTGTGTCTAGAATAATTCTACAAAATAAGGATTTGCTACATCAAAAGAGGACAGGCGTCGAGGAATTTAAGATATATCAGTGGCCATCAATTCACGTCTGGGTTAATTTTATTTTAAAATAGATTAGATTGAGAGTGTCTTCACTGTCTTGCACTTAGAGCAAGAGGATTTTCTCATCAGTGAACCTACGCACTTGATGAAAGTTTTTATATAATGTGGTAACTGTGATCAGTTCTTTTGTAAATCTTGATCAAATGATGATGTTAATATCACAGGCATCATATACTGCTGATCTGATTTCGGTTGTCATAGTGTAGCAGACTTTGCTAACATATCATACGCAGCAGATGTTACGAAACTGATCTGTTTATCTGATTCGGTCATATTATGCAGTCTATTGCCTTGAATAGATTATATGCAGGAGACCTTGCACAACAGCTTTTACGTAACAAATCGTGTGCAGCTGGTCATTTGCACCAAACCATGTGCAGCAGATATATTGGATCAGATCTGGTGCATCAGAACATGGTGATATGATATGATATGGTGATATGATCATCAGATCTGTTGCAGCAGATCTGGTGCAGCAGATCTGGTGCACAAAATCTGGAGCAGTAGATCTTGTGCAGTAAATCTGGTGCAGCTCTTTTGCTGCCAATGATCGTGTGCAAATGATCTGGCGCAATCAACTTATCAAACATCACATAAATCTCATAGTGATTAATTAATAAAAGTGAATTCGAACGTGATGCAATGGATACTAAGATGCTCCGACCAGTTAATTGAGTTCATAAAGGGTTAATGAAATGAATTGATATCCGTCATACCATATTGAGTTAAAATTTAATGATTTCAGCGAAATAAAAATGAATTTGAATTAAATTAATTTGTGAAATAGTCATAATATTCGTAATACCTAAGATATATATCTATTTAACGGAACACAAGTGTAATTGGGTAATAAATTGTAGTATAGTGATGTAAAAGATGGCACACTGCTGAATTAAGCTGGTGATTAAGGAATACTGTTTGGACATCATTTTTGTTTTCCTTTTTCATCTCAAAGAAGTAATGTTAAGCGGCTGCTGAGATACTCAAGAGTTTGAAATAATTTTCAAGTAGTTTTTAGTAATTGTAATCCTCATTATGTTCTATTTAGTCTCAAAAACATACATGGTGTGCATACAGACAGACGTAAGATCATGCGTAACTATTCGGCATAGTACACGCACATAGAAGTACCTTCAGTTTGTTACACTCACATATAGAATCTGTGTGAACATAGATAGAAACACACATACACGCACTTCCTCACACACGCACACACAGAGGCATGTTTATTGGCAAGCACTAGCAGGTCGATCATGGACCGAAACAAGGACGTTACGGATGCGATTGTACTGAATGAACTCAACGATGATGACGATATTTAGATTCTCTCTTTGTATTCATTTACTTTGGCTTCAGCTATCAACAATGACCGATGAATCGGGAAATTTGAATTACTTCCTGCATGTGAAAAATTGCAACTCAAGTGTATATTTCGACTAGAGTGTCTGAATTTCATCTGGTGGTAAGGGTTTTCGTGACTGATGTCATTGGTATCTCAGTCTACTGTATTGTTTTAGTGGACAATTTCCTTCAAAGTTTTAGATTAGGCTAGTATGTTTAAATGAACCAGTCAGTTTAAAAATATATTCTTCCTCTAGTTTAATTTCTGGGTCCCTGATTTATCTAAGTTTGATTTACCAAAGTTAAATCTGCTGCTGAATGAATTTGAATAAAATGTCATCATGCGAAGAAATTAACTTTATCATAAAAACGAATAAAGTTGACGTCTCTTTCAATTACGAAGGATATCAGAAGGGCTATTCATGAAATTGAAACCCGCATACTATTATCCGTTTCCCGATACATTCCGACATTTTACCATAGCTCCGACAGTTACGTGAAGAGAGGAGGATACGAACCGCGTACCACGGACCTGCAAATACTTCGATTCTCGAAACCTCCTTGCAATGAACTTCATCAACAAATTTAAAATATCGAATCTGCTTCGATCATTGATTCAGTGTTCTAAAACATCGCTTGCCGATGTAGACTGTTCAAATTATGATTGTTTGCCGTTAAATCAGATTGTATGTGAATGCGAAATGAACGATGCAGCTGCGTGAAGCTTAGAAGAGATTATGAACACATGTAGCTATATCGCTGCTAAAGGTAACGCTACTCTGACGTTTATTGGACAGTTATACTGCTGCTCGTTGTTTGCTTGAGTCGCTGATATTGAATTAACGTCCATTCTACTTATTTCTATTGACGTCACGTGACTTCATTCACAGTTATCTTCATTTCCTGCACCCTTATCGCCTTCCTCTTCACCTTCATATCACGTGTTATGTTTGTTTGTCGATGATTATTCTGCTCCACAGCCGCTCATACATGTTCATGCGCATATCGACTTACTGCAGCTTGTTACCTTGGTTCATAAATTTCCGGATTACATCTTTGTATCGTTTCGAATATCTCTATCTCTCTCTCTCTCTCGCTCTCTCCTAGTGCAATGCCTGCTGGTAGGTCCATGGCACATAACGCCTCCAGTCTTCTCTGTCTTCCGTTTTCCTCTTCATGTCCACTTATGAATGGATCTTTAAATTATTCATCTCTCTCTCTCTCTTAGTGCACTGCCTATTGGCAGGTTAATCATCAAACATTCCTAATCTCCGTCTGTCTCTGCTTCTCTTTCCTTAATTTCTGCCTTCTATGACTTCTTTCAGTGCACTATCCCCCTTAAAATGTGTCCTACTCAGCTCTTCTTCATATTTCTTAATGCAATTATCAGCTGTCTATCTGTACCAACTCTCTCCAGAACGTCTTCATTTGTAACTTTTTGGGTCCAGGCTAATATTTTCAATTCTTCGTAACGTTCGCATATCCGTTGCTTCTTGTTTCCTGCTATCTACTTTCATTAATGTCCGTTTTTCATATCCGTACAATAGCTTCGTCCATACCTTGGTTTTCATTATCTTTACCTATATGGCTTTCTTGTGACCTTTTGCTAAATGTTCTTTCCAATTACCTAAGTCCTCGTTTGATTGTTCATTCCTGCTACAAATTTCAGTCTCACATTTCGAATCATTTGTAACAGTTGTAGTATGACCTAAATATTTAACACTCCTTACCTGTTCCGGCCTCGCACCATGTATTGTTATATTGACTTTACCTGTTCCGGCCTCGCACCATGTATTGTTATATTGACTTTACCTTTTCCTAGGACTAATTATTCGTTTTTCATATGCATTTATATTACTGTTTATGTAACATATATGTTATTAAATATGTATGTTCTGTAAGTTATATTGTTTCAAAATATTATTTTCTCTTTATTGTCCTAGTCAGCTAGATATTTTTGTTAGTTGAACTCTTGCTAAAACTGATACTCTTTTGACTATGTAAAGCTGGTAAAACTAATGTTAACGTCAGTTTCCTAACTCGAAAGCTACTGTATGTCAGTGACGGGTGAGCCCAGGATTTTAACCCCGCACCTACTGATCCGCTGTCGAATATCTTACCGACATCGCCACTGGCTCCAGCCAGTGGTCAATTAATAAATTTAAATTATTCACATATATTATACATGTAATTAATTGTAAAACAAAAGGCAGAGTTCTGGTTTCAATGAAGCGAATACAAGACAATAACTTTGACGAAACTTTCCGTTCTCGTAAAGATACCCGGGAAAAAACCTGGGAGAAGATACTCAGGAAAAGGTAATGGGGAAAGATGCCAGGAAAGAGATACCCGGGTAAAGGAGTCAATCGTTCAAAATGTATCCAATGAAGTTAATTATTCTTTATAAAATAAACAAGATTAGAGAATCACGGTTCCTTTCAATAAGAGTTCATATGATTATCCTGATCTACACTGAGACTAGCGAACTGCAATTAATCTAGCTTTATAGACTAACCTATGAAATCCTCAATGGATCTTAATGTCCTACATTGATTGACCTCTAGCAGATCTATAACGTTTCAATGTAACTTCATGCAGACATGAGGTACTTTAGATAAGGCGAATTATTGATTTATACACTCTGATAAAGATATTCCTATCTTTACTAGAGATTTCCTAATTAAGCCTTGTGGTTTGATAATGGACCTGATATAAATGGAGTAAAATAGAAACAAATCAATTATGAATACGATCATAATCATCAGATCATATGAATACGATCATAATCATCAGATCATATGAATACGGTGAATATCGAATACATGAATGTGTGAAATTTTCGCTGAACCGGTAGCAAGTCAGTTAAGTTGTGTGTCTGTGATCAGTAGGTGCATGTTCAAACAGTGATCGTCTCTGTCACTAGAG
Source organism: Enchytraeus crypticus (assembly GCA_905160935.1). Taxonomy (NCBI): domain Eukaryota; kingdom Metazoa; phylum Annelida; class Clitellata; order Enchytraeida; family Enchytraeidae; genus Enchytraeus; species Enchytraeus crypticus. The sequence continues at coordinate 306,626 of CAJHZI010000514.1, forward strand.
AGACTTATGTGCGAGAGAGAGAGAGAGAGAGAGAGAGATAACCTGTTAATACTATTAATCAATACTTAATGTTTCTTTATACCTCGCTATAATTCTATTACTAATACTTACTCCAAATTGACCACTTCATCGGAGTATTGCAGATCTTCGGCACTGGCTGGAGCCAGTGGCGAGGTTGGTAAGATGTTCGACCGCGGATCAGTATGTGCGGATTCAAATCCCGGGCTCGCCTGGCATCGCTTTCGAGTGAAGAAACTGACCTTAACCTTAGCTTTACCAGCTTTTATCTCCATTTGGGTGTTACATTAGATTGATGCCGCGTTGGTACGTTGATAGACCACAGTTTTGAAATCCCGCTTCATCGTATCTGGCAGTACACTTGTGACAAGAAAACAGACATTAAACTATAGCTTTATTAACGAATAAAGTTAACTTCTTTAATTTAACCTCTTCAGAAGGATCATATATATATTCTTTTATTCACCATTATATGGCAGACACAAATATACAAACAAACAAAACGAAACTAAAAATAAACGAAAAAAGACAGAAATTAGCCGATATGCATAAATTTAGTCTAACAGATTTGATAACATACATGTACTGTAAACCATACAATAAACAGTTCCATGTACTAATCAAAATTAGATGTAGATTCCGTAGTTAACATTTTTTCAAAGAAGATCCATAGTTTAAATCTTATAGTAGCAACAGAATCATCATTTAAAATATTATATTTCCTTTGTAATTTCTCAAACGCTAAGTAATCTAAATGATCTATATGAAGACCTTTCAGCCGAAGTTAGATTAATGGTTCCTGTTAATCAGGGCCGCGTGCTGTGAATCTGGTCGCGCAGGTTTTCATAATTAAAATAAAAGGACTAAAAGTCGAGTTTAACGTCAGTTCCTGTGTTGAAAGCACGTGACGATACAAGTCGAGCACATTAAATCCATATAATAAAGTAAGTACGCACAAAATATCGACCAACGCAAAAGCGGTGTTTTTCGCAAGATATGACGTAAGCTTTACATTGTTTGCCGTTAGTTTAAATAAAACTTTTCTCTTTCATTGACCATGCAAGTGCAATTTTCTTCTTACAAATATTGAACTAGTATATTTGCTTTAAGCACACTTAATTCATTTTAACATTGTATTAATGCTAATCGAATCCTACGCAAAGTATAAAGCTGCGATGAAAGCGGGCGCTCATTCCGGTGAGCCTCTGGAAAAACCTGTTTACGTGTCTATCGATTTCTTACTTCAAAGCTTCAAAAGCGTTTGACGTAAAATGCTATTATTAAATGCCTTCGTACTACGTGTCCACGAACACTGCAGAGCATTGATGGCAAATGCGAGGGCTATTGGCATGATTGTAGCAGCTTTATAAGTGTATTAGCTTTAGCTTTGCAATAATGCAATGGTGCATTGTGTTATCAGAAACAGCGAAATTATTTGTAATACAGTTATAACAAATTTTTTAACTTAAAAGCTATTGATTGATTTTTGTGCCCTTTCTAAAAATAAGAATTATGAAAATTAGTGCTATTACCTTTGAAATTTCCTATTATTCAGCTAATGATGATTATGGCGAAAGACACGTAGGCCTACGCACTGCACCAATGGCCTTGAGCTTTGCTACTTTTATTCAAAGCAAAATTTGTTTTATTAGTTGACGTATTAGTGTGAAAGACTGCATTTAGATTTTAAAAAGGATCTAAAAATAGTTACAAATTAACATGTTTCAATATCCTGGGGACATGATCGTCCTCGAATAAATAAAACATTCGAGGAAGGATCATGCACTCTATCTCACTACTATATCACCATGGCTCCTGCTCTACCGATTGCGCTCTACTCTCTAGCTCTTACATCCATATAGTATCGTTATTCTTCAAGGCAATATTGAGTGGCGTTCCTGATATTTTCTGTTTCTGCTAATTTGGTTTATAAATACTGGTTCAATATTATCAACTTTATTGATGGATTGGTTTAAACAAAATAAACTGGTGTGTCACACAAACTAGAATAGATGAATCTGTGACTATTTTTTAAAAATTCAAAATAATTCTATAAACAACTTTTCGAAAAATGTTGAAAATAACTTTATTATATTACGTGGGTGAACAAGTTAGTTGAACGTCTATGTAACGCAGGAGGCCAATGGCTTATAATCACGCGTGACTGTCCGTGTCAGAACCCTAAATGTTACTGCAACAGATCGTGAGTCAGCATAATTAGGGATACTGCTGATCTCAGGACCAGTTGTCCTTTGGTCATGAACAGTAATGCCTGGTACGTAGCTCCTTCGAATTTGCTCTACTTTGAGCTACATTTCTATTTGTTCTTCAAATGTCCCTGAATTTCAGTTTAATTTTACACATTATCATTCTAATTGTGCAAAGATAAATTTAGAAATTGTGTTTAGCAGTTCTAATATAAAGTTGATAGCTGTTGCTTTTCACAATTGAAAGCGCTACATAGAAATATTCTTTTATGTTACTGTACTGTATTTTCTGTTGTGAACGGCATTGTTAGTAACATTGCCAGATAAGCGCGAGGCCATCGGTTCGAGTCTAATAAGAAGTGTCTCTGACAGCATCCATTGCCTAAGACATAGCTTATAGGTCCAATTCATAATTTCATCATTTTTAGAACAATAAATACTGGTAGCAGTTTGTCAGTAAAGGTGGAGATATGAGTAAGAAATATGGCGTAAAGGTTAGAGTGTTCGCCTCGTATGCAAGTGGATTGGGTTAAAACCTCAGGTCAATCAACAAAGATTGAATATTCCCTCGAGGCTTCCTTGAAGTTTATCACGTGTCGGAGCTTGCTGCCAACTGGTGCTATCAGCCTATAAAAGATATCATTAGTTATGGACTGGAAGCAGTCTCCAAGACCGGTCACTATTCATGACATTGCTGTAGGAATGGTCGTTTCAAAATATTATTTTCAATTTAAATACAAAATGCAACTTTTTGACTTAATGACGGTACATGAAACCTAGAAGACGTGAATTTAATTAACAACTGAGCGAGGGTTTAGCGCCACTAATCTTCTGCTTATCTCGACGTGAACCCTCAGAAAGTATCAGCCGTTGTCTCAACATGTTCAGCTGTAGAATTGAAGAACAGTGTATATCCAGCCACGTTCTTGATCCAGCTCAGTTTCATCCACCACATCCCAGACTTCATCTCTCTCTCTCTCTTTCTTTATTAGTATATACACATGATATGCATGTGTATATATATATGTGTATATATATATATATATATATATATATATATATGTATAAATATATATCTCTTAATGCACTGCCTACTGGCAGGTCCATGGTATATAACGCCTCCACTCTTCTCTGTCTTCCGCCTTCCTCTTCATTTCCACATATGAGTGGGTTTTTAAATCATCTAAAATACCTAATCTCGGCCTGCCCCTGCCTCTTTTTCCTTCCATTCTACCTTCTATGACCTCTTTTAATAGACCTTCCCCCCTTAGAATGCGCCCTATCCAACTCTTCTTCCTATTTTTTAATACATTTATCAACTATCTGTGCCAACTCTCCACAGGACTTCCTCATTTGTAACCTTTTGAGTCCAGCTAATCCTCTCCATTCTTCTCCAAATCCACATTTCCAATGCCTCCAGTTTCCTAATATCTTCCTTCCTTAAGGTCCATGTTTCAAATCCATACAATAGCGTAGTCCAAACCAAAGTTTTCACTATCTTTATCTTTGTGTCCTTCTTTAGACTTTTTGTTAATAGTTTTTTTCTACTACCAAAGGCCGCTTTTGCTTGTGCAATCCTACTGCACATTTCCGTCTCATACTTCCCGTCATCGGTTACAGTATGACCCAAATATTTGAAACTCCTTACCTGTTCCAATTTCTAACCATTTATTGCGATATTAACTTCAACTTTATTATTGGACACTCTCATAACCTTGGTCTTTTTATATTAATCTTCATGCCATATCTCAAAGCAGTATCATTCAGCCTATCCATTATCTTCTGCAATCCAATCTCGCTGCTCGCTACCATTCCTTGGTCACCTGCAAATCGTACATCTTGTAACAAATTCCCTCCTACTTTTATTCCTTCTCCCAAGTCTTAAAAGAATAGGAATTGACTGGAGAGATAGAAGGTATATATTATATATATATATATATATATATATATATATATATATATATGTAATTATATAAGCTCAACTTACTGTCTAGTTCATCGGCAACACAGGATATAATCCTTCAAGTTAATTTTTCCTTTACTTCTATTTATCTACATACATGTATAAACGTTCTATCAAATTGTTCGAGAATCGATATCCCTTGTCTCGATCTTCCTGTACTGATTCTTTTACAAGACTTTAAATGAGTCTATGATAGAGCTTCCATTTGTAATCAATACAGTGTTTCTAAAAATGCTTCATGTTAATAAAAATGAGTTATCTGTAGGCTTTGTATTGACTCCATGTATCGGTATTCATTTTTAACCATAATTCATATATAGCCTCTCGGTAAAGCTCAGTCTGCTCGCATGAGATCTGATCAGCAGCATTTATAATTGAAGATACTAAATTATAATTAAAGATAAAATAAAATAAATATCACCATAAATTTTTTTTGTTAATTAATATACAATTTCTAAGATTTAAGTTCGTGATTGCTTTGCAAGCATATTTCTTCTGACTTTCTTTATTTGTGTGAAATTGTGTGTATTGGAAGTGGTAATTAATATTTCAGAAAGTTCGGGTAATTAGTACGTTTTGTCTATTTTAAAAATATTTCAATGTGTACATTTTATTAAAAACTAAACATACAAATATACTTTATATTATCATTGACGATTGCTAGTGCATCATTGAAGACGTCAATCACTACCACACATACCACGTGTTCAAGTATTAAGCAGCTTAGTCAATAATTCAGTTACCGATTCGACGAATATGAAATTTTCTCCTACGAGTTACACTGCATGGGAATCGAACCCACAAATTTGAATTCATTTCGGAATCAGTCATAATAAATGCATGACTCTGCTTGTCTTTCTAAACATTGATATTAATATGCTCTACTCTACGCATTTATCAAGCATTTAGAACGGATGTTGCACTATATATTAGATTATTGCTTGTTAGTTCATTTAACAACATCACACTTCCTAATCAGTAACTTTGGTATGTACATAAATCCTGTTTTCTATTGCACCCAAGAGGACCACCAAAATATGACTGAAGAATTAGGCCTATACAACATTCGGTTTAATTTAATATTAGGATGTCCATACCTATATTTTAATTGCTTTCATTAGGGGGCCTATTCACGTTTATCGATAATCGTTTATAAACTAAAGGTGATAGTTTTAAACCGTTCAGATATCACTGTGCTGCTCTGCGTAAATTAGAGATAATGGTACACGTAAATGAAAAATGAAAGTCTAATATACCAAATACAGCCGTAAATATGTTTCATAAGAACCTGTTACAGCTAAAGCTACAACTGAGGGAAATTATATCTCTGGCAGACTAGGCTACACTGGGTTATCCTGTTGATTAGTCTAATTAATTAACATTTGATCAGATCAGTAAACAGGATATCCGGGTTCCGAATAATATGTACACATGTATATACAGTATATACAAGTAAACATGTATATATATATATACATGTATATATATATACATGTATATACAGTATATACAAGTAAACATGTATATATATACATGTATATATATATACAAGTAAACATGTATATATATATATATATATATATATATACATGTATATATATACAAGTAAACATGCATATATATATGTATATATATATATATATACAAGTAAACATGTATATATATATGTATATATATATATACAAGTAAACATGTATATATATACATGTATATCCGCGGTCGAGTGTCTTACCGACTTCGCCACTGGCTCCAGCCAGTGGCGAAGTATATATATATTATATATATACTATATATATTATATATATATTGTATAGTATTTCTCTCATTAATGTCCTACCAAGTTGCAGGTCCAAGATACGCAGTCATGCCTAGAGACTGATTTCAAGCTTCATGGCATATAGAGCACTGTACAGGTTAACAGGATAATCACTTCACAATAGGCTCTGTCGTACTCATAACTTATATAGATTAACGCTTGAGAAAGTATGACTTCTATTGTGGTTTCCCGTTGTCTTCCTCAGTTCTTAGTTTGTCGTCCCTTACAGCAAGTGCAGTCAACACGGTTAGTCTATTCTTCAGTGTGCGGACACAACACGGGAAACCACCCGTGCTGTTGTGAAATGGCCATGTATGACTTAATTATTCTATGCATATTTATGTAGTATGGGCCCAGTATTGTGTATGATGAACAAATATAATATATGTACATGCTGCATACTGTATGTATATATATTTATATATTGTATATTTTTAAAATGATATACAAGTATTGCCAATACGCCTACATGTAAGTAAATATGCATAGGCATATATATATATATATATATATATATTTAAACACAAAAATATTAATATAATATATACAGTATGTATATATATGTATGATATATATATATGTATATATATAAACATGTATATATATATACTTGTATAGAAATATATACAGTATATACATGTACATATACATATACATATACATATATATATATCTATATATATATATTTATATATATATATGTATATGTACATGCATATATATATATTTATATACAAGTATATATATATATATATACATGTTTATATATATACATATACATATATATATATATATATATATATATATCACATATATATATATACATATATATATATATACAGTATGTATATATATATATACATACTGTATATATTATATTAATATTTTTGTGTTTAAATATATATAGGCCTATGCATAATTACTTACATGTAGGCGTACAATGGAAAAGGGATTCCAACACCATGACTATTATGACCAAGCTAATGTTATAGAAATATTTCGTATAAATTATGTGACAGATAGAACGCTCTTGGAGAGCACGAAGAATGAGAATGAGTCGAAATAACTTGGAATTGCATGATGTTGAAACAAATGATACGTAGTTAAGTTTATCTGCGTATCATTTGTTTCAACATCATGCAATTCCAAGTTATTTCGATTCTTTCTCATTCTTCGTGCTCTCCAAGAGCGTTCTATCTGTCACATAATTTATACGAAATATTTCTATAACATTAGCTTGGTCATTATAGTCATGATGTTTGAATCCCTTTTCAGTTGTCTTCCTCAAGTAGCCTACTGCTTCTGTGACTCTTACGTCCTTCGTAGTCAATGACTTACTTAATCATTTAGAGTGTCACGAATATAGCACTTTATGAAATTTAAAAGAAATAAGTTACTAAAACGTATTTGGAGCAGAGCTTCAGTGGTAAGATATTTAGCACCCAGGTTGATCCATCCAAGCTGATCATTAATGGCCGACATGTACATTGTTCTGCTGGTTTCGTTCTGCAGTCATAATATTTAAACTATCATATTTAATAGCTGGGCCGACCTAAATGTCGGACATGTATGAGTCAAGCGCACAGCGTGTAATATTCTGAGTAAATTCTACATCGAAGAGTGTATTTAGGTTATTTACCGGTTTAGGTCTGGGAAACTTGAAATTAGACAAAATGAAAATGATTGAGTTTTCCCTAAAGGCGACTAATGAAGTTACTGAAAACAGAAACTTAACAGAGGTTGAGAATAAGAAGCCAAATTTTCGATGGTATACAGAAAGTTTTGTCTGGGCCACTATGAATAGATCAGCAGTAAACTGAACACTTAGTAAGAGACGACTGAATAAGAACTGAGGACGGCAAGAGGAAACCAACTCGGAAACCATAGTATTCCCAATCTAAAGGTCAGTGGTTAAATTGAGACGGGAACGCAAGGGAACTCAGTTCCCCTAGCTCATAATTTTTCTGAGGTGAGTTTCCCTCCTACGGGCCCATATTACCTGTAGATAGCAGGTGATCTGTAAACACATAAAAGGGGGCAGAAATATTCTGATCGTTCTCCTAGCTCTCAATTCCCACTTTACCCACTACTAAAGCCTAAAAACTAAATTAGGATGTGGGAAAAGCCTAGCCTTGTGTGAATGGATTAGCTTGATGATCTTTGAAATGCTCTTTATTTAGCGCAAAAGCAAATTTATATAGCTTAACATTTTTAAATGAAGCTTTGTCACAATATGTAAGCATTCCTCCTCTAAGTATATATAAAAATAACAATGATACCTGAAATGTCATGATATATGGGCGTTAAATTTTAAATACATATAACGTCAACAGAAATATTTACAGCTATTGCTAAATTGAGCTTTAACCTGGGGAAAAGGATGCTGCAGACCTAAAACTATATAAATGTAACTGTCTCTTTCGTATCGATTTTTGACTAATAGTAGGCCTAAAGTTAATATAAATTTACTTTAAATTTTAAATTTTAAATAACTTGTTCATTTTATATTGAATTGTATACTCAGTGCCCTCCACAGTGTACGATGTGCAGCTTGAAGTGTACAGTATACATGTGTACAGTGTGCAATGTACGCCGTAATGTGTACAGTGAACCTTAAACGATTTTTTTAAGTAAAATAAATCGTTTAAGGTTCAAGTCAGTAAGAGTAGAAAGTTGAACGAGAGACAGAGAGATAGAGAAACATTTTCGAGAACTCAAAGTAACTTTGAATGCTGACAAACAAAATTGGAGCAGTAGCTAGAGAGCGAGAGCGTATAATTCAATGTGAAATATACGCGACTCTGCATGAGTAGAACATTAATGCAGTCAATCAATTCAGGCTCATCGCTGTGGCAAATTGTAAAGCTAACAAACTGTAGGCAGTAGACACATGTAAAGCTGCCTCAGCTGGGTTGTATTTTAATAGAGCAGCATGGAACAATCAGACAGTATAATGTAATGTTCAGTCAGGCTGGATCTATCTCAGTTAATATAGAGCAGTTAATCATCATGTGAAAACTCATCTTTGTAAGTAAAATGTTAGTAGAGGAAATACTCTCCAATACACTGGGGTGTGATTAGGTGACCATTAGCCGCAGCGGTTTCTACAATTAAATTTTAATTTTAAAGGGCGTTGAGTGTATTGCCCCTCAGAATTAATAAAGCTTAAATTACTGCAGTTTAACTCAGCTTAACCGCAGATAGGATCAGTTTCTTGCTTTTCAGCTGCAGATAGGTAGGCGTGAGCCCAAGTTCAAATCCATGGCTCGACCGATACTGATATGCTTTAAAGATTTAAAAAATGACCTTAGGCTCGGCTTTACTCTTTAGTCGGAGGTGTCTTGTGTTTTCTATAGGCCTATCCTGCGTCTGTAACTTCTTATAATTTGAAAACTGATTAAGACTACTGATCGAAATACACAATTATTATCGTGAGCTTATGTTAAACCGCATATTAAAGTAAGCGAAATAATTGTTCACTAAATTATGCAAGAAATGTTAGAATAGCCCTACGTAACTTCATGCTTTCAATTACCAACTGATAACTCGCATAACTATGCGTTTCTATATAATATGTGGGTAAATCTACTGCGTAAAGCTGAACATTTAGATTAAGGTGTGAATGGCCTGAAGTGCTGTAGGGCCAATCAGATAATATTTCTATTTTGCAAAATGTACACTAGTCCTGCTACTCTGAACTGCTTATAATTTGCTTGAGATTTTTAAATTAATCTATGCCAAAACTTCTTTGAAGCTGATTTTTCACTGTCTTTCGTTAGACAATATTAAAAGCATTATTAAATGACTGCTTGGAGAAGTTTCCTTAATGAAATATTGCTGATATTTTGGCCAACCATATGATATACATGTATATTGTATATTATATTTTTAAATTCTTGTTCAATAAATTTATATGCGTGACTTGAGAAGTAACATCATTGGATAAAGCTTCCGTTGTGAAAATAATGCTGCGGTGAGCTAACTGAAGTTTGCGATGTATCTGCCAGTAGATTGTACAATAATAATAGGCTTAGCCATGTTTAACGTCAGTTTCACTTCTCGACTGTATATCAGTCAAGAACACTAGGTGAATAACACCAAGAACACTCGAACACTAGGTTTGAACCTTTCACCTACTGATACGTAATCGGACACTGAATCGGTAATCTACCTGTTCAGACAACTGGGAGGACGAATGCAATAGCAGACTCAACCAGAAATCAGAAATATTAACAAAACGCGGCTTATACAAATCCAACAATAAACAATCCGCTCGAAGCCGACAGAATGAAAGGCTTATCTTGCCCACTGATCTCTAAGCACAGGAGCTAGCTTATGTTCTCCAGACTGCTTACCAGTCCCTTATTATAGAGATATTATATAAAATTATCTACGTAAATATGTTTACAATTACTAGTATGCGATATGTATTAAATAGAGATGATGTTTCCTTACCTGCACAGGAAGGAATTTATTTCTTGGACAGAAAAGCCCTAATAAATTTATTCTGTCTTTGAAACGCAGTAGATACTGTTCCGTTGGTCAAAAGTATTTCAATGTTCATATTTCTCAAATAAACTTAATATAAATTGGCATTTATTTTTAGTATGCATACATGCGTATTGTGTATATACTATTCTATGTAAAATTAAGTAAATATACTAACTATATAATAAATCGTATATGCACTACTATAAGTATAGATTTCGCTTTCTCTCTACTTCGCAGTCTTCACTGACTCCCTGTTATTCAACACATAAAATATAAAATAACACTATTAACTTTCAAAACTCTGCGACTTGGCAAGCCTTCTTATTTATCTGAAATTCTTCTTCCCTATCGTCCCTCACGTGCACTTCGCTCCACCGATGCCAATCTTCTCTCAGTTCCAAATATTCTCACATCACTGGGCAGACGTTCATTTTCTTATGCAGCACTCACAATCTAGAACTCTTTACTTGCTAATCTTCGCTCTTGTTTTTCTTCTTCAACTTTCTACAGGAAGGGTAAGACTTAACCTTTACCCACCGTAGACATAATCAATCTACCCTGATCATTTCTGATCACCGGACTGTCTTCCGTTTAGGACCCTACTTCTCCTCAGCACATTTCTTTTGCAGATTGATCTGAGTAAATTGATCTGTTGTGATGTGTACTGTCAGGACATCCCTGACATCATCCTTGGATGAGGAAACGGACGTTAAACCTTTACTGTTATTATTGTTCTCTGTTGTCCGTTATTATTCATGTCCACATATGAGTAGATAGAGAATATATATATATATATATATATATATATATATATATATATATAAAGAATGTCTCAATTGCGTAGGGGTAACGTCATGAAGTTTTAAATTACAGATCCTGAGGTGAAATGAACCCTCGTGGGTACGAATCACAGCCGCGCTGATATGAGAGTAAAATATCGAACATTCACTGGACTGGTTTTACGAAAAATGGTCTAAATTGCCTAACGGTTTAAAGATGTGGTACTAAAAGTGATAGATATAAACATAATTGATCATTTCACTATAATGCGTGTTTTTACTTTTGATAGAAATGTTACATCATCTAACATTCCTAAGCTCGGTCTGCCTCTATCTCCTTCTCCTTCCTTCCTTTCCACCTTCTATGACCCCTTTGTAAACATACCCCTTAAAATATGGCCTATCCAGCTCTTCTTCCTATTTCGTAATGTATTTATCAACTGTCTATCTGTACCAACTCTCTCCGGAACTTCTTCATTTGTAACTTTTTTGGGTATAGCTAATCTTTTCCATTCTCAATATCTCAATATATATCAACTTAATATGTGTACTCTATCTTACTGTATTTTCCATCAACAGACAGATACGTGTTATATTACGCCTCCACTCTTTTCTCTCTTTGTACCTTTAGTTTTCTTCACATATTAGTGAATCTTAAATCATTTCATATCTTATCACATGTATTATAATATCTAATCCAATTATTTATATACTATATAAATATATGTAATTCATGGTATATGCATACTTGTAAATCTGAAAATGAAAAAAGAATAACAAATGGAGTAGCATAATCAGTCGTAGGTTAAGATATACAGGTACAATGTAGCACTTGAAATAATGTTTGTAATCGTGTGAATTTTAAAAGCATACGTGTACATGTCTGTTACGTAGAGCTTATTTGAACAGCATTGGCATTGTTGAATTGTGAATTAACCTCTTCTTGCACATGAGTAAATGCAGACTGTGAAATTCTACATACTTACAAAGCTCTTGTCACTATAAAACAGTTTTACAAAAGCATCTCTGTTTTAATAATGAGCAGTTTTCTCATTTCATGCTGTTTCTATCACTCAGTAGCTGCAAGCAATCTCGTAAGAGAGTAGTGTTGGATCAATTTACGGGCTTCTTTAGTAGCTAGAATTAAGTCATTAGGCTACATTAGCTCAAGTGAATAATCTAATAGTAAATATCGACACACTAAATTACGACTGAATTACAGATCCTCTCATGGGAGGAACCTTTTCTGTAATAATCTAATAGACAGATGCTGAGGAAGGTAATGATTAACAACTTACGAAGAGCTCATTTTTAAGAGATAAGATTTTAAGCTTTGATGATGGTATTTTGCGCTGTTGTTATAGACATAATATTTATAACTGAAAAGGCATTGGGGCCATCAAAAATATGATGAGTAATTAACACAGCTGCTAGTATTACTGTATGCCTTGGGTCTACCTTGGAAAAGTACTAGAGCGAAAGCTATAAGAAATTTAAGAATTGCTTACGTATAAAAGTTTATCTATTAAGGTAAAAGAAATGGGTCTTAACAAAATGTTGTCTTGAGTCTTTACACTCAAAATTGTACATGAAGCAGTTAAAACACCTTTAGCGTATGACAGTTGTTTACAAATATGTCACTGGCTTTGCTTTCTTAAACTATTATAATGCAAGCATATGCGTACTTGGTTACAAAATTTGTTATTAACTTTCTCAATCTTCTGAAGTAATCTCCATGGATAAGATATACAGTTTACCCTTTAGAAAACTCGGCTTGTTTATTTTATAATCACAAATTCGTACGTTCAGGCTTTGATCGAATATTTATTTGTAAAACTCGTAACATTACCCCTCGATCTGAAATATGGAACCGTGTTCAGAGGCATTCATCGGTATTTGAAGTGCCGAGCGTAACGTAAATAAAACAATCCACCGAATTATCTCACTAACAACTGAAGGCTTTCAGAAGAATGAAATAAACTGAAAGGTTTCTGCCAATGTTTTAGCGGCTTTATTTTGAAATCTTACACCGCTAGCTTTGATATCAATTCATCTGCGAGATATTATTGCTTTATGTAACATTAGGCTTGCAAGCCTGGAGATAAGTTAAAATTCGGAGCCGAAGCTCATCCAAGAAATGTAAGAACTTGCAGAACTATAGTGTATAAAAACTCTCACAGGTTGAATAGGCCGCAGATAGTCTGATGTTGCGATGTAGATAGAATGTCTGTGTTGCATAATTTAGTCTCTGTGTAAGTCTTCGTTGATATTGCGATACCTATACAGGTTTAGAAAGAAAAATTATCTGTTGTGTGAAATGAAGTAGTAAATAGACATTAGAAAATGATTTTTGCTTAGATGCTTCTAGAAAAATTTTTGCATTCATATTTAAATAGGAAATGTAGATCAGTTTGTTTGTGATATTGGCCCGATATGAGATATTAAATTGCTATTATGATTTGAAATAGTAGTTTCAGTCACATTAGGCAACTGATAATTATCAATTTAATTAATATAATATGCTCAGTTAAATAAGATTAATTTACACTTGTTAGCTGCAATCTAGACAGCATACATAGTATATAGGTTAGTCACGAGAGTGTAATATTATAATCAAGTTTAGTAATGATTATGTATTGTAAAGTTTATTGATTTTACCATACATTATAAAATTAAATGATTATGTATTATCACGTTTATCAATGATGATACAAGTTTATCAAGTTCATTAATATTGTCATAAATTTTCAATTATTATTAAAATAATATTGCTGTATTGTTTATTGAGATATTAATAACCATGGAGAAGAAGGAGGAAATGGGCCTTAAACGAGCATCTGTGCTTCCTGACCCAGTGTGCCGTTACTTACTTATTAGCTACACCTTTATTATGGGACACCCTCATCACTTTTGTCCTTTTGATTTTAATCTTCATGTCATATATCAATGCTGAATGATACTGCAATGAAATATTGCATGAAGATTAACATCAAACAGACAAAAGTGTTGAGAGTGTCCCATAATAAAGGTTAAGTTAATATCGCAATAAACGGTACGAAATTGGAACAGGTAGGGAGTTTCAATTATCTGGGTCATACTATAACCGGTGATGGGAAATGTGAGACTGAAATATGAAATATGTAGCAGGATTGCACAAGCAATAGAGGTAGGAAACTAAAGCCATTGGAAATGTGGATATGGAGAAGAATGGAAACGATTAGCTGGATTCAAAAGGTTACAATTGAGGAAGTTCTGGACAGAGTTAGTACAGATAGTTGACAAATGTATTATGAAATAGGAAGAAGAGTTGGATAGGACATATCCTAAGGGGGGATCTACTAAAAGATGTCTTAGAAGGCAAAATGGAAGGAAATAGAGGCAGAGGCAGGCCGAGGTTAGGAATGTTGGATGATTTAAAGATTCACTCATATGTGTACATGAAGAGGAAAGCGGAAGACAGAGAAGCATTATAGACCATGTTATATACCATGGACCTGCCAGTAGGCAGTGCACTAAGAGAGAGATTATTGGTACAATTATTATTATTAACGATTAAACACTATCAATTTTATTATTAATCATGCATTATCAAGTTTATTAATCATTATCTAATGCTACTGAACCTACGCAGATTCAGTAGAGTCACAACAACACGGATGTTTACAATATTCGCATTAAATTAGATTGCATGAGGCTCATAAACTGCATTACAGTTATTTTGCTTTAATTCAGTGGTTCTCAATTCAATAGTTCTCAGATCTCGTTGGTGTCGCACCCTTGCTATATTCCCCTAAAATGGCGAATTTTCCTTAAATGATGTATAGCTTTAAAATCATTTAAAGCTTTGCTTAGAAGATTTTGTCAAATTCTATATTGACATTTTGTCAGTTACATATAATGATCATGCACGAAGATATACAACGCTGAATTAACGCGTAAAATAATCGTCTTGTATTACTCTCGATTGTAGACTATAGTGTAACGTTGCTCTTAAGCTGAACATGATGAAGTAAAACTATTCTACCCAGTTCGGTATCTACTCGGATATATCTCATACATCGGATAGATATACACACATTTCTACTTAAATTCATACTAAAACTACAAATATGTTTTAATAAAGAATTCAACTACTAAGAGCTAGTCACTCAATTCTTTAACTGAACTCCGATGAACGGATATAATTCGTATCCGATATGCTAGAACTTCCGGTGGTGAAAGAAGAAAGAAGGCGTCATTCTTGCCTCGGGTAAGTAATGTTAAGACCAAAACTAATTATCCTAATATAACACGGGTAGTGACAAAGATCTGATCAACATTACTGCAGGCTTAGGTATGCAATAGTAACTTAACATGCGTATCCATCTACAAGTAATTTATGGGCTGTTGGTAGAGTTGGTAGCACCCTTGCTTGATATGCAAGGAATCACTGGTTCGAAACCCCGACAGATCAACTCTAACAGTACATTTGTAGTACGTGACTAAAATTTTAAATAGAAAAACTAAAGCGGAATAAATATAAAATTACAAAACATTTAAAATCTCCACAATATTCTTAATACGAAATTTCCTGATCGACTATGCAACTCTTCCGAGTTTCTAGGCTATCGTAGACTAAAACACTTTTTTCCTGACAGTTTTAATGGCCGCCTACTGGACGATCTGTAGAACGTAGTGTAGAGCCTAGATTCTACATAGGTGTAGATACTGTGTCAAATGCATACAAATAGCAATCGAAAACCATGAATCGTGAAAATCATTAAAAGGAAGTGATTTAAATGAACTTTCACTATGATTGCAAAAAAGAGAAGAATTTATTTAAAAAATGTATTTAAGTGATCAGACAGTCATAATTATTTAGACAATATAAATTTCAGACCAGAATGCTGATATAGCATTGCAACTAAAAAATCATGGGCTGAATCGGTGGCATGTAGGTAAGTTGTTGGATTCAAATCCAGTGCTCTCCGGGTCGCTGGCATTCTATCGAGCAGGAAACTGACGCTAAACTAGGCTTTAGCTGTGTCTTTAGATTTAGCTTTATAAGATTATGACAAATGAAAAAGATATTGTATACATGTACAATTTGCTTCTACATGCATATATATAACTCTTAAAGTTTCTTGTTACTAACCCCCTTCCCTGAAATTAACAGACTTCCCTGACAACATCCATGCATAAGGAAATGGACGTTAAACCTTACAGTTATCATTATTACTATTGTTATCGTTATTTAATATAATAATGACATTTATGATTATTATGATTATTATTATGATGATGCTTTTTGCTACGATTATTATTATGACGAAGATGATGGTGAATACTAATATTATAATTATTTTATTATTATTTTATTATTTTGTCGTAATTAGATTAATTTTGCTGCATTTGAGATGAAATGTATCGCGTAGCTAGTCTAACAGGAAGCTTAAACATAGGGCACAAAGTTTGACATTTTATAATCTACAAAATTTTACAGAATTAAATTATAATAATTCGGGCTATATCGCTTATTTGAGCTTGTTCTTCCAGCTAGCTCATTTGTAAATTGGTTAATCACTGTTGATGTGTATTTCATTTTCTCTACTTTTTATATTCTCCAGCTCTTTTAAATAGTGCTGACTGGAAGTGTTAGTGTCGATATAGGTCTATAGACTAGTATTAACAGTTTTAAAACTATGTTTAACGTCTGTGTCGTATCACCAGAGGTACTCTCAGACCGAATTACTGAATAAATCTTAATATTAAAAAATAATCCTTTCGAACCTTGTCCGCAATCTGGCAAACATTATAGAACCTTCTTACATAGCATTCGTCTGTAGCCAATCAAAATAAATATTAAAAAGTCAGATACATACATTGCAAAAATATTATTATGCAAGACATATACAAATCTTCTAGTAGGAACAGCAACAATAGTAAACCTTCATAAAGCGTTGTTAACCTTGATAAACAGCGACATCTCGTGACACAATGATAATAAAGAATTGAAAACTTCAATTACTCATTTCTTGTAATAAAAGTAATACGGATTCGTTTTAGCTCGTCTCTATTTGCATATAAATATTTTCACGTGTCGCTACTGTTTGTCAGAACCCTTGTATCTAATCAATCATAAAATGATCTAACCGTACATCGCAGATCTCTCTTTAGATCTTTGAAGCGCTTGGCGCCTTACAGACCTGCGTGGTTGTCAAGAGTTAAAAGTTCTCAGTGTGAGACTACGAGCCCTTGTATGTATGTGTGTGGTCCATCCGAATCTGATACAGAGAAACTAATGCTATTATTATAAATATTCAAACTGATATTATTATTATGATTACTATTGTTATTATAGTAATAGTAGTAATAATAATAATAATAAATAATTATTTTTTTATTTTTTTATTTTTTTTGTTTTTACCTCGGTGTAAAGAACCTGGGGTTTGATAAAAACGATTCAAGCAATACGTGATGAATAGCCGCCCGGCTACTCGAGGTCATCAATCGGCTTAAAAGAATTGTTAAAGCAGACTGCATTAAATCTTTGCAAAGTCATGGAAAGCCTTTGCCAAAGAAAAGAGATCTCTCGCTTATCGCCGGTTTGCTCTGCAATAAGTCTGCCTATGCCATTAATAAAGTCAACTCCTTCGGGATTCATCGGGCTCATGGTTTCAATGACCACCGGAACAACTTCATATCCTAAGGACAGATAATAATAATAATAATAGTATTTTTTTAATGCCCTGGGCTGTATAAGGCCCTGGGCTAAAATGTAAGATAAATAAGACTTTATTTAAAATTATTATTTATTATTATTATTTGACTTTATTTATTATATTATTATTATTATTTTAAATCCCTGGGCTGTAAAGGGCCCTGGGCTAAAAAATAAGATAAACGAGACTTTATTTAATTAAAAGTTATTATTATTGTTAGAATAGTGATCACGATTATGATTGTGATTATGATGATGATGATGATGATGATTATCATTATTATTATTATTATTATTATTAGTAGTAGTAGTAGTAGTAGTAGTAGTAGTAGCAGTAGTAGTAGCAGTAGCAGTAGCAGTAGCAGTAGTAGTAGCAGTAGCAGTAACAGTAGCAGTAGCAGTAGCAGTAGTAGTAGTATACTGACATAGCTTTCGAGTGAGGAAACTGACGTTAACCTTAGCTTTTGCTTTTTATACTATTATTATTGTTATTATTATTATTATTATTATTATTACTATTAGAATTATTATTACTATAATTAAACAAACAATGAAGAAGCTAAGACAAGTTTCACACTGGAGCTACTTGTATACAAATAAAAGTTTAGTGTAAAATATAATTACAAAATTTGTTTAAAGTAAAGGAGAATAGCAACAGTATACTGTGTATTGTGAACATAAAAGTAAGTCGTTATACGTATGTTAAAACCTTAACATATTTAAAACATGGTTTCAGTGATGTAACCAT
This sequence comes from Enchytraeus crypticus, assembly GCA_905160935.1. Lineage (NCBI taxonomy): Eukaryota > Metazoa > Annelida > Clitellata > Enchytraeida > Enchytraeidae > Enchytraeus > Enchytraeus crypticus. The sequence goes on from CAJHZI010000514.1 coordinate 325,348, forward strand.
GAAAGATATTTAAATTTTCTGCGAGCATAGCTATCAAATGTAAATTTTTGTGTAAGTATGTATATACTGTAGTCTATAGGCTCTATATATACAGTAAGTCTAAATAAAATACACATATTTAAGATGCGATGCGAGAAATAAACATAAACTATAAACAATTATGTTTTAAAATATAATTGCTATGGCATAACCAGTTCTTGACTTCATATTAGATAAAACAGATAGGCCTACCTGTATACAAATTTTTGAATAAGGCAAACTTTTGGCAACAATACGATTGGCTATTACACAATTTTGTAATTTCCCGTGACAAATCAAATCTTTCTGAATAGTTTTATATGTAATGTGCATATGTAGAAACTGTGAATTAGAATTGATTTAAATTTATGAGCTTAACTAGATATAGGCCTCATTCATATATATCTATAGCCTATACAAAGAAATGTCGAGGCTTCCAGAATGTGATGCTATTAGACTACTCAGATGCTAATATTTTCTCAAATTCAAAATCATTTTTACTTTTCATCATTATCGCATGCAGGACGCCAGGATCTTAGTCTGATTTTTTTCTCTTACGATATTGAGCAGGAATAATGGTTTAAGACATTATACATTTTTGATATTATAGTTTAATTAAAAATTTATTTATTTTATTTTTCTGAATTATGTTCATCTCGAGATTCTTGGGCTTTTCATTGCAATTCCTGAACCTTCCCAATTAGTTGAAATTTCTCCTGCGACATGCTCTACCTTATAAACTTTCACAAATTTAATTATTAACTTCCTCCTCCATTTTACTTACGCAACCCATCTACAACAACTTCTGGTCAAAATATTTTCTAGAAATACATCTACAAAACATCTTCCTCGCCATCAATATATTTTCACACTCTGGTAAATTGCTCCGCACCTGAATTGTGGATTTCAATTCTTTCAATTATTGACCACTAATATTAAGCCGTATGCTATTTTTAGCCCGATGAAGATTTGCATGCGAAAAATAATAACGCTTACTTTGTAGGCATTGTAGTATTTCTTGGCCATCTTTTCCGCTTCCGTTTCTCCTGCTTTAAATCGTCATTGTTTTTTCCATTCTAATGATTTTAATATCAAATGAATTTTATTAATATTTTACTTATAGTCCCATAAATCGTGTCGTTTCAAACCATTCTAAGGATAGACGCGATGCAGTTTATTGTTTCTTGAATTTATATAAGTTCACGTTAGTGATGTCAATTAAAATAGTGCACCTGAGGTGGTTTAAACATTTTTAACATGAATATTTTTACATGTTACTCAACAAGATTAGAAGTAAATCTACACGAAATATTTAGAGGAAATAACTGACTTTGAGCCAAAACATAATGTATAGCTCATTAAGCTTACAAAACAGTGCAATTTATACATTGTTTATCTAGGCTTAATGAGCAAAATTTATGTTTTGACTCAAAGTCATCTTGTTTCCTGTAAATTTTTCATGTAGATTTGCTGTTAAATTTATTGGCAGCGCAATTAACAGTAGCTTAGCTTTACAAAACTTTCTCATCAAAAATTTTCCGTAACCAATAACAATAAAATGTAATGAAAATGAAATTGAATAGAAACGATAAATAACAATAAACCTTTGGCTGCAGCCATTTGTAACTATGCTGAGACTGAGAGCAACAACAGGTGGCCAGTGTTGTTAATTGATCTGCAGTGCATAACATTGTATAATCAGATGCAAACGAAGCTAATGTGCAAGATATGTGAATCAGATTTCTCGTTTAAATTAAATCGTATTAGCCTTGTTTGTTCACTTTCACTGATTACGGGCGAATTGTGTTAGACAATAAAATGTCAAATCACTGTTAAAAGCTTGAATTATTTGTTATGAACCCATGTTTATTAGTGAGTAGGCCTCTCTTTAGTGCATTCAGCATCTATTAATATTCATCATTCACTACAATAAAACCCGTTAAATAGAGGCGATAGATTAATGTTTGCTGTCCTGACTTCCACTCTGAATTCAAAATTGTTTCTTTGACTTTTTTATATTAGAGACTGTTTTTTTGAGTCACAACCGTTGTGGTTATCCTACTCGCAGGACTTACTGGCGCCTCTTGAATTACTTAACATCAGCATCATTATTATCATCATCATCATCATCATCATCATCATCATCATTCGAATCATAGTTTAGCTAGAGTCGTGAATTAAAGTTTTTCATTCTTTTTAGAAAATTTCGGAGCAATTTCGGGAGCCGAAGCGCTGATTAACTGAATGCCCAATGTGACGTTACTTTGAATTTAGTACTTTGTCGCCTTTTACGACACGTGTACGGTTAGCCTGTTCATCAGCAACTCTGGCACAAAACTGGTCTTGAATTACTCTGCAACTAGAAAAATAATTATTACAAGCCTTGACGGGCTTCTTTGTTGTTTTGTGTATGGCATTTGCTCAGTCAAGCCTGCGCCCTGGCTCTGATATTCCTCGCAGTCCTAGAGCAGCCGCTCCGGTTCCTATCGCTTTACATCCGCTGAATTAATGAAATAAATTCTGTATCGCTGTGAGGCAACCCCTCCCCTCCTCATACACCCGCTCCCTGCTCCGCCCTCCACGGCCCTTGACTGATCCCCACAGCATGAATTCTACAGAAATTCAGCTGATATTGCCTTGTGTGAGACAATGAAATACAATATCAGCCCGCCTGTATGTGCCATATACAGTAGATTACTCGCTTGAATCATCGAGATTGAGTTATAATTGAGATAGTTATAATTAAGATAGCAAGTGTTAATAACTAGTTATACTGCACTGGCTTCTAGTCTCCGAACGAACACAATTCAAGATAGCTTCCATGTCTTTCAAAGGTTTTGTATTATGGTAAACCATTCTATTTTTATCTGACGTTTTAGCAATCTTTTATTAATCTCGTAGTATTCGCTCATCTAGTAAAAATCTTCTCACTGTACCAAACATTAAATCTGCCATGGGTAGAAACGCCTTCATGTTTTCTGCTCCGACAATATGGAACTCTCTGCCACAAGATCTTTGATCTTGTAATTATATTGGTACAGACTATTCTTATCATCAATATTTACTTGAGATTGTGCATTAATCTAAATGCTCATCTACTTTTAATTTAAACATTTTCTTCAAGATATCTTAACGTCTGAATTGTGGTGCAGGAGGCAGAGGCAGATCCATTTACCTTGTTTTTGAAGTAATGAGATACATTATCGGATCTTTGTACGCCTTTATTTTATATTTAACTATGTTATTGATTAGTTATTTATTGAGAGATTTTTATTTATTTTCAATACCAATCGAGCAAATAAATTAGGGTGAATTTGTTTTGTTTAACGTTTGCTTCTGATTCAGCTCAAGACTACCTACTACTATGGCGATGCTGGATGGCCCGACCTCCCATTCTAATGATCTCCAAGAATAGCAGTTTGTGCATTAGGTCTGCTACTTCTAGATCACGTTGTTTGCATTGATGGAAACTTTCTCAAATAGTAATTCAAAGTGATTAGCTGATTGGTCCATTGACAATCATTGGTGATTCTAATGATTTTTAGTAATGTATCGTCAACAAATAGCGTGAATCCGTATTAGCAACACAGGGATAGACATGGATCATATCAGATCAACGATAGACTGTTTGAAACCCAACAGCCTCTCAAACACTCAATTATTGATCTCTTCTGGGCTGGTTGATCATATCTTCAACTCGATATTCTCCCAAGCGGCTATTTTGTTTCAAAGAAAGTTTGCGATGTAAGTATAGCTTCAAAGTAACAGATATTTGAAACTTCGATCAGGCCACCATGTTGACATTCCTGAACAAGCATTCCGTTGATCAAATCCAACGTTAAATTCTCATTGCTTATAATACGTTTATTTACAATTTATATGTTTCAATGTTTATTTAAACTTTCTATGATGTTTATTTCAATAGGGGATAATGAAAATGTATCGGTGCAGGTTGTAGAATATTGTAAATATTTGTGTGCAGATTTGACGCAGAGAATGTGGGGGTGGGTAACGCTGGAGGGGTACTAGGGGTTCACGGCCTCCACCATCGCCGTGAATCATTTCTCTACAGATTTGACAGCGACGTCTCTCTTTCGTCAAAGCTCTCCGGCAAACCTCCTGGATTTGGCTCTTCCAATGATCCGTACGTTTTTCTGCCTACCTCTTTTGGTTTAAACCATTTTGGCTCATCATAATTTTATCGAAGCCGGTCAAATTTATTTTTGCTTCATCAAAATTCTTCTTAGTTTTCTTCTTATTAGTACTTTTCAATTCAAATTCTTTTTCTTTTTATTATTAGTCTTATTCCTTCTTATTCTTATTATTGTTTTATCAATATTATTACATTAGTAAATAATAATAGTAATAAGATGACGGCATGACTTTAGTGCCCTGGTGCAACGGCAAATGTGCCGTATGGGATGTCACGGTCATTGACACTATGGCAAACTCCTACCTAAATACGACTTCAGTCACAGCCGGTGGAGCTGCTGTTCATGCCGCCTCTAGGAAGTTGGATAAATACCGAGATCTGTCCTTAGGATATGAAGTTGTTCCGGTGGCCATTGAAACCATGGGCCCGATGAATCCCGAAGGAGTTGACTTTATTAATGGCATAGGCAGACTTATTGCAGAGCAAACCGGCGATAAGCGAGAGATCTCTTTTCTTTGGCAAAGGCTTTCCATGACTTTGCAAAGATTTAATGCAGTCTGCTTCCACAATTCTTTTAAGCCGATTGATGACATCGAGTAGTCGGGCGGCGATTCAGCAGGTATTGCTTGAATCGTTTTTATCAAACCCCAGGTTCTTTACACCGGGGTAAAAATTTAAATAAAAATAATAATAAGATTATTATTATTAGTAGTAAATAGAAATAGTAATAATAATAATAATGATAAAGTTTGTCTTTGACGGCGACTATCTATTGCTATCCAGCGTTTCAATGCTGTCTGTTTCCGTGACTCTTTGGCTAGTGCGGCTTCAGAGCGTGTAGAGGAGTTCTTTTAACGTCTTAATTTTTTAACTTTTAATTAATGAAATATAGCATATTTTTATCTTATATCTTAGCTCAGCGCTCTATACAACCCAAGGAATGAGAAGAAAAACATATATAATAATAAAAATTATTATTTTTATTTTTATTTTTATGTTTATTATTTTTATCATATTACTTTTATCTTATAATATTGTTATTATAGTCTCATTATTAATATTACTGCTATTATTATTATTATTCAAATTTTATTATTTATTTATTTATTTAAATATTACTCCGGGTGTAAAGAACCCTAGGTTTGATAAATACGATTCGAGCAATACGTGCTGAATCGCAGCCCGGCTACTCAAGGCCATCTAGCTGCTTAAAAGAATTGTTGAAGCAGACTGCATTAAATGTGTGCAAAGTTATAGAAAGCCTTTGCCAAAGAAAATAGGTCTCTCGCTTATCGTCCGTTCGCTCTGCAATTTGACTTCCTATGCCATTAATAAAGTCCACTCCATCGGGATTCATGGGGCCTATGGTTTCAATGGCCACCAGAAAAACTTCTTACCCTATGGACAGATCGCGGTACTTATCCGATTTCTTAAAGGCGGCAAGTTCAGCAGTTCCACCGGCAGTGACTGAAGTTGTATTCAGATAGGAATTTGCCATAGTGTCAATGACCGTGACATCCCATACGACACATTTACCATTGCACCAAGGCATTAAGGTTAAGCCATCCGGGCGCTAACCATCAGACCTGGACAACCCTCCTGGTTCATTCAAGGAAGGGATGCCCGCACGCGAAAGGGCTCGCCTTAGTTACGTCGTTTATATTGAGATGGCGAGACATTCTACCTGAGCTGCGTTTGCAAGAGAGACCGTGGAGACCCAAAGCGTCAACTTCGTGACCGCAGGGGCAAATGAGAGGTTCACAAGTTTTCGCCCCTAAACGATATCTAGCAGCCACTCGAGTTGCCCCATTGTCCAAGAAAAGTCCACAAGAAGCAATAGGGAGAGCGTAAAACCAGTCGCTGCTTCTTTTGGTTGACACAGTTTATTATTATAATTATTAATATTAATATTAATATTAATATTAATATTAATATTAATATTAATATTAATATTATTATTGTTATTATTAATATTTTTCCCCCTTTGTAAAGAACCTGGGGTTTGATAAAAACGATTCAAGCAATAGGCACAGTTTATTATTATTATTATTATTATTACTACTACTACTACTACTACTACTATTATTATTATTGCATTCGGTTATTGTATTTGAACAGTACATTTACTGATCCGCAGCCGGAAACTTGTTGTTATGGTACAGACTCAGCGCATTATTACTGTTATTAATTATATATTTTGGTAGTTTAGCGGTAGTTTTCCTTAATTATTACTAAAAAGCTTCGACTTTAGCTGCGACTATACTATAACGCAATGCAAGATTTATTAGCCATCGATTTGCTTTATATATGAACGTTGATGAAGGCTATAGGATATTAAATAACGAGCAATGGGATATTACATTGATAGAATGTAAAACGCGACTAGACATAATGAAAGTTATAACGAAGCAATGGCAATGTTAGAAAACCCTAGTTATGTGTACAGTGTTAATACACTGTTATTCAGCAGCAGTGAATCATTTGTGTTTTATAGTACTCCATCAAGATACAAGAAAAATACAAATGAACGTAAAGCATGTGTTGATCAAAAACTAGATGAACAAGAAGATAGATATTTTTATATCCAGCGATTTTGACCAGTAATTGTCTGGAGGAAATAATCTCAGAGTTTTAATCTTACAATTACAATTAATTACGATATGATCTATGCAATTTATTTTAAAGTGAAATGTTCATCTTGCTGTGCAATTTTACCGCCATCAGATTCATAAGTTTATAACTCAGTACCACTAGTAGCTATTGAAATAATATATAACAGAAATAAGTAGCACTTAAATATTTTCTAAATTTCTAGAGTATGCAGGGTATGGAAACAATATCCACCAGGGTGCAGAGTGCAGACCTATATTCTTGAAGAAATTTGTTGGGTCTTTAAGTATACTTGATTGTGGATGTAGAAATTTTTATTTTTATTTTTGTTATTATTGTTTATTCCGTATAGTAACACAAATGACATACCGCCTGTGCTACATAGTTTTTCTTAGATATTGCTTTTATTTTTCGTAATTACCTCTTTTTCTCATCCACGGTAATTAGTTATCGTTGCCTTTTGTTAGCGCTCTAAATAGCAGCCGGCGCGGATTTAAGAATAACCTCCAACACCCGGGATTAATTTACATTCAAATCTGTCGACACCCGGTCTTCCAAAGTGGTCGTCCACAAAGTACTAACCGCACGCAACGTTGATTTGCTTCGTTCAATACTTCGTTGACGCGCAGCTTAACCGAGTGCGCTAAATACCCTCCCCTGGCTGAGTTTCAGTAACACTTTCCCAGAATGACTTATCGGATGTTTTATCTTCTGATGACAAACGTTCTAACAGCTAGTCCTCGCGAACTCGCTTAGAAGAGCACAGATGATGACAGATAAAATAGTTGTAGATAATGAGGGATGATTTTAAAATGAAACTGAAATTGATTAACAAATCTTCTTTAAGTAGGAAATTACGAGTTCTACGTTTGTGGAAGAAAAGAACAAGATCAAGAACTGAGTGACAACGAATGCTAAACATACACAAGTTGCTCGTGCGTAATACGTACATGTATATTAAGAGGGCTGAGAAGCATGAGTGGAACGGGTTCAGGCAGTTTAGTCTATAAAGAGATATTATAGAATCTAAATAAAGAATAAACTGGTGCTCAATGAGTAAGTAGGCCAAAGTGCTTAAGATTTAATTTTTAGAAGAATGAAATTTAAAAGAATTATCGCTACAACAATTTATAATGATTCGAATCATAGAATACACTTAATAGTTACCTTTGACAAAGACTAAATTTTTAAAACAAGTGAATAATTCTGTTTTTCAAATCTAAGATGGCGTTGTTAGAAAAAATATCTCTCTTAGGGCACTACCTATTGGCAGGTCCGTTGCATATAACTTCTGCACATACAGTATTTCTATCCTTTGCTTTGATTATGAAAAATATAAGGTAATATTTACGTCAAAAATCTTTGTGTCAAACGTTTGCTCCAACCTGCTTTTGTGTGGAAGGCTAATTTTATAGATTGGGAGAAAAATTCTTTTTAAAGAAAGGTCAAGACTAGCGGCCTTGAAATGCTGGTGGCTTGCCTTGGTAAGAAGATAACGTGTTTTTATGGATTAACGGTGTTAATTCATGTTAATCTCTAATAGTTCGACTCAGAACCGATTAGCATGAGAAGTTTTAGCTTAATGGCTACAACGAAGCACACAAAGACAGCAACGGAATAGCAATTTACAATTCAATTTACCGATGCCTGGTCGTTTATTCCCTGGTGAACATTCTAGAGACAGTTCAGCATTAAGTGGACATTGGAATGTTAAACGTATTTGTCAGCTAGAGTTAATTGACGGCTACTTCGTTGGTCAAACAGTGCCGCGGAATATATCCGAGAATTAAACGAAGTGGTCTCGGTGTCACATCCGAAACCCTGGATTCATCTGTTTCTAATAATAATCTGTATGCAGGGTCCGAAGCTGTGAGAACAACATTGCAAATTCAAAATTCAAAAGTTAAAATTTATAATTAAAACCTTTCGTTATTTGTTAACAGCCAACTTTCGTAATTGGCTTGAAGGAATTAGATACACCGTCACCTTTTTATGATTTGTGCATCTATTTTGGCAAAAGTCATATCCCGTCAGTTTCATTTCTCGAAAGCATATCAGTGATGGTTGAGTTAGGATTTCGAGGTCACATCTTCAGATTCGTCGCAAAACGCGTAACTGATCGTCTCGCAGGTTCATTGTGTGATGGATGTGGTGTAAGGGACCTTGTAATAAGCACATTTTGTTTGCTATGAAGTTCTCTTTTCAGAGCGAGATAACTGACTCAATAAGAATACACATTATAAATTGTTTGTTAAGTTCTTTTTGATTGATTGATTGATTATTCACATTTTTACTAACAATGTTTCTAGATTCGTCGATGGTCTAGATTCTGTTCAATCATCTCATTTTACAAGAAGTCATTGTGCAAGCGTCATTTAGTCTCATCGTGCTAGAGTAACTGCCATGATGCTATTGACATCGTGGAACTTGTTTCATGATGTTGTAGCATTGCTCTAGTGTAATTTTGGAAATAAAAATGTCTTATGGCTTGTAATATTGCACTACTGCTTTTGTGCTAATGTCATTTTACAAGTGTCACATTACTTTCATAATTTTGCTACCATTATTTTACCTGTGTAAGGAATTGTGATTGCGTCATTCTGATGGTGTAATTGAGCTGCAACATTAAGCGACCATTGTTTCAGTGTTGTTGAATGTTGCTCTGCTTAAATATTTGAGCTTGTATAGTTTTTCATGCTCTATTAGTTAACAGGTCTGTTTTTACTCTTAGCTCTACTCTATAGTGTACATTATAGCATGCGTAATCTACATTATGGCACTAGTACTCTACATTATAGCATGGGTACTCTACATTATGGAACGAGTACTCTATATCACGAGTACTCAACACTATAGCATGAGTACTCTTCATTATAGCATGAGTATTGTATATAATGGCACTATCACTCTTCATTATGGCATGAGCACTTTAGAGTATAGCACGAGTACTCTACAGTATAGTATGAGTACTCTGCATTATAGCATGGGTACTTTACTTTATACCATGAGTACTCTTGTAGCATCAGTACTCTATTGAATAAATACTGTCTTTAAGAAAATATTAAAAATGTTCATTGTTTAAGCGCAGTGTGCAGTCATTGAATTAGCTCAACATCTTTGTCATAATTTATCCAATAATCGAAACGGCAATATAATATTAAATTATTTTAATTCTTTACTTCCTTTTTCTTGTAAAAAAATTTGTAAGCATCTCAATTTTAGAGAGTAAACAAATTGATTCTAAAATGACATCAAAGGCACTTTAAAATTCATCTCGCTGTTTATTCTTAACTTGCCGGAGCACCGAATTCTGCATTAAAGAGAGAAGAACGCTAATGAAGGATCGAATATTTAGTTGACGACTGGATGTCCAGGGATTGCCGCACAATCCTTGGAGCAACATACATCACGTGACTCCGCGGTCAAAGAGATTTATTAATTTTTTCTGCATTCCACTTCCGGGGCGAAATATTTTCCGTTCTCTCTGACCTACTTCCAATTTCATTGACGCAAAATTTTGTGATGCAATAATTTCATTCTGCCAAAATAAAGTATTGGCTTAAGTAAAACTTATCAGCAGTACAACTTTTTATGCGTAGGCCTACGATATGACATGGAGCCGTACAAGACTACAAGTTTCAAAAAGCAATCTCAAGATGTTGTTGATATTTATCGTTGACTATCATTTATCGTTCTATTTATTTATCATTTGCTAATTGGACGAGGGTTTTTCATTGCTTTTGCACTCCCTGGCGACTTATTGACATCAATAACGGTTGGCTAAGTCAATGAAAGTTTTGCATGATAACCAGAATTTCATGGGCTCTGATTTAGGCCGACTTAAAAACATTTTATGATCGAATAATAGACTCTAATCATAGCTTTACAAAAAGAAGCAAATTGTTTTTGGGCCATTTGATGTCAATTAGAGATATTTATTTCATGAATTGTAAAGAACTAAATTCTTATAATATACAGCTTTTATGATTATCACAATAAAGAAGTGTCAAAAGTTACTCCTGAGTAACACTCTCTTTCCGATGTAATATAATATGAACACATTAAGGAGAGTTTCGGGAAATTAGAAGTTATGCAGACGGAAAAGATGCGGAAAAGATTTATTTTATTAACGTAATGTTAAAAGAGTTGAGAGAGAAATAAGTAGGCCTACACAAATAAGAAAATATCAAATATTTCAAGTTTATTAATAGAATATTTAACAAACATCAATTCCAATATTTCATAAATATGTTTAGAAGTATATGCAGTACAATATATATGGATATATACAAATATTATTTATACATGGATATAATTATACACATTATCTGTCCCTGTCTCTGTCTCACTATCTCTGTCTCTCTCTCTCTTTATATATATCATTATATATGTACATATATATATAATGTATATACATATATATATATACATATATAAATAATATATATACATATATATATATAATGATATATATACATGTATATATATAATGATATATATACATATATATATATAAATGTTTCTGTATACGTTATATATTAGGCCTATATATGTATATGTATAGTATAATAAATATATATATATATATATATATATATATATATATAAATTATCGTATATAATATTATATAAGCCTACAGTGTATATAGGTTCATATATATGTGGCATATTTGTCTATTTTGAATATAGTTCAGATTATAAGCATTGTGTTCAATTAATGGGCAATCATCCATTAAAGCAAAAGCACTACCGCGGGGTAATGGCAACTGACAAAACTCATCATCAAATTACGCACTAAGACATTAATGTTTGTTTCATGCAAATATTGACGCGGTCTTTGTGGATTCTTTTATCAACGAGAATTCTACTGGCGCTAATGTGGCATATGACGTAAAAACATTTGATACCGTCGAGATGTGAGGTGGAAAAGTCAGGCCTGCAACAGATTGTCTTTGTTCAGTAAAATGGGTACCTCACTCCTGGCAGTGGATTAATATAACGAGAGTTACAGTTAAGTTTAGCAGTTTTACATTCTCATTCATATAAATGATGAACCATTTATAAGGTTAGGGATTGTGTTGTGATAAGTTACTACGTTAGAAATATTTACCAGTATTCTGCCAAGTGGCAGGTACATTTTCTTACTCGCAGTCTCCTTTAACGTTCAATAAGACGATTACATTGACCAATAAATTGATTCAACCACAATGGCTAAGTATTTACTATACCTTAATGTAGCCCATACATATAGGTTAATAGTACATGCATATGGCTTCTGGTGTGGTGTCTTGTTGCCTTTCTCAGTTCTTGTTTATGCACTTCTTACAATACCTGAAATTTAAGATGCTGAAGTGGATCGGAAAGAACACGAGTTAAGAATTAGAATGGGAAAACATATGTAAATAATGTAATAGTTATTCTATTTCAAGTCTATGATTTTAATGTAATGCTAGTAGCCCGTAAGCCAATAAATTCAGAAATATATGATGCTAAGTTAGCATTAATTAAAAAATATTTTTGTCATAATATATGCATTGCTGTATTCTCAAAAATTGAGCTGCCATCTTATTTTCGCATATTCTTTTATGCTAGAAGTTCATGTAAAAACTAAGCAGTCCATTGAGATAACGAATTGGATGAGTGCAATTGAATTGTGGAGACTTGAAGTTAGAAAATTTAGTATTTTTAACCATGCACATTAATGATATAAGCTTTTTTTAATATTAAATGGGTAATTATATGCATATTGAAATTTTCAAGATGCGGGTCTCTACGAAGCAATTACGTCACACAAACTATTTGCCACTTTCTTAATGTCTTATGAGCAATACTTGATAAAACTTGGCATTTAAATGCTTAGTTAACAGAACCGTCAATGGAATGGTTTTTGGATGACGTCAATTGACGAATCACTAAAAAATAAGGCGACGATTAATACCAGTTTAATATTTCTCGTTGGAAAATATTTTTCCAGAATTTCCTAAGATACATCTCGGAAGTTTGACACATTTATAATAGACAGCATTGAGTTCATAGTGTCGACTTTTCTTTGACATTATTTACATCGAACGCGCTATAGATTTTCTACTAGTCGCTGTAACGGAACTGTCTCCCAGACGAAGAGAGATTTCCTGAGTAGTCTGCCGTGAAAGATCGGTCCTATGACGTCAGCAGGTGCTCTGTTTTATGTCGTAACGTCACGTGTCACGTGCTTCGAATGTATTAGGTCCTGCTTTGAACAGTCTGCATTAGTCAATACAGTTAGTAGAGCCTTTGACTGCACTTGACAAAATGGTTGAATAGGTGACGAGACTGACAATAATTCATTGAATGCAGGGACAACGGAAAATAGTTTCACATTCTACCCTAGCGGGTTCTATCTATCTGACTAATGAATCTGTGTTCATAGTTTAGTTTATTAGGGATTCTTTAAATACCTAAGCCCAGGTACCGCTAAATAACCTCTCGTCAAGAAACCACTACAAAATCAGCATTTCAAAATCTAGCATCATCAGCATCATCATCTTCCCTTAAATCCCAGTTTAACTAGGGTCGGGATACAAATAGACCCTTTCCAATCCTCTCTGTTCAGCACCATTTCATTACTCAATCGCTTAATGTTTATGTCCTTCTTAATCATCGCATCCCACGTCAGCTATAGTCTACCTCTCTTTAGCTATAATATCGATCTGGTTGGCCCTTCAGGTCTTCCCCACCCCTACCTGGCGCGAATCCTCTAACCTTGTGGTCATGGGCCTCATACGCCGTGCTCTAATATTTTTGAGGTTTTTCCATTCGTTTAAATTTTTGTAGCAATCTCTGGAGACTAGGCGCTCATCAACCGAATGTCCTTTCTGACGTCCTTTCTGATTTTCTTTGGTTTTGTCGTCTTTTACGACACTTGCATATTTACATGGTTTGGTCTTTTCTTCAAACAATCAGGACACAACGCGTGAACATTACTAAATTCATTACTTAGTCTGGCACCCGTTGAAATTGTACGCAGTGTTAAAACCTAAGTCAGCCAGTGTACATTTAGCCGTTGGATGTTTAGCATAACTTAAGAACTCTGCTGCGCTCCCAGGTTGAACGGAGTGGGCAGGACATGAATAATTCATTGCGGAGTGCAGGAGTTAGTTGCGGATATCGAGTAGTCCCTTGATCATTAACCCATGGCACGAACATCTTCTCTCCAGGTTTCCATCGTGTAGGACTGCAGACAAATAATAAACGGAAAGGTCGGCTGATAAATTTATCATCGGCATATTTCTGTAGTCCATTAACTTGGAATAAGTGAATTAAGATTTTTGAGCACGACATTCTGCCAGTGAACGCTATCTGAGTCCCGGTAATTTAAGAGTTTTCTAGTAAGAAACGTAGATTGTGTTTTTTTATAATTGCCTTATATTAGATATACTAAGGAAGACAGAACTTTCAAAAAAGTGGACTCTGAGAAAGAATTTATGTTAGTGTTGTGTCATTTACTATGTGAGTGAGAGATAGATGGATAGATAGAATCCATACATATATATATATATATATATATATATATATATATATATATATATACATATATATATATACAATAATACATTTATATATATACATGTATATATATAGGGCCATATATATATATATATATATATATATATATATATATATATATATATATATATATATAGAGAGAGAGAGAGAGAGAGAGAGAGAGAGAGAGAGAAAGTTGCGTTGCATGTGAATGTCAACAAGATATTAGCATATAATTAAAGTTATGACCCATCTCTTTAAAAAACCCATCTCTTTCCGCCATAGGTCTAAATTTTGGCCCGCTTGCCCTGGATCTTGGACTTACACTGTTTTGATCTCCCTTTCTCTTGTGATCTCTGTGTACTCAGTCGTCATCGTGTGGTGCTTTGGCGCCTATTTTGTGTAAAGTTTGCAAGAGACGTCCCTGACATTGCCTTATGACGAGGAACCGGATGTTAAATTCTTATTGATTGATTGATAATATTATGTAAAAGGACATTCATAATGTTTGACAACTAACATCGTAGATGCACGGAAATCACATATTGGGCATTCTTATAAAAGTTAATATCAACTTGAAAGAAAGTAAAGAATCATTTGTTGCCACGACAACGGCTTACATACTCTTAACAAGGAGTTTGTATTTATTACCAATCATAGCGGTCCCATATGATCCTCGAATATAATCCAGCGCAAGGACATCTAGAAATGTTTAAATTGATGTAGACGAGTCGCTAACAATATTATGTCTGGGATGTGGTAAGGTGATTCTAGCTCATGAAATCACAGTCACGAATGATCTTATAAATTTTTATGAATGTAACTTGATAACGATTACAATTAAGTTGTTGATCTGCGGGGTGCTCTTTACAAAGGGTCAAAACTCACTCTGAGTATGAATGTGGACCCTGTACTGCCATTTGATAGAACACTAGAGTAGAAAGAGGGTGAGCTGTATACATGTATATAGTGAAATTAAAGAAATTTCACTTTGTCAACCTGTGAAGAAAATTGTCGATTTAACACTTATGCTGAGTCTCTTTCAGTCAATTTATCGGGTCAAACATTCAAGGAGTCAAACATTCTGGAGTTAAACATTCAAGGATTCAAACATTCTGGAGTCCAGAAACCAGTAAATTTCAAAGAAACTCTGTCGCAATCTATTCCTGTTATTTTTTAGTCTCGGATATATTACTTACTGCTGCACTGAAGGAGTTTTTGAGTAAATTCAATTTAAATCTAAAAGAGAATCGGTCTACGTGAGGTCGTTATTCAGTGAAATTCAATATGGCTGCAGAATGCAGATGAAAAGAAATTTCAATGAGAACTGGATGCGAAAGAGAGAGAGAGAAAGAGAGAGAGAAAGAGAGAGAGAGAGAGTGTTTTCTCGAAACTGATGGAACAAGACACCGAGGGAGTCCGGAGAAATTGAGAGAGGAAGTGGGATCAGGAGTCGACAGGGCTTGGATATATTTGCTGCAGCTGTAAAACGGACGTCCATGATGTGCGGGGCAGCGGATAGATCGATATCCTGAGATAAAAGCTTACACAAAGAAGTCCTCGTCAAGTGGAAGTCATTAGAACGTGGACAGGAAAGTACTGATCTATTGACAATAAAAGTTTTGATTTAGCGATTTTCGTGTCGATGCTAAGCTTCCATTTATTTATTTGTTCACAGATTATACTCATTGTGCTGAGTTGGGCTAAGAATTATAGATGCGATTTTTAGGAAAGAGAAACAGCTGGTAGATTTTCGTATATTTGCCATACGTCAAATCCGTATGTACTCTGGGAATTTTAAAGTGTGCAAATCCTGTAGTTGTTTCAATATATGGATTAGTTGTGCATCTGAAAGTCTACTAGTCATGCGAGTATTAGACTAGTTTTTAAAACATCGTAAAAGCTGTAGTATGGGTGCGGCGTAAATACTGTATTAAATTATCCAGGCCAATGGGTGTGATAAACACCTCTGACTGCGTTAATAGAAAAGTCAATGTAACTGAGAACATAGTATGTAATAGATGATATTAACGGGGCCATGAACTTACGTGAAACTTTAGCTCTTTATTACTAGAGCTGTGTTTCGCAAAATGATTTATACAGTAGGGTGTTGTTTGTAAACAATGATCTTTCTGATGCTCAGCAATTGACAGGCTCAATATATACATGTGTAGGCTATTGCTCCTCAAAATCTGCCTTTAATAACATGAGGGTCAGTCCTTTGATCGACAGTTTAGTCCTATCACCATGGCTAAGTTTTTGATATGAGCGCGAAAGTGATACAAATTTGATTGTACCTCTTCTTTATTTGTCAACATTTGACAGGAAAAAACGAACAGAAAACAAATCAAACAACACGAATATAAAAAAGTAAAATCAAAGTAGAAATAATAGTAAATCGAAATAGACCACCGGCAATTAGCCATTAATTAGAGTACAGCTAATGGAAACTATTAAAAGCTTACACAAAGAAGTCCTCGTCAAGTGGAAGTTACCAGAATACTCGCTTCTGCTACAAGCGGTGATCCCATAAAAGTCAATAACCAAAAAACATGTTTACTTCTATTATTGAATGCTTTGTAATTATTGTTGCAATCTCAACTAGATGCTGATAGTGTTTGTTTCTCAGATTCCTGAAGCCAGTGCAGTGTTTTAATTGTTGGATTCTATGTTGAACCCCGAGATTTGCTGACATATTATATTGTCAGATTTATGTTATTATTTGCTATTAAATCATAAATCGTGTTATGAAGGCTGCTCTAGTTTAATATTTTCGGAAGATTATATGAAATATGTGCATATAGATTGAATAATGAATCATTCCGAAAATAAAAAAATAAAAGTAAATCCATTGTAATTTTTCAGCTGCTTTCTGATTCTACTTTATGTAATTGGCTGCTAATATTTGTGCACAAAAATCCTCTTCAAGTTCCGATTAATAGCGTCTACATTAAATTTTCTGACGTCATTAGCCAGGATTTTCATCCTGGGATTTGTCAATTCATTGACAAAAAGAGCAGAATCTAAATTTGAACAAATATTGGCTACAAAATTGTAAGCCTTTATATTTATCTCATGCTTTGTATGATCAATATTTAAGGAATGGCTGGCTTGCTATAATATGACGCTTTACTTAATTATTGATTTTGCGACGTATATCACTCGCGTAGCCATCGACTGAATAGAAGTGCTTCGTTAAAATGATAGTTGAAAAGGTCATGAATTTAAACTTTCATAAGCATCATTTTTCTTGTTTCCTTCCGTTCAATACAGTAATGGATCTTATTTTAAAATTTTTATCATCCTCCTTCTTCAAAGCCCAACTTTGACAACTGCTTAGAATTATGTCCATGCAATAGATTTTTACTAAAACTACAGCAATCTGCTCATGGAAAACTCTAACGAATTTCTCATGGAAAACTTTAACGAATTTCTCTTATCTGTTTATCTGCATTGTTATTCTGTTTGTAGTGAAGAACAAATCGTCACGCCGTTCGCTCAAATCCTACATCGGCTGCGCCGGGTGCGCAATCAATACAGCCGCCTGACCGGTGTATCAGCCCCCCCTCCCCCTCCCTCAGCTGCTTCCGGAGCCTCGGCTGCCGCTACTGCTGCTTCAAACGGAAGCGTCGCTTCACAGAGGTAAGTGTCGAGGCTTTCAGTAAACGGATTTAGCGCAAAGTCGAATGACATCATTTAAATCACATTTCATAATCAATGTTATCGACCTGGACGAAAACCCAATCGAGGTGAAGTAAGCTAATCCGTCCTCTGTGGCTGGAATGGATTGAATTTAGAACTTTGTTTTACCGAAACTTTTAAAGCGAATTAAATATTTTACGTGGCAGTCAGATTCTTTGCGTCTCGGACAGCAAACTGTGCTTGTAGGGAAACGTGAGTTTAGTTACCAGCGTGCAGAATCTGTTTGACCATAGCCCACAGTGATATGCAAGAAGAAGTAAAAGTAATTTAAATCGTCGTAATTTCCAAACCATTGCGATTGTGCTTTGGCTCTTTCACCTTCTGACTCTAATAAATGAAGCCTTTCACGATTTTTGCTTTTTTTTGTCTGACCATTAACTGCATTACTAACGAGCCGAAGGAGCTGGACGCTTGAAAATAAATTCTTATACGTCGATTATATTATATATAACAAGCAATTTATACTATAAACTTTCAGTTTGAATATTTGATAGGTGCCTATTAGGCGTATTACTCTTGCAAAACATATTCGATATATTCTGCCATTCCCTTGACAAATATCTTTATTTTCATCTCAAGCTTTCCTTTTAGTAATATTGCTAATTCCCGTGTTGTGTCAAAGCCACTGCAAAAAGGACCTACCATAATCTAAATTGTGTCTTAACAGGCGAATAGTCAAAAAACTGTGAAAGATAATGAAAACACCCACAAGAAGAATATTTTTTCTAGAGCAGTGCTATATTAAGGTTTTGTAAAAGTCACGTATTTATGATTGGTATTTGTCAATGAAGTGCTCTTATTGAGCATAAAGTCAGACTTTTAGTTTGAATATTTACCTTGAACCTGCTACTAGCAGAACGCAAGAGAAGAATATATTAACCTTCTTGACAACAATTTCAATGACACATTTTTGCAGCAGAGCTCCATGTAGCATTCAGTGGCTCTATTTAATTTCATTATCATGTCCTGTTGATGAAATTCAATCCATCTATTCAATGAAAATACCACAAGTAAAATCTACAAAAATCAATTTTACATATCCATTTAATTAAAAATACAAATGGGCCTACTGTAGTTTAAATGTCTAAATGTGTAATTAACGCTTTAATCCAAACGCTGGCACACTTGTCATTGTTGAGGCTTTATACGGTGGCAGGTTTATGATGCTCTCATCTCGTTTTCATTTGCTAGATTAGAGCGTTCAGTGAATCTCGAATTTCATTAAATCTCTTTTTACAACAAGATTAGTTAGGCTTCGACTAATTAGCAATCGGAAAGAATTTAACGGTTTCCTTCACAAATCTTACTTTGCACAGTGTTAACAGCTCCGGTTGCTGAGAACAATTTCGTGTTATCTAATCCTTACCCGTGTTACCATTCCCGCAGTCAGTTGTCTCTTTAATGAAGGCTTAATAGTTGACAAGGTTGGGTCACTTGCAACATCTGACTAGCAGAGAATTCTATGAGTGGGTTTCTTTCTTTCAAAATGGTAGCTCAATGTGAAAACTAATTATCGTCAATTGTTGAATAGTTTAAACTGTATAGATAATAATACATACAATAGTACAATTTTATGGAATCTCAAATTAATATTGCTAACAGTTAAACAAATTTAACAGGCTATATTACCATATTGCAAGGTTACAACCCTGGTTATAGTTCTGTGTCATACCTTTAGGGTATGTCGTTAATTCTTCATTTTAAAACGGAGCACTGTCATTATGGAGCTCTGTTGCAGCCTAATGAAGTAATCATAGGTCTTGAGTCTAATGTAATATCGTATTGTTTAATCTCTTTTGTGTCCAGGCGGTCGTGATCACGGAAAAATAATAAACTGACTGACAGACTAACTATCTGATTAAAGCTAGGTAGTAACTTGCATCTAATCAATAACCATGTAACAGAGCAGTTAACCGCCTCAGGAAACTTATTTTCCAATAAAAAGCTTAGTCTAGTCTTGCAACAAGCATAAACTTAGAGTTAGAATACCCTTGAAGCTCCATTCGTAGGAGTGTTCCTTAATGTAAGTAAGGTAGACTCTGAGTGAGAATATGAGCTTTGTCACATAGGTTTGGATGAACAGTTCATAAAGAGATATAAGTTAAAGTAAAGTAAACACGCATATAGTGAAATGACCAACTATGTTGATATCTATCACTCTCAATACCACATATTTAAACTGTTAGGCAATTTAGTCCATATTCAGCGTAACGAGTCAAGTGAATATCCCATAATTTACTCTCAGTTAGTAACAGAATAAGGCAGAAAAATTTTATGCTAGGATGTAGCCCTTGATTACACCAAAGATTATAATCCTAGTTAATCCTAATTTGCATCATCAGGACCAGGTTATCATTTTAGTGAACTGCACTACTGCTCATTTTAGATTGTATTTACTTGTGTACCGGTGGTATGGCAGAGTAGCTAGGCTTGTATTTACTTGTGTACCGGTGGTATGGCAGAGTAGCTAGGCTTGTATTTACTTGTGTACCGGTGGTATGGCAAAGTAGCTAGGCCTATCTCGCTTGCATGATTAGCAGGAGGTCGTCGGTTCAATGCCCAGTCAGATCGTCTCTGCTTATTCCCTATACGATACGAAATCGGGCTTTAACCTTACTCTTTATTTGCACGTAGTAAACAATTAATATATCGATCAGTCTACTTTTACATTCCAAGTCTATTAGACGACTAAGCGTGTGCTCTGCCGAAGCTTTTCTTCATAAATCACAGAACGAGGCGGATGTCCCGCGTTATTCCTCCAACAAATAAGCGCATCCTGTACGTCATCAGGATGCTCGCTCTCCAAGTGCCAATCATCCTCTAGTCTCCCATCAGGACTCTCTAACTGAGATTTACGATTGAGTCCTCTGGAAATACTCCTCGCTCAGTAAATCATTACTACTGGAAGAGCGCTCGTCTGGAGGTCGTTGATGCTACTGATCGCTGGGAGGCTCCGAGTCTATCTCTGGAATAACGATGAAATGTCGAACCAAATTAGTGCTACATTGTGAGATTTTGGTAGTATTGTACTTTTATGATTATGATTATTATGATTGTTAAGTTCTGCTTAAAGTATTCTGCAAATGTTATATTCAACTTTATTATAATGTGAATTTAATTTACGATTTAAGTAAAAGTGCTAAATATTAGCTCAGCCACTGAACGTTTGAATTATTGTTCATTGAGACATGTGAGAAACAAAAAGGATAAAGTTTAGAATTGGATAGGCTAGCATGCAGCAGAAATCTACAAAGATAAAAATGAATGTAAAAATTTTAATATGAATCACTCTGCTATACGTCTACGAAATGCAACTCTCAAAAAGGAGGGTATAATTAAACCATAAACAAAGTAGCTGTGAAGAAGAATGGTTTAGATTAGCTGATAGTTTAAAAATTAGCAAGTACTTGAGAAAGTTTGAATTTATTTCGAGACTTAAATGGACTGGAGAATGGATGAACAACCAAAATCTAAAGGTAGATTAATACTATAGATATTGCATATCTTGTAAGGCATTCGAGAATATACAGGTACATGTACAGTAAGGAAGAATAACTTCTATGACATTGGCTTACAACAATACATATTGGCTTACACTGGGGTGATACAGTAAGCAGAGATTTAAGCTTGCTTGTAGTATTACAGTTATTATGCAATGTGTACATGTATTACATGGATATACAATCTACATGTGCATGAATAATAGATTAGCGAACTTTCAACGTGTCCCTAAATGCTCAAGTATATCTGACGCATTAAATTTTGATCGCCTTATGAAAAAGTTTTTCGAGACTCCAGACTTTAGAGATGCAGTCGAAAATCTCGCCAGTTCATTCATTATACATATAGGCCTACATGTACATGTAGATCCGTGCAATGCTGCTAATGCATGCATATTGCATAGCAATTGTCGTTAGGATCACCCGCTAATAAAGAGTTAGACATGTTATCAGAAATCTAACAATGGATAAATTCCTTTGTAAAATTAGTAATATTTATTAAAAAGCTGGTGAAGCTAATGTTAACGGCAGTTTCCTCACTCGAAAGCGATGTAAATGACGGGCTAGCCCAGGATTTGAACCCCGCATATAATGATCCACTGTCGAGCGTCTCACTCGATTATATTTATATTACATTTATTTGTTAGTTTTTATTGCCTTAATGGATTTGTTTGTTGGATGCCTAGCATGCCTATCCACCATGTCTATGCATCTGTATAAAATAAAATATAAAATTGTACGTTTTTCCAAGAAAGAATTTTATTTTCACTCTACTTTTTACTGGAATTTCTTAAACATAAATCTTTTAAAACGCGCAGCTTCTCCAATTCGCAGCTATAGGCCTACTGATTAATGATTATTGTTTCAAGACGGATTCCCTGAAATTCCTGTTTCATTGACATATTTATGATAACTATCAATTACTTCCGGCTTTCATTGCATTAGCCATAGAAACTCTTCCAGAGGTTGAGATAAAAGTCTCATTCTCAGACGCTCTAAGATATAAATCAATAGTCCTGTTGTTGAACAAAAATTTCACATAAGGTTTTTTGAACCTCAATGTGATTACATACTTTCATATGGAATAAAAATTCATTCAGCATTCCTATACATAAATAAAATTAAGAGAAATTTAGAGTTTATTCCATTAGATAGTAATTTAAATTTAATTTTATATTTTTCGCTATGCCGTATTGCATTTGTGTTATTATTATTTATTATATATTTCAAACCTCTCCACTTTACAAACTAACTCAGCAATAGACAATAAACTAAGTTACTCGACAGCGGATCAGAATGTATGGAGTTCAAATCCTGGATTCGCGGTCACTGACATCGCTTTCGAGTGAGGAAACTGACGTTAACCTTGGCCTTTTAGCTTTTTTCTTTTAGCTTTATAATTTCAAATGATATACTATCATTGTACAAAGTGATAGCATTGTTCTTCAATATATAAAAGTGTATCTAAAACTCTTTATGAACTGGAAATGCTTTTGACAGGACACAAATAATGCGGCAAGTCTAAATAAAAATTTAGCGACATAGTTTTGTCTTCCATAGATATATGAAGGCCACTCTACCATTGACATATGCGTCAAATCCGTATCTGCGTTAATCAGATCCTACCAACATATGCAGCTTCCGGTTAATGAATATACTCACTTTCCGGAAAGAACCATGTCATAAATGAATTTATTATGCCATTCATGTCATGTCATGTGATCATCCTGGGGCTGGTTCCAGCCAATGATTTCTCTAATATTATTCTATTGCTTAATAATTATTTGCTACTTATGTGATTGCTTAGTATTTTACTACTTATTCGACATCTCATCCTTTTATTCTCCTTATTGTCCCTTAGTTCTCATTGTCTCATAACTTCTTGATTCCGCGAGAAAGTCTAATCCTCAATTTCTTTTGAATATCGATGTAGAGCTTTGCTTATTGTGCTTCTGAGCATATCTCCTATATGGATGGCGTCAAAAATAAATATAACTGAAACAGTTTCGTGATCTTCATGCAATGATAGCTCGTGAAATCGTGATGTGTTATTAACTCTCGTAATCTAATATATTGAAATGTGGTGAATTACGAGTGCTATATCAGACAGTAATAATCTGCACCCCTTAATCTGTTGTTTGGTAGAGTATGTAGCAATCTAAAATACAATTCAAACGCTTTATTTGTATACCACAGCACAATCTTTTACAAGTACAGCAACATACATAGCAGTAATTAAATAAATAGATAAATAAATAATAGTTATGAAAGTAGCTACTTCACAAGAGCCAAAGCTCTGTGCGACAATACGCTAAATTATAACAAGTAAAAGTCAGCTCCAGTCTGAGTTACAAAAATTTCTATTTCACTATTAAATATCGTAAAATCTTTGGTAATCATACATTTAATGCACACAGTTAACCAAAGATTATAGATTGAATTTGTCGTGCATTAGGCTGCACATTGTCTAGGTCCATATTTTAAGGTTTTTAAAAACTTTGTATCTTTCACACAGTAATCGACTATACCGCTTTGAAATTTTGTTTTTGTGCTGTAAAATAAGATTGAGGTTTTAAATATTAATTACCTTGGCACGTTTTAGCTCATCTGACTAGAGGTTTTAATAGTAAATGTGGTTATAGAAATCCAATCGTAAGAAATGTGAAACAACTGACATTTGATGAGTTTTTACATGAGTTCTTGTCTTACTCTCTTCTCTCTCAACACACCTAGTAAGTCTCATTTTCTTTTCTGCTCTTGCTTGATATTTTTAATCCCCCTTTAATATTCTCTTTTTCAGTTTCTTTTAAATCTTCTTCATTGCGAAAATTTCTAAGTCTTATTTACTTATTAATAAATAATAATATAAATAAATAGTTCACTCATTAAAATTAATATTTTACATACATGTATAGCACTTAGTGAGTCAGTTTGTAGAAATGACTGTTTTGTAGACTTCCTTTATATCTTCTATGGAGAAGGAAACAGGTATTAAACGTTCATTTGATTGATTTTTTGCAATGAATTTCAATTTTTTCTTATCGAAGAAATGTGAAACTATAGTCATTTAACGAGTTTTATGAGTTCATTCTTACGCTCTCAGATAATAATAATAATAATAATAATAATAAAGGCTTAACGTTCGTTTCCTCATACAAGGATGATGTCAGGGACGCCCCCCATCACATGTCACTACAAATCGATTCACCCCAAACGATCTGAAAAACACGTGCTGAAGAGAAATAAAAGATCCTAAACAATGCCGGTCCGGTGATAAAAAAACTGTCAGGCAAGATGAAATAAAATCTATGGTGGGAAGAGATGTGTTTTCAACTTACAACGGAAAGTGGAAGTAGTAGAACATGAGCGAAGATCAGGAGGCAGAGAGTTCCAAACAGTAGGAGCGGAGAAAGAAAATGAACGTCTACCTAACGAATTGAGAATATTAGGAATTTTGAGCAGTTTGGTATCAGAAGAACGAAGCTTACTAGAAGGTTGATATTGGGTTAGGAGATCAGAAAGGTAAGAAGGTTTACCAAAAAGGAGTGTTTTGAAAGTTAAAAGAGATAGTGCTCCAAGTACGTTGTCTCATTTACTTTAGATCATTTTCTAGTTATATAACATCTCTTTGCCTCATTTTCCTTTTAACTTCTGCTTTGTATTTCTAATATCGCATTCTCTAAAATTTTAATTTTATTATTAGGCCTATAATATATTACTATATAATTAAGTTTACATTTATTTCTAATCTATTTCATATTCATTTAACCAACTTCAACACCACATTCTGCCCATATGACGATAGGGATTTAGTTGGACGCAGTTTCTCATTTGATCGATTGATTGATTTAGTCAATGAATATTTTTACTATACTGGAACTTCATTTTTATCCCGAGCCGTTCATCTTTATTCGCTAGTCTCTCGGCTTCCCTGTGACGGTTACTTTGCATTAGCTTCATAACCATCCATCATTCGAGAATGCTTCCAGCTCCACGGTAGCGTCGAGCTTTCCAAAATATAAACAAACTGCTAAATCATTTTAAACTTCTGCCGGTTTCGCTCGTCAGCGAACGAATTTAACATTTTCCGTGAACCGGCAATAATTATAGAGAAAACACGGAGTTACGGAACCTTGAAACCAAACAAATGCGCAGTAGCCTGAGTGATACTATATTGCGGATAGGCTTAACTGTTGCGCTTGTTTTCATTGGAAGCTCTCTTTTAACACTTTTTCTCCTGAACTTCAATCCTCTTCCGTATCTGCAATTGTCTTCTCGTATATTGAATAGGTTAGCGTGAACGTTAATATCGGAAAAACTGTATTGTTACATATCACGTCAATGATCCGAAATTTTATTGCTGGACTCTATTATAGTGTGCTGTGAAATCCATTTGTCAGTATTATTTGCATCATTATTTGTCAGCATCAGTCAGAGACTAGCCAACCTCTAATAATGTATTTATATGTTGCCTTCTCTTGAAATGAAATTTCAGTGCAAGTAATTTACCTTTTATTCAGAATGTATTCTGTATATGTTTACGTCTTGTTGCAATCATGAATTGTCCATGTATTTATATCATAACTTAAATGTTTTGAATACACGTATTGCACAGGATTTGTTCCTCTCGTACAAAATATTCTAGTACTTTTTCATTGTTAGTATAATAATGTAGGGTTGCAAGCAATTAAGTCTCGCAGGTTTTTAGTTTGTTTGGAGGCACTGCAATGTAAGTGATCAGAAGTAAATCACAAATATCATGATGATAATTATTGTTTAATGTTTAATGGAATATATCATGCTAAAGTATCTCTACACTTTACATATATCATGCTAAAGTATCTCTACACTTTACATATATCATGCTAAAGTATCTCTACACTTTACATATATCATGCTAAAGTATCTCTACACTTTACATATATCATGCTAAAGTATCTCTACACTTACATATATCATGCTAAAGTATCTCTACACTTTACATATATCATGCTAAAGTATCTCTACACTTTACATATATCATGCTAAAGTATCTCTACACTTTACATATATCATGCTAAAGTATCTCTACACTTTACATATATCATGCTAAAGTATCTCTACACTTTACATATATCATGCTAAAGTATCTCTACACTTTACATATATCATGCTAAAGTATCTCTACACTTTACATATATCATGCTAAAGTATCTCTACACTTTACATATATCATGCTAAAGTATCTCTACACTTTACATATATCATGCTAAAGTATCTCTACACTTTACATATATCATGCTAAAGTATCTCTACACTTTACATATATCATGCTAAAGTATCTCTACACTTTACATATATCATGCTAAAGTATCTCTACACTTTACATATATCATGCTAAAGTATCTCTACACTTTACATATATCATGCTAAAGTATCTCTACACTTTACATATATCATGCTAAAGTATCTCTACACTTTACATATATCATGCTAAAGTATCTCTACACTTTACATATATCATGCTAAAGTATCTCTACACTTTACATATATCATGCTAAAGTATCTCTACACTTTACAACAGTTACTAACAGTAACACAAGGTAATACAATGAAATGCACATGATAGCAAGCACTGCAGAATAAAAAACTATCATATATAACAGCTTAAATGCCAAAATCTGAAAGATTTAAAATTATCATCGAATAGAATTTACAGGAAGGATCGTGCAAATGGATGCATTTTAAGATTCCTTTCAAAGCTATCAGGTTTATAACAATGTCTTATAAAATGTGAAAGTTCATCCTACAATTTGGGACCAGTTACAGTAAAAGACTTGACGCCGTAAGAAACTGTTCGGCATTTAGGAACAACGAGTTTTCCTGACTCAACAGATCGTAATAATGTCAAAAGAGTGTGTGTATTACATGGCCACTTATGATCTATGCTTGTAAGTCAAGAAAAATAATAATTATAAGCTCAATAAAGAATACTACTCACACATCTTATACTAGTTTTCATGGTTTAAAAATACGCTTGTGAATAAACTTTCTTAGTTGTATCCTCTATACGGTCGAGTCGGCAGAACAGTTTAAATATGATATTAATTATGATCAGGAGGCCTCGGTTACGAATATGTGTCGGCCTGTCTATGATAGCTTCATTGTGACATAGCGACAGGCAATAAACTTTATTTTTAATTTTCTTTTATCATGATAGCATGATATTATGGTAGCAATGTTATGTTTATATAGTTGCAAACCTTCACGACAAGCTGGATTATAGTGCAGAGGAAGAGACAAGCGAAGGTTGTTAAACTGCGCGCACAAGAGTAACTGACTTACTGGAAAGCTTTCATTTGAGGCGAGACTGTTTTGCGTTACATGACTGCTTTCCGTGCCTCACTGATTAAGATTAATGTTCGGCAAGCTTCCAGAACGAGTCATTTGCCTCTATCATCCACTGCTGTTGTCGAAGCCAATGCTAAACAAACTGCCGACTATCAATTATTCAGTTTAGCGTCGATTTCTAGTGTGCTTTTGAATGTGCATGCGGCTGGCTTTCTCTATAGCTAGGATAACCATGCCTGACACATGCGTCTTCAGAACCTATGACATATTTCGTTGGAGTCAGAAGGTATAAATAGCGTAGAATGTCTCAATAGCGTAGGAGTAGCGTCATGAAGTTTTAAATGGCAGATCCTGAGGTGAATTGAACCCTCGTGGGTTCTAATCCCAGCCGCGCTAATCTGAGACTTAAATCTCAGACATTCACTGGACTGGTTATGCGGAAAATGGTCTAAATTGCCTAACGGTTAAAACATGTGATATTAAAAGTGGTAGGTATCGACAAAGTTGTTGATCAATTCACTATAATGCGTGTTTACTTTATCAGCTCTCGGATTCAATTCATTTTGTAATACATAAAGTGATAGACCTTTTTTCAGACCCAAAACATTTTGTCTGTGTCAAAAGTCTCTTTCTCGTGTTAAGCCACATAGCAGGTCCAACTGCGTGAAAGCTGACTGTGTTTTGCCCTCTTCAGGAGCGCTTCATTTATCGATCAGTTTATTTCATCATAAAGACTATGCTTTAGTAAGCCTATGAATAATCAGCAAATAATAATAGTAATAATAATAATAATAATAATAATATTATTATTATATAGAGTATATTTATTGCTGATTAATAATAAGATTAATCAGCAATAAATCTACTCAAGATACGATCGCTATTCCTAATCTCGAATTATGCCATTTGTTAACTGGAGAATCTGTCTTCTGCCTTTCATTCAAAGATATCCGTAGTTATTCAACAACTTTGACTTCAGCTGTGACAATAAAGACATTCAGGCTGGAGCCAGTGGCGAAATCGGTAAGATACTCGACCGCCGATCAGTAGGTGCGGGGTTCAAATCCAGGGCTCCCCCGTCACTGACGTCGCTTTCGAGTGAGGAAACTGACGTTAATCTTAGCTATACCAGCTATAGCTATAGCTATATATTCAGTAGTAACATGCGGTATTGATTCGCTGTTACTGCGAATCAATACCGCATGATAATTTGGTAATGATTGTTTTATCTATTTTGACTGGATATTATATTGACCATTTTTTAGCTTATTTGGTTCTTTATATTTTGTTTTAATTATGCACAAATCATACTCAATTCTTTTGTCAAATTAATTTCTAAGTTAAGTCTAGACGCAAACTTAATTCTCTTGGATAAAGGTGTAGACCTTTCTAGCTATAGGCCTATCGTTTATTATAATTAAATTTTCTTCCTTAAGAAGCTAACACCTCAGTTTGTTTAATATTGTCATAATACTGACCAAGCAGAATTGAGCTGTAACAGTTATATTTTGCATTTCTGGAGTTATCGGATTTCGCAGAGAACTTTTGAGAGAATAATCCTGGTAATCTCCAATGAGAAATCTCTTCCTGTCCTGATCCGTACTTTTTCGCCGTACGACTATTCCCTCAAACGTCCCGTTGCAGTTTCTTAGCAGAATTTCAGACAGCTGTGTGATCAATCATTTGGGCTTCCGGCAAAACAGAAGTAGCATCAAAACCCGCTTAAGGAAGTTCTCTATGTCATATTGAAATACTATCGTTAGCAATAGGCCTACGTGTTCATAATTTCAGTACTTTTCTGGAAACAACAGACGATAAGAAATAGTCCAAAACGGAAATTAAACTTGATTGAGTAAATAAAGTTTCTATTTGATGTTTAGAATTTTTTCTGTAATTAGAGCTAGCTTAAATGTATCACTTTAGCGACTTACAACATAATCTTTAAGAAAAACTTTAAATTATACCATAGCATTTGTTCTTAACAATTTTTAACAATTAAAGGTATATGCACACTTACTGGTCATAAGCTTCTGAGATTACTGGTATCATTACTGGTATAATTTGATGGTACCACCATACGAACATACATGTAGTTCTATGTGTTTCCCCTACAGTGCTCCGCTGTTCAGATCAATAAGAATTGAATAACGGAGCCCAGAAATTGGAAAATGACAACATTTCAACTGCTATTGCATTTAATTAATTTCATTAATGAAATTATGCAATTTTCTGCATTTTTCTAAACATTCCTTGTTTTTAATTTTCTGTCTCCAGCCTCTAGGCTCTTAATTTCGAAGGCTTTGACACTAATTTGTATAATACTTTAAACACTATTGTCTGAAGTAATTCTTTATGTATATATATATATATATATATATATATATATATATATATATATATATATATATATATATATACACATGTGTAATACCTACGGTTATTGTAGCATATCTACCTAGTCGTAGTTTGCATTCAAGCTCATTAGAGAACACTTTATTGAACCTCAGATTATATAAAAAAAGATATTCTTAATAAGACTTAACGTAATTCTACAAATGTCATTTCATACTTTGTTTCTTCAATGCAACTTGTACTAATCGGAACGTACACATTCATATATGGACAAAATAATTTAAAGTTCTCTTATTATTTGGTTGCATCATACATTCACCAAGATAATAAACTATCAAAAACATTGTAATGTGTGAGTGTATGTGTGTGTAAGTGTTTGCGTGATGTATATTGATCCTCTCTGTTCATGACGAATTAAGAAATTAACATTGTAATCTTAAGCTGTAGGCCTAAATTTGGCCTATATCATTTGAGGCGAAAGTAACTTGAGATTTACTAGTCGATTTAGAAAAGTTAGTAAATATGAGTATACGCTGTAAGTTATTCCTAATATTTCTCAATTGCAATAGGCATAGAGTCCAATTCTAAGTTGTTCTTAGTATAAGTTTTGTATGTTCTGTGGTACTTAGTTAATGCATTTTTCGTATGCTGTACTTAATTAGCACCACTCCTTCACTAATAGTCTAAAGCAAATAAATGGTGAATTTGAAATATGTAAAACTCAGAATGAATTGAAATTAATCAAAGAGCTCATAAAATACTGAAAATAGAATGTTGAGTCCGGGGCGCAAAATTATTGTCCGTATATACATTAGTGTCCTGAAAATAAAAAATAAGCTTAGTCTTGCAGTTTTCGAAAGAAACTCTTTGACAGTCAGCATTATGTTAACTAACCTTGAAAGCTGCAAGTTCATATTACTGTCAAGGCCAGATAATTTAGATGTTCTTATGACAATTTTTAGGCTATTCTAATACAAATCTATTCGAGGTCACGCCTGACCGACCCTAATGAGGTGGCTAGCAGCTTGTGAGGGCCGAAGCGGAGCCGCAAGGCGCACCGTATGGACGATACATGCCCGACCAGATGACGTCACTATAGACTGAAGGCCTGTGTTGTGACCGAATTGATTAAATGCGGCTTCTCAAAGTGAACGGAGAGGAATGATAGGATATAATCCAGACTATCGAGACCAGAACGAAAGCGATTTTAGTCAAGGTCTGATTCTGTATAAAAACGTAAATTGTTTTGCAATGTCGATGTCAACGGGATCGCTGAATTCGACAAATGGAAACCACTCTAGACTGCTGGGTTCCTGAATAACTTAAAATTAAATTCCAGACAATTGCGAGGTTACGTTCTATAAGTGTAATTATTTCATTATTTTTCTTATTCCTTCTGCTATACAAGATTTAAATTATCTTACCTGACTGTTTTGTACTACCGGATCGGCACCGTTTGGGAACTCTTTCTCTCTTCAATATATATTATTTAAATCGCTTGGACGAGTCGAATTTCACTAGCATGTGATGCTGGAAATTTCCTTAGATCATTTTTATGAGAAAGTGAACGGCAAATCTTTGTTTGTCCTTAAAACTACAACAACAACAATAACATTAATAATAATAAGAATAATAATAATAATAACAAATATTGTCATAATACTGACCAAGCAGAATTGAGCTGTAACAGTTATATTTTGTATTCCTGGAGTTATCGGATTTTGCAGCAACCCGGACACAACACGAGTTCATATCTGTTTCTTAATTAACAGATATGTATTTGCATAGATATCTGTTTCTTAAATTAATCTCAATATTTATCTGCCATTTATCCGCCTGACATAGGATATGTCTATATCATGTACGAGTATAGAAGAGTCACGAGTTAAGTCAAATAGATATAAGTGTCTAGCGTCAAAGTTCGCAGCTCTAGCTAAGCTTACTCTCTGCTTCTGTCAAAATTGTTATTTCCTTCGTGCATTTGGTGTAGACTATTTGGCGATGACTAAAACGCAACTCGAATTATAATATTTATATCTCTCTATCGGGTAATATGCAGATGAAAAGTGATACATATATACGTAGTGATATATATATATATATGTAGATACATATATTTATTTATTTATGTGTCATTTTGTCTGGTGGTATAGTGCCACAATCTGTGTAGCGAATAAAACTCTGCAAACATAATAATAATAATAATAATAATAATTATTATTATTATTATTTATTTACCCCAGTTGTAAAGAACTAGGGGTTTGATTAAAAAAAAGATTCGAGCATTACGTGCAGAATCGAGTCCCGCTAACCCAGATCGTCAAACTGCTTATTAAAAGAATTGCCTAGACAGACTGCTTTAAATCTTTACAAAGTTACCGAAAGCCTTTGCCAAGTAAAAGAGGACTCTTGCTTATCGCCGGTTTGCTCTACAATAAGTCTGCATATCATTATTATTATTATTACTATTATTGTTATTATTATTATTTTCATTATTATTTTCATTAGTATTGTTTTTCATTTTTATTATTTGATTTTATTTATTATTATTTTTATTATTTTTATCGTTATTATTTTTATTAATTGCTATTAATTTTTCTGTTTGTTGTTGTTATTATTATTATATTATTATTTAATCATGCACTTTGAATAACAATTAACTGATTCAAGAATCTCGGAGTTGTAAAGCTTCTTTCAGCTTAAGCAAATGCTCTTTTGAGCTTATTGAATTCACCGATTGCAGTTTTTATTTCTATAATTTCAATAATCACTCCTACATAACGGGCCAAGTTGCTGATGAATATGATATTCATTAAATTTAACGTCGATGGAAACTTATAGCTAATCTTGGAATAAATAAATAAATAAATAATGGTTTAACGTCCGTTTCCTCATCCAGGGATGATGTCAGGGACGTCCCCAACAGCACACATCACTACAGATCAATTCACTGGAATATTATATTAATAAAATTTTACTGTCAAATAAGGCAATTATGCTTCAAATTAAATCATTTACTTTGCAAAGTATCATCATCATCTTCGTTTGAATCTCAGATTATATTGGGTCCAGATTAAAAATAATGTAGCAATTTCTGGAGCGCAGGCGCTAATCAACCGAATGCCCTTAATTTCTGGCGCTGGTTTATATCTTAGTACATTGTCACATTTTACAACTTGTGCAGTCAACGATTGGTCTATTCTTCAGTAACCCTGACAAACTCGGGTAATTAAATAAATTATATGAATAGTTTACTAACAATTATTTTATTTACAATGAAATATACTCTTGAATATAATTTGACACCGAATTAGCGTTAAATACTTTAATAAAACTTGTTATTTTATATCATAACAATTCTATCATAAATTAATTACATATACGTACTTGTACAATGTATGTATGTTATCTCTCTCAGTGCACTGCCTACTGGCAGGTCCATGGTACATAACGCTTCCACTCTTCTCTGTCTTCCGCCTTCCTCTTCATTTCTACATATGAGTGGGTCTGTAAATCATCTAACATACCTAATCTCGGCCTGCCCCTGCCTCTTTTTCCTTCCATTCTACCTTCTATGACCTCTTTTAATAGACCTTCCCCCCTTAGAATGTGTCCTATCCAACTCTTCTTCCTATTTCTTAATGCATTTATCAACTGTCTATCTGTGCCAACTCTCTCCAGGACTTCCTCAAGTGTATGTATGTTCTGGTATGTACAACATGTATGTTATATATATATATAATTATATATATATATATATAACTTTATATCATACTTATATATTGTATTTACAATTATCCGATAAATGTTCTATATATTTTTGCAAAATTTATTTCATAACCTGTTACGAAAAGTATAATTAATTGTCGGCGTGTGGTTATTATTGTTTGTAATTATTTTAAAGCTTGCAATGATAACCTTAAAAATGTATTATTTTATAGCATTGTGATGCATGCAAAGAACAACAACTAAGAAAGGCAAAGGAGCTGACATAGTAGTCTCCTGGTTGTTACTCAAATGGTTTCACTAAGGTGCATTTAAAGTAGTCTATATACTTTGATTTAATTAAACCTTTTTGACTGAGAAATCTCGTTCACTTTAGAATGCGCAGCATGTTTAGGCCTCTAATTTGCGGGGGAATATTTCAGCATATTATATATTCCAACATTTTTTCTAGTGAAGCAGATTACGGCATGCAAGTTGAGATTAAAATTAATGCATTATGCATGAAATTCTAACAAACTTAAAAGACTCAAGATTAACTGTGTTAGAGAAATATGCATCTGTTGTTGCTAAAATTAGTAAATTGTTGATAGCTTGAATGTTTCAAAACGAGAAATTGATATATTTCGATAAATTACTCTATATTACGTTAAATGTACGTCATTCGTTTAGCTGTAGAACATTATCAGTTGATTTTGTCGCTATCACAAAATAAAAATAAAAAATTAAATAAAAAATTTTTCTTTCACTCTCAGGCGGATAATTAGGCCTACTGCTAACTGTGCTTCCTATATACAGTCTAATTATTTCACTGCGTCATAAGCGTCTCTCATCCATCCATGATGCCAGCGCGCACCAGCACAATTTATTATGTAATAAATTGGTAATTCACTCGTGTGTGACGCAGACGGTGTTACAGTTATGAACAGCCAGTTGCTAAATCTATTTAAATATGTTTGCAATTTTAGCAGCACATACTATTTTATACGAGAGATAGGGGTAAAAACTGATAGCATGCATTTTGTGTACTATCAGTATTGTATCTTAATAATGTAGGTAATGAGATAATGATAAAAATATATAAAAACAATGTTCGAACGTTCAAACTGCTATTGCAAATAATGTTCGAATATCTGAGTGTGTAAAGATATTTGACAAATCTCAAATGACCTCAAACCGCCAACTGTAGGTCCTATATGAAACTTGATATATTAAATTAATTTATTTGCTAGAAAGTTAAAAATGGTCGACCATTTAACCTTACTTTTCCTATATTTTCTGCGTTACTTCTTCATTCCATTAATATCGCTTTCACTTCAATCACCATGGTTCGTTCCTTTTCTCAAGATTCTCTTGTATGCAATTGACTCTCTATCTACGTAGAATGCACAGAGTTATCTAACGCTTCTTGGTTTCTAAATAGAAATAAAAAATTCATTCGTCTTATACATATAAGTACGTCGATCTGGCTGGAGCCAGTGGCGATATCGGTAAGCTATTCGACCGCAGATCAGTATGTGTGGGGTTCAAATCCTGGGCTCGCCCGTCACTGA
Organism: Enchytraeus crypticus; assembly: GCA_905160935.1. Taxonomy (NCBI): domain Eukaryota; kingdom Metazoa; phylum Annelida; class Clitellata; order Enchytraeida; family Enchytraeidae; genus Enchytraeus; species Enchytraeus crypticus. The sequence continues at coordinate 360,813 of CAJHZI010000514.1, forward strand.
CATCTGACGTTAACATTAGCTTTATCAGCTTTATATCTATCGATATGTCTACCGATCCGATGAGCTGCTTTTTGAAGCAATTATTTGATTCCTGGGTTTATATATATATATATATATATATATATATATATATATATATATATATATATATATAATGATTGTGCACGTCAAATCTGTTAATGAACTGAGTTATTACTAACATTAGTAATATTACATATATATAAATAAGCCTATATATAATCTTTAATTAAATATATACTATAGAGATAATTATTTACTTGTATAATCAAAGAGTTTCCCGTGTTGTATCCGGGTCACTGAGATATTGAACAACCGGTATCGTAAGAGACCACTAAGCATGATTTAAGAATTTTGCAAACTATAGATTACATAAGGTATAGTTAAGGCATAGGATTTCGTAAAGGGACATACTTGGTGATCTATGGAGTGTTTCTTATGAAACGGTGAAAGCAGACACTGAGTATGACTATGTACGTTAGACCTTATACTTGGCAGAAAATTAGAGAGAGAGAGAGAGAGAGAGAGAGAGAGTGGAGAGATACAAGAGCTTTGTAAGAGAGAAATATTACTCAATGACATGCTAATGCGAATTAAATTTCTGTAATTTAGTTTACCTTTGAATGAACTAAAAACGTTTTATACATGGTGATAATTGTGACCCAGCAAGGAAAGTGTATAACTTACCAAGGTATACTTTTTAGATATGTTCTTTAAAACCTGCTGGTATAAGGCTATTCTGGCCTAATAGTGTGTGGTACATTGACTGGCTGTGTTCAACGTGTCGGTTCTGAGTTGTGTTGGAGTGATTATCTAGCTTCTTTGCGATTAAATTTTAGTCTCTGGTAGGCTAAATATTAGTTTTTGGTTAAGCATTTAGAACACAAATTTAATGCGCAATAATGTTTGAAAAAATTGAAAAGCAATACTGTCGCAATACTGTTTGAAAGTTTGAAAAAAGTACATGTTTAAAAAAAGACGAAGGTTATGAGAGTGTTCAATAATAAAGGTGAAGTTAATATCACAATAAATGGTACGAAATTGGAATAGGTAAGGAGCTTCAAATATTTTGGGTCATACTATAACGGATGACGGGAAAAGTGAGACAGAAATATGCGGTAGGATTGCACAAGTAAAAGCGGCCTTTGGTAGTAGAAAAGAACTATTAACAAAAAGTCTAAAGAAAGTCACAAAGATTAATATAGTGTAAACTTTCGTTTGGACCACGCTATTGTATGGTTGTGAAACATGGACCTTAAGGAAGGAAGATATTAGGAAACTGGAGGTATTGGAAATATGGATTGGGAGAAGAATGGAGAGGATTAGTTGGACTCAAAAGGCTACAAATGAGGAAGTTCCACAGAGAGTTGGCACAGATAGACAATTGATAAATGCATTAAGAAATAGGAAGAAGAGTTGGATAGGACACATTCTAAGTGGGGAAGGTCTATTAAAAAAGGTCATAGAAGGTAGAATGGTAGGAAAAAGAGGCAGGGGCAGGCCGAGATTAGGTATGTTAGATGATTTGAAGATCCACTCATACGTGGAAATGAAGAGAAAAGCGGAAGACAGAGAAGAGTGGAGGCGTTATGTACCATGGACCTGCCAGTAGGCAGTGCACTAAGAGAGAGAGAGAGACTGTTTGAAAGTCAATGTTCGTCCACCTTATATAGTTGCAGATTGTCTTTAAGCCGATATAGTTATTACACTATTTGTGAGCTTACTTCTGTTGCAATATTGATTATATATTCGGCCTATATATATATATATATATATATATATATATATATATATATATATATATATATATATCAGAAATATTACAACAACTTCCCTTTAAATAGGGGAAATTCTGATAGATTTTTAAAGTACATTGCAAGTAAATATTCTATAGAAGAAAAGTCCATCAATTACGAAAATTCTAAAATTTCGAATGTTAAATTGCAATTGATAAAACTCGACATGTATATTTGATCAGTTATGACAGTTAATCACTTTTACTTTTCTCCGACTTTCCTTGTTTTTCGTCCTCAACCTTGCAATCTCATAAACTTCAACAGTATTGGACGTAACAAAGTTAAAATATAAGTATCTCTATCCTAACAGACTCTCCTAACTCATCTTATGTTGATCGTAGTTTACTAACACAAAATCTAACGCATTTCCTTTTGAAAGACTTGCTTTAGTTTTATCAGTGATTGCTTTAAGACTGGACTTGTTATTCCAGATGTATTCCGCTCAGGTTGATCACCTGTATCTGGCACATTATAACTGTAGATATTCTCAAGTGGATCACGTCGCTTTTTTGCGCAGTGTTAGTAAATCATTTGAAAATACTGCTCACTGCTAATTGCAGTTAATATTAATTTTTATTATTTTGAATTATTTAAACAGATTAAGATATTTTGCTTCATTTTATGTTTCTCACCATAATCTCGTCGTAGGAAAACCTGAGATTTGCTAAAGTTCTTTGTAAGATTTATTGAGATATTTTGTTTCATTTAATGTTTTCAACGAAATCTCGTCATACAGAAAACCTTATACTTACAAGGAAATTCATTGTAATTTTTGTAAATGCTAAGTGTAAATACAATCCTTTTCTATTTCGTCATAATAGTAAGAGTTAATTTCTTTTCCTATTGTTGCAGTCGTGATGTCTGAATGTTAATGCAATTTTGTATTTCTATCATCATAGAATTTTACAATAATTTCAGAAAATTCTTTTTACTGTTTACTTGATCTTCAATGTCTATGTGAACGTGAAATTTATTTTATGCAAATATTTAATTTAATCGCAACAGTAACAGTTTAAATTGAATTTTTGTTGTGGCACTTTTTCTTATTTACGTGAAATTGTCAATTTGTCATACGACTTCCATATCATCCGAACAGTAACAATTTTTATTGCTTTCTGTTATAGTCTTTAATATCTACATGTGCGCGTAATTGAGATAATAATGCAACAATCATCCTAACAGTTACAGTTTCTGTTGTTTTTGTTCATCGCAGCTCCACTCCGTCAGAGAACGAGTCACCAGGGATTATCGAAACCCCGCCCACTGGTTTGTATTTACTCTCACTGCAATATTCATAGATTTGATCGCCATCTTGATTGCTCGAGTTTTCCTACCGATTATTCTTATTTAGTGACTATTTTGAAATTAATTCCGCCAATCATTAGTCAATCATTGCATTATTGGACGGTGTATTTGCTCCATAAGTGAATATTAACTTAATTCTCTCTCTCTCTCTCTCTAAAGTTCTTCCAAGTGGCAGATCCAAGGTACATATTTATACTCACAAGCTACTTTTCAAACAGCATAAATATATCAGTCTAGAATTTGCGTGTTGTAAGAGGCGACTAGATATTGGAGGAAAGAAGCTGCACTGAGTCACCTCAAAGCTCACGTCATCTCTGGCTAAAACATTTTTTAACAAAACCGTAGCGATAGGATCAAATTGATATTAGATTAATTTCTCTTTTTTGAGAAAAATAAGAAATCCTGAGTCTAATTGAATGCCGATAACCTGTCATTTGGCGTAGTATGTGAGAATAATAAGAGACCAATCAACTATACAAGGGTGATTGTACATATGTGTTATACATATATGTGTATTCATATATACATAGATGATATCAACATTTCTAGAATAGATAAGACTAAATTTTTGGGAGTGATTCTTGATGAAAAATTATCATGGCAATATCATATTTCTTATACTGCACAAAAATTAGCCAAATCCATTAGATTACTCCATCGGGTTAAAACTAAGTTACCTAAACATTGTATGTTAAATTTATACTACAGTCTAATATATCTGCATCTAATTTATTGTAATATTGTTTGGGGGAACGCTTCTAAAACCTTGCTCAACGAATTGATAGTACTCCAAAAACGAGCAATTAGAATAATTCAACATGCAGAGTTTTGTAGTCATACGAACAATATATTTAAAAACTTAAAATTTTAAAGTTAAGTGATATTCATAAACATTGCTGTTGCGTATTTCTGTATAAACTTATTCATAATGATATGCCTTTATGTTACAACTATTCGTTGTTATTAAATAATGTTGTAAATTCTGTTTATAAATTTCGACAAGTTTCGGAATTTACTATACCATCGTTCAGAACCTTCTATCGCGAAAAGTATATCGCTGTACAAGGCCCTAGATACTGGCTATCCCTTTCACCTAATTTACGATCATCTTGTTCCGTTAACTGTTTCAATATTAATCTTCGTCAGTACTTATCAAATAGTTATTAATGATACTGATCTTAAATGTATAATTATGCATACCTGTTATCATTAATTTTCTTTATTTTGAGTTTCTTTATTTCAATTCTATAATTTCTACTTTATATTTTCGCTTTAAGTTCACCATGGTTCACATTTAAATTGTGTTTACTTATTGCATTTACTTGTTTGCATTGCTTGTGAACTGTACAGGGTTGAATGACCCTTTTTGGTGATCTAAAATAAATAAATAAATAAAATATACATGAACAACAATTATACATTTACTTATATATACTGTATATATGATCCGGACACGTTATATGCATATGCAAACTTGGATGATTAGATAGTCAACTTTCGGGTTCAGAACATTAAAGCTTTCAACAGAGTCAGATTTTAACCTCGGAAATTGACGTTTAGCCCGTATACAGGGATTGATGTATAGTAACTAACTGGTTATGTGATGTATGTAGCTAATCTCATATATTTTACTAATATAGCTTATGTCGAATATTTTACTGATATAGCTAATGTCGTATATTTTATTGTAGTTAAAAATCTCTTACATCTTATTGCTATAGCTAATCGCTTGCATTTGGTTTATGTAACAGGCGAAGAGTATGAACGACTAGCGACAGAGGCTTTGGCTGAGTTAGACTGGTGCCTACAACAGCTCGAGACTGTTCAGTCTCATCGGTCAGTCAGTGACATGGCCAGCATCAAGGTACGAGTCTCGGTGAATAACATGCATAGAGTGGAGTGAAACAGAGTAAAGTGACGCAGAGTAGAGTGTTACGGAGTGGAGTGACACAGAAGGGACAGCAATGGAGTGGAGTAGCACAAAGTGAAGTGTTATGGAGAGGACTGACTCAGACTGTAGTACTGTAGAGTGGATGGACACAGACTGTAGTACTATAGAGTGGATGGACACAGATTGGGTTGTGACGCATAGAGGAGAAGAGTGCCGTGGAATGGAATGGAGTATCATTGATTGATATGAATTGCAGTACAATGGAGTGGAGTGACACAAAATGGAGTGATGTAGACTTAAGGTGAATGAATGCGTACAGTAGACTGAGTAGTGGCATGCCATTGCATGGAGTGGAGCGTAATTAAAATGAATAAGTGACGTAGAATATACATTGGAGTGAAGTAGAACGGAGTAGAGTGAAATACAATAACAATGCAATGGCATAGCATGAAGTGTAGTGAAGGCGAAGCAGTGTAACCATAGCAGAGCTGATCTAAGATTATTTGAACAAGTAGAGTTGTTTTGAATCAAAATTGACTTTAATTAAATAATTATTCGCTTAAATGTAGCATGGTATAAACTGGAATATAGCTTGAAGTCCAATAGATTATATGAAATGTGCGAGCCAAATTGAAATGTTTGAAACAATAAGCTTAAAATATTTCAAAAAGTAACAAGGAATATTTAAGAAGTCGAAATATGATGAAACATAATTAGGGATCAGTTCGAATAGAAGATTACAAATAAAGAAATCCAAGAGAGGGTTAAAGGTGGACAGCAGATTCACATGCTGATAAATAAATGGGGGCTGGTGAGTACAAGCGTCTACACAAGCGTCTACCCTACTTCTCAGTATCCCGGCAGAATCATTGCATGTAACGCCTCCACATATTTCTATCCTCTGCTTTTCTCTTCACAACAATTAACATACGAATAAGTTATCAAATCATCCAGCAACCCAAATCTCTGCTTTCCCCTAACCTTCTGTACCTGAATTACGTCTTTTAGTTAGCCATCCTCTCTCAAAACATGACATATGCAACACTTCTTTCTGTTCCTTGTCTTATTGATCTAGTCTACTTGTGCCAGCTCTATTTAGCACTTCTTCGTTGAAATAAACTTAAACTCTCTCTCTCTCTCTTCGTTCGCAATTTTGTCAAACCATTTGATCTTCTCGATGTGTCTCCATGGCCTTATCTGAGCGCTTCTATTTTCTAATATCCTCCTTTCTTATTGTTTAAGTTCAGAAAGAAGCATATTATATAAGCTTACAATGAAAGGAAAGAACGATCGAGACTAGGGAAGTTCGAATTTATGAAGCAGCATAGTTGAAGAGAACGGCAAATCATACAAAATTGTGGAAAATTGTTTTTGGTAAGAATTCCAGGAATCTATTATAGTTAAAGAAAATACAATATTAGTCCCTGAAAATCATAGAAAACATTCGACGAAATAGGATTGCTTTGATTAATTTGACTAAAATAGAAAACCCGCAAAATAAGTAGCTTAGAATACAGGAAGCTAGAAAAATAACTTTAGAGGTTCTTTTTCTGCAGTGAATTTTTTTAGAAACGGCCTGACTGAAAGTTTGTGAATTCGTCACTTACGGCTGATCGGGGAAGCTTGCTACCAATACCACCATTCAACGGACTCGATGCTTAATTGACACAATATTAACCTTAGTCTTAACTATAAAGTTGAGTTCTTAACATTGTTAATATATTTTGCGTTTTACTACTATATTATTATGAAATAATAGTTTGTTAGTTTATAATAGTTTTTAGTTTACTAAAAAATGAATATTAGTTTATTTGAAACAAATGTGAAACAAAATGTAATAATGTGATACTAGTATAAAACAAATTAACTTAACCTGAATACTTCGTACTCGAATAATCCGATGTTATCCTCTAAGGTTAAATTAAATTTGCCATAGAATATCACACTTTAAATCTGCCTGATTAATTAAATTTAAGCTGTATTCAAATTATTTTAAAATCTTGAACATTTATTAATTAGCCCAAAGTCAGCTTGATACAAAATGTATCTCAGAATTAATCGTGACACATGCATACATGTAATTAAGCGTAAGCGTTCGCTATTTTGATTAGGTAGGCCTGTTTTGTTATCCCGAGATTACAAAAATAATTATTTTTAATAAACAAATTGCAAGATGTACATGCACATATAACTAAGATTAATCCATTTTCACTCATCCCTCTGCGGATAACGAAATAGGGATTCGACTCAATCGGATTATTGGCACATGATTGATTTTAGTGTAAGCTTTACAAATATAAATTTGTACGACTTTTTTTGCTTTCGAAAGTAAAGCAGTAAAAAATCGGAATGAATAAATTCTTCTCTTACAATTGTTAGAGCGCAAAAGTACTAATTTTTGAACTAGCAGATTTTGCCAATCTAACAAATTTCTGGATTGAAACGTTACTAAATCGAGGATGCAAAGTATACTATGAAACCAATAATAGGCCCTATAGGGAACAAATATTCTGCAGAATTCCTAATAAGCTGTCGCTGCATGTAATGGAGTCTTAAAAGCAGGATGTATGACGTGAGGCTCGCTTTGCTATATTTGCAGTTCAAGAAGATGCTGAATCGAGAGCTTGCTCAATTTGCCGAGTCAAGTAAAGCCGGCAATCAAGTGTCTGATTACATCTGCAACACGTTTCTCGGTGAGCAGTTTTAATTTCCAAGTCTTTACAAAATAGTAGTTTTAGTTTATTGTAATGTAGCTTGCGTCACGAAAATAATCTTATTAAAATGCAGCAGTGAAGGAAGGACGGCGAGTGACTAAGTAATTATAATACTTAGTTGATATTTATAGTATAATGTGTATCATATTCTCTGTTCCCTAATTCAAAAATAACTAATTTGAATGCAATATTTAAGCAATTTCATCTCGGAAATATCATCGTGATATATTTACACTTGCTATCAATTAGAAATATATTTTTCATATTACTGACAGTTGAGGAAACAATTCATTATTATTTCTTCAAACAACCTCTTCTCAACGCGTCATAAACCAGAAAATCGCTCTCAACCAAAGACATACAAATAAGTGCAGTCAAACTCTCTCTCTCTTAGTTCACTGCCTACTGGCAGGTCCATGGTATATAACGCCTCTATTCATCTCTTCCTACCATCTTTCTCTTCATGTCCGCATACTAGTGAATCTTTAAAACAGTCAAACTTATGATCACAAAAATATGACGTAAGTTGATTGTTACGTTGCCATTTTAGCATCTGTGTTTGCTGACTTTGCAAAACTTTAACAATTTTCGGTAGCACAGGTTTCAAATTTCCGCAAGCTGGATTCCGCAACTGTAGGCTTCAATAATTTAACCTCTATGTAATTTTTCTTTAATAATTATAACAATAATATTAAAAACAATAATAATAGTAATAATAATAATAGTAAAACAACTTTAACGTCCGTTTCCTAATTCAATGATGAGGTCAAGGACGTCCCCACAGTACACATTACTACAGATCAATTCACACAGACCAATCTGTAAAAGACCCATGCTGAAGAGAAGTAAAGTACTAAATAAACCCCCTGTTCGATAATCAATAGAAGGTCAGGACTAATAGAGTATGTCTCAAGTGGAAGAAGATGTGTCCCATGCTTGTCAGAAAAAGTTGAAAGAGAAGAACAAGAGCGAAGATAAATAAATAAAGAGATCCAGATTATGTATATTTTACCTTTCCAATACATTTTCATTTATTTATTTGTTCCACCAGACAAGCAGCAGGACCTGGAGACGCCCCGGGTGTCGTACACGGACAGGGAGACGAAGAAGGCGCCGATGTCTCAGATAGTCGGAGTGCGGCGACTGCAGCACTCGAACAGTTTCACGGGAGCGGTGCCGCGGTACGGAGTCGAACTCGAGGACGACCACGAATTAACGCAGGTTCTTATCAGTAGCATATAACTTTTAATTAACGCAGGTTTTATCTGTAGTATATAACTCCGAGTTTCTGTCTCGCTTTAGTTGTCATATACAACCCGGGCGCCTTAATTTTCGTTATCTTAATTTTTATTAACTAGGATAAAGTTCAGACACTAAATTTAATTTTTGAAGAATTCAGGGGATATCCCATTTGGTTTCGGCTGGATTGGACTTCTAATCCAAATGGTTTGACTCCGAAGCGAACACGCTATCTATTTGATAATGTCATTTTCGTAAAAGACTTTTCATTTTCATTTTTTAGAGAATATACTTATATATATATATATACATGTATATATATATATATATATATATATATATATATATATATATATATATATATATATATGAAAATATTAATACGAAAGTTAAGCCGGATAGTCCTGTGTGAAAGTTTCAATCGGTGATCGATTGATGGACAACAGTTAATCGCTCAGTAAGTACTAGGCCTAATATGAATTTAATTATTGAGAAGCTTAATATAAAGTAACTTGAGATTCAGATATTTCAAACCCCATGTCCAAAAGGCTGACCCTAATATTGTGATTAAATTTAAAATGGAAGCATTCAATTATTCGCTGTTCCTGAGCACAATTAGGTATGTCATTTTGACTCATTTCCGCTTTTTGTAGTCAAATTATCTTTAATAATGAAGACATTAAAGAGCTTACAGTAGTCTAGATGTATTATATAGCGTCTACATATACACCAATCTGGAGACTTAACGTGAATCAAATTGTGCTGCAATTTTTACCGGTTATTAAATTGGTGTCAGAGTTGGTTGTACACTTGCCTGATAAGCAGCAGACCATGAATTACACGTCCCTGACTTTGCCTTATGGCGAGGAACCGGATGTTAAATTCTTATTGATTGATTGAGTGATTGAATTCGAATTCTTCAGCATTATCTCAAGCAATATCATTGAAAATTATGAAAATAGGCTGATGCCTTAGGCATTTTCATAATTTAGCTTTGAAATTCCATATTTCTTAATTTAATTGATAACTTAGCTTTGAAATTCCATATTTCTTGCAGCTGCATGACGTCTTATCAGTCATATATATATATATATATATATATATATATATATATATATATATATATATATATATATATATATATATATATATCCCCTACATGTATATTGATTACAACGGAAAATTCTGATAGGCCCTAATTGTAAGGAGCAACTGCGTCCCGTCCGTAGCGGTAGCATTCAATTTTGTCCCAGTCCTAATTTATAAATGCTAATTTTTGTCGAAATGTTGATAATCGATAAACAAGAGACACAACAAATCGTCTCCTGACGGGAAACCCTATTCATGAATCTTCATCCTGTCTTGAATGTGTCTGGTTTAGTGACAATGAGAGATAAATATAAAGATCTCGAAGTGAATAATGTGATGCTAAATTAATGCATCATCCTTTAGACCACATTATCACAATTATCATGGGATGATGGAAAGAATGAGACAAAAATATAATGTAGAATTGCAAAATGACATTCAGAAAGAGGAAAAACTCCTCTAAGATATTAAGAAAACACACGATAAAGATCTTGAAAACATTTGTATGGATGACATTCCTGTATGGATGAGAAATTTGGACTTTAAGGAAAGAGGATTTCAGGAAACTAGAGGCATTGGAAATGTGAGTATGAAGACAGATGAAAATATTAGCTGGCCTCACAAAATTAGTTAAATTTAATATAGAAGACTTCTTGAGAGAGTTGATTAAAATAAACAGTTGATAATTGTGATAGTAGAAGGAAAAATTTGATATGGTGTAGCTTATTATAAGTATTGTAAGGCGGATGGGTTTAGTGTTATAATAGAGTATATCATGCAAAAGCATTTCTATACTTTACAATAATTACATAAAAAACAAGCAGTAGGCCTATACTATAAAATGCTAATATTAACAAGCACTACAATGTCAAAAACTGTCATATTCAATTTTCGTACAATTGCATAACTATATAATCTTTTATTTCTTTTAATATTAAATTAATTTTAAATTAATACGGTCGTTGAATTCATTAATAGATTAGCAGATTATCTAGATTCAGTCAAAAAATCGAGGACAGGTAAAGATTCCAATATAATTATTAGAGGCAAATTATTAGGAATTTGAGCCCAGGAACATTTAATCACAGGATCTCATTTTACCTCAGATAAAATTATAGAATAAGGTCTTGACACTTTCTATAGATAAATGGGTTGTTGAAAGATGCAATAGAATGTCGAATGTTAGGGAAAAGAGTTAATTATTGAGCCAGATGGAAACATGGGATGTTAGATGATTGGTGACAAATATATATATCTAGGGATGAAAGGGGAGACTGATGATAGGATGATTTGTACGTATACACCATGAGCCTGTCTATTGGCACTGTACTATGAGAGAGCATCATAGAGAGAGAGAGAGAGAGAGAGAGAGAGAGAGAAAGAGAGAGAGGAAGAGCGAGAGCGAGAAATGAATGCAGCCAGGTTAGCAGAAATGAGTGGAGAGTTTTACGGCTACCAGTCAATCAATCAGAGCTTTCTATTGATTACTTGGCACGCTTATATGGTCATTTGTTATGCTGATCAGGTTGCGCTGTCGTTGCACCAAATAACGGCCTAATGAATTGATAAACTTTAGCATTGGATTCGTTCAAACGATTAGTCAGTCAGCAGATCGATGTTATTGGCTTTAAAACTCCAATGAATGAATCTGCATGCATTAGTTCTGACCTAGCGCACTATGACGTCATACCTATGATTTTCACTGCGTGTGCAGAATTGAGTGACCTAGGAACACAGTTAAATAGGCCAGAATAATTAAATAATCGTGTTGATTTAATAGGCTTTAATTAAACTAGAGACCATTGGAGAGACGATTATTCCGGCTTTCATAATTATACATGAGGTTGCAGCAACTTTCTTTATGCCACTTTAAGGATCTATACGAATTTATATTTATTTTTTCAGATATTAAATAATATCGACACGTGGGGTATTGACATCTTCCGTGTAGCAGAATTAACAAATAAACGGCCTTTAACCGCCATCACCTACACTATATGTAAGGTACGTAAATGTGAACACTAGGCGCTCAATTAACTATTTATATTGTTTCATACGTTTTTACTTGAGTGAGAAATGTTCGGTTAAATTACGCAAATTATTTAATGCCTAAAAATATGTAGATGCGCTAATTGTCATTTAGCTTAAGTCCTAGCAGTAGCTAGTATGCTGATCCATACGCACAGGTACTTAAACTTGCATTCTCTCTTCTTTAGTGCACTGCTTACTGTCAGGTCCATGGTATAAAACGCCTTCACGCTTCTCTGTCTTCCACCTTCCTCTTCATGTCCACATATGAGTGGATCTTTAAATCATCTAACATAGCTAATCTCGGCCTGCCTCTGCCTCTATTTTCTTATATTCTGCCTTCTATGACCTCGTTTTGTAGACTTTCCCCCTTAGAATATGTCCTATCAAACTCTTGTTCCTATTTCTTAATACGTTTATCAGCTGTCTCTCTTTAAAGACTGTCTAACTGTAAAAAATACCCACTGGTTAGCTGAGAAAGGTTAACTTCCGCTTTATTATGGGACACTCTCATCACTTTTATCTTTTTGGTGTTAATTCACACTGGCTGGAGCCAGTGGCGAAGTCGGTAAGATACTCGACCGCGGATCAGCAAGTGCGGGGTACAAATCCTGGGCTCGCCCGTCACTGACATCACTTTCGAGTGAGGAAACTGCATCATAGCAACCTTACAATATAACTAATAATAAGAATCATCCGATAGTTACAGCCAACAGCAGCAGTGTTCAACATCACCTCATGCATTGCACAACTACGCAGTTTTCCGGAAAGTATGCAGTGTTCTAAAAACTTGATAAACTTACAGCACTACATGCTAATCCAATATATTCCACATTCCTTGCAATCCTACAAAAGATAAATATAAATTCAAACAATAAAAGATATGATAATACAAATATAAATTAATGAAAAACATAAAAAGGAGAAGATCAATGGAAGAAAAATAGAAAAACACTAGTACAAAAATGAAAGATGTATTTGTTAAATGTTGTAGGAGCGGAATCTGCTGAAGACATTTCGGATACCGGCTAACACGTTTGTGACGTACCTGATGCACGTGGAGGACCACTACCCCGCCACCGCCACCTACCACAACTCTATCCACGCCGCTGACGTCGTCCAGGGCGCCCATGTGCTCCTTCAGCTGCCTGCCCTACAGGTCTAGCTTTAGCTGTGTTTACTAACTCCAGACCTAACTAGTCTAAACCATCAGCTGCCTGCGCTACAGGTCTAGCTCTGTAGTAGCTGTGTTTACTAACAGTAGGCCTAACTAGATAAACCACGACTTAAAATTAAACAGTGGTTAAAACCACATAGTAGTCACAATGTGGTATTCCGAAAGCCTGAAGTAAAAGTAAACACGCATTATAGTAAATAATCAACTATGTTGATATCTATCACTTTTAAAACCACACGTTTAATCCGTTAGGCAATTTAGACCATTTTCTGTATAACCAGTCCAGTGAATGTCCGAGATTTTACTCTCAGATCAGCGCGGCCGGGATTCGAACCCACGAGGATTCAAATCACCTCAGGATTTGTCATTTAAAACTTCAAAAAAAGAAGCCGTGGTTTAAAGTCTGTACCTCTCTTTTAGGAGTTTTCTTAGTTTAATTTATGCATTTTAGCTCATATATTGCACACACGGTGCAGTAGAAGGCACTGCAATAAAAAAATGGAAAAATATAAAATAAATAACACACACGGAGTAGTACGTACGGTACTGTAATGAAAAATGGAAAAAATATAAAAGAAATAATTGGCCTATGTTAAAATCCAGCGCTTTACTAACAAGAAATCTTAAGTAGCAGAAATTATACTATACAACGCTTTATTTTTTTTATCTCAGCCTAAAAGAGTTAACATAAGAGTATACTTAATAAGCAATTAAATTAATAATATTATGGGTTAAACGGTAGCATGGTAGGTTATTTGTCTTCTGCAGATGTGTAAATGCATGGTTAAAATCAGTACTCTGCCCGACGCAACGTGCTTTTCTAAACAGGAAACTGTGTTAAACAGGGCTATAAGCTTTTAATTATTATCACAGAAAGTCTAAATTCCGTTAGATTATGCTGTAAATTGTAGCTTTTAAGATTAAGCAAAATTTTTTGTAAGCTCTATCGCAGCTGCTACTAATTGCAATTCAAGTCAGGCAGTCTTCATGTGACAGACATCCTTACATCGCTACGTCTCTTTGCTCTTAATTTATTTCTTTTAATCTTTTATGCAGTGTTCATGAGTTGCAACCAGCACGCAAACCTACTTGTCTTAATTTTCTTTATATTTGGACTGTTTTTCTGAATTTAGGAATTTAAGCCGTTTTGGAGCTTGACTTTTGCCCACAGGCTTGATTTGTTTCAATAGTGCTGGGTGTTTTCATGGATTACAGTGGCATCCTAATTGTAATGTTATGTTATTATGTTCTTGATCTAACAGTTGAATATTTTTGGTATTAATTAATACAATTAATACTAAGCTTAGACTGTATTCAATTTGGACAGCCATCATACATTTGCAGCCTCGAAAATCAGATAATATTGTCTGAGGTATTAAAAAACTGGTAAAGCTAATGTTAACGTCAGTTTCCTCACTCGAAAGCGAAAACGATGTCAGTGACGGGCTAGCCTAGGATTTGAACCCCGCACATACTGATCCGCCGTCGAATATCTTACCGACATCGCCTCTAGCTCCATTATTTCAAAACTGTTCATATAATTTATATTTGCAGAGTATAAATTGACTGAAATAAATCAAATAAATTCTCTTTGACGCAAGTTGTTATTATATGTCGTGGACATGATTTTCTTGCAGAATGTTTTCACTGATCTCGAGATTCTTTCAACCGTATTCGCCTGTGCAATACACGACGTGGATCATCCGGGCTTTACAAATCAGTTCCTTGTCAATACAAGTAAGTTGTTACGTTAGAGCTTCTTATAGCATTCTAACTGTAAAGACCCGTCAACTCACGGGCTCAGCCCGGAGAGGGACTTCGCTCCCCTCTGCCTCCAAAGCCCGGTTTCTACTCCAACCTCCGCCTACGTCTTCGCCTCCTTCCTTTAGCGCTAAAGCATTTCTATAATGATTAGAAGGTTTAGGTTTAGGGCTAAAGAACGGGGGTTCGCTTTAAGCACCAAACCTATATCCTACTCGTAGAAATTCTCCAAAAATTAATAACAATAAAAATAAAAGTTTACAAAGTTGTAACGTTAATCTTTGCTCAAGTAGTTTGTTATGTTGGGACATTTAGTGTCAAGATTTATCTGCGCATGAGGAAGATTCTCTTTTTACTTTTAATTCGAAGGATGCCATATTTTGCATATGAGTCCCGATAATTAAAAAAGCGTAACATTAAATGCACTTTAAGCAATTAAGTGTTTGTCTTTGAGTATTTTATCACAGGGCATCAGTAAATAAAAATTTGTAATTTCATAGGTTCGGAGTTAGCTGTGATGTACAATGACGAGTCTGTGCTAGAAAATCATCACCTCGCTGTTGCTTTCAAACTTACACAAGAGTCTGGATGCGACATCTTTCAAAATATGGCGACCAAACAGCGAAAACTGCTTCGTCGTATGGTCATAGATATGGTAAGCATTGAGACTCATATCACGCTCGCTTAACTTTGGATCAGATGTACTAATGTATAATTATTATCAGCAATCAATGGCATCTCTTAAATATTACTGTGCGTATAGGACGTATAGTCAATGTCACAGCATGACACAATTAAGAAACTTGTCCTAATTTTGTTTGTGAGAAAGTTATAGTTGAACTTCTGAACTATGAGTTTTTTCTTAACACTCTACAGATAAAGTTAATAACAAGGCAAATGGAATCATTCTAAAATCTCAATTGATCAAAGTGATAAATAGTGGTTTGATCGTCATCTGTCATATTGGCATCAACTTCTTTGTAAATGGGATTGTCTACTTTCTTCATAAAAAGCTAAATATCCAAGTTTCTTAGCAAATATGGCTGAGGTTTTCATTTAATTATTCTTTTTATCTTCTGTTACCTTAACACAAAGATCAGTGGTTAATATTCTTAGTCTAATGCGTATTAGGCAAGCATGCTAAGAACCAGTACCAATCAGTACAACCAGTCATTAACAAGCGTGTTAGTTATCACTTTTATACTCATAATAGAATCATTCTGTTATGTCATTTTCCAAGAAGTTTAGCTTAACTTCTGCAAATACTTGACATTTTCTGACGTAAGAATCATTTGGACGATGATAATTCTAAATTACACTGTCATGTATGATTTCAAATATCAATAAATCATTCAGAAAAAACAAATATCCCAGTGAACGATATAGAGATATGGCGATAAATTACCACCGCATTGTTTACCAGATTCAACGGACCCGGATGCGCTGATAAAACGATAAGAGACTTGAATAGTCGACAGTGATTTATCAGACAGTCCAAAGCCAGCAGACATTTGAATGCTCTGCGTTTGACAGAGCAATTCTAGAAATTTATTTCGTTGTATTTCATTGACTATAAATCATTAATCTCTCGTACATTTTCACCAGGCAATTCATATCTACATGTACGTCAGCTAAGACTTTCCACACAACTTGTCAATAAATCGCAATTGCTATGCAATACTTAGAGTAGTCAAATGTGAAATAATTTAGAAACAAAATTATTTCTTAATATATCAGCAAAGAATTTTCACATTTTTTATTAAAATAGTTTTTTATCAATAATTTATATTGAAACTTTTTTAATATCGTAATATTTATGCCGGATTAAATTTTTTGTCTCATCAAATCTGTGGAGATATCCATTGATTTTGTTGATTTTCTATCATTTCAGACTAGACGCACTTTTCAGTAATTCTTTAATAAGTTTCAGTTTGCGCAAAATAAATTTATTTTTATCATTCTCGAAGATTAAACTAAATTGACATTTTGCTTTAATTGTTTAAATAAAGATAATGGAATTTAATTAAATATTTTAAACTGTACATATGATCGATTTAGTCGAATAGATACAGATGCATAGAGCACACTAGTCAATATTCATCAACCGTGGCTTTATAAATAATGTATGAATTTTATAAATCACATTTAGAAATGTAGGGGAAGCAAGTACACATGTATATAATGAGCCCCTTAAGAACTTTTGCCAAAATATTTCTAACTGGACAGCTTTTCAGAACAGCAGCTGTCTTTTACAAGAGTCTTCACTCGCCATTGTATAGCTAAGAAACCTTAGTCTATGATCGTAAGCCTGAATACAATACAATCCATAGCAAAATTTGTCCTATAGGCTCATATTGCCAAACTATTGAGGAAATAAGAGCTACTATGGTTCATTTTACCCCAACTCAGATCATTTTAAAACCAACATGAGAATCCTCAATTTAGCAATGCCATTAACTAGACACAAGATAATATACTGTACATGCATGTGCACAACATACTTAATCAGAATTGTTCTGTAAAGCAAAAACTCAATGTCGCTCTCAGCATTTTGACTCCACGGTCGCGTAACAATCAACAAAATCATCAGTCTATCATCTTCAGGTGTTTGAAATGATACTCTTAATAGTTATAATAACAACCCTATATGGAGCAGTAATCACAATGGTAGTTTTTGGGTTTATCTGCCCTTCCCGCTGCCGTCACGAAGTACCCTCCCTGCGCACGTCACGCAACGCAACCATAGCTCATTATCCCCCGAGAATTCATCACAAATCATACAGATATCATCATCATTGTCTGGTTTGAGGGCCAGATTTCTGTATAAATTGTCGTATAAAATTTTAAAAAGTAAAAAATAAAATAAAAAAGCTTAACGTTTGGATGATGGCGATATTCCCATATTCCGGAAAACACATACTAAAGTAGTATTGTTTTGAAATTATTTTGAAAGGTCTCGAAGTCTTAACGTTTGCACTAGTAGTGTTGACCACACATCAGAAGAGATTATGATATAATATTAGTGTAGTATCAGTTATGTTACAATTATCATTGCATGCATTAATTCTGTTACTACACTGTGCTTTTTTTATAACTGATACCCCAAATTGTTTTAACAATAAAGTCATAATAAGTGGACCGATGTTCTTGAAATTTACAGTACATGACCAGCAGCCAATTCTACCAACCAGAGAGAAATTTCGTTTGAATATCTTTAATAACGTGAAAGTTTAAGTTTTGTGAATAGGAGGGGGGTCAGATAAGAAATTTCCAGTACATGATTGCGGGCTTGTTACATGCAGTGTAAAATTATCTCTATAAAAATAATAGCGAACACGTCACAAAATTTCAGCTTATGTATGTTCTTAATTGACAAAGTTATTGAACTTTTAATACGCGCATTGCATGTCTGGCTACAGCATCTATCACCGCAGACACTGCCGCAGCGTCCTCTAGCGCCACAGATAAAATGACTTCTGGTTTATTCTCTTCATGCAATGCATACATAAAAAGTTCAATAACTTTGTCAATTAAGAACATATCAGCGCTTATTTTACGTCATTTTGAAAAGAAATGATTGCTCTTCAAAATAGAATTAGCAGAAATTTTATATTGCGCCTTAGCTGGTATTTTTATAAAGATAATCTACGCTAAATGTAACACGCCCTTAATCCTTTTTTTAAATTTCTTATCTGACCCCACTCCTATTCGCGAAACTATAAGTTTCACGTTATTGAAGATATTCAAACGAAATCTCTCTACGTTTTGTAGAATTGGTTGCTGGTCAAGTACTGTAAATTTCAAGAACATCGGTCAAGTTCTTACGACTTTATTATTAAAACAATTTGGGGTATCAGTTAAAAAGCACAGTGTATATCGCTGCGTGTAGCATTAATTCTATTGCTTGCTATCACTGCTGTTTTCTGACAGGTTTTAGCGACAGATATGAGTAAACATATGGATCACCTTGCTCATCTGAAGACTATGGTGGAAACTTGTAAAATATCTGGAAATGGTGCTCTTAACTTGAAAACATATGACGAAAGGATACAGGTAAATGACTCAAAATGTCCGTTTTTACTGGTTTCAGTATACCGTCGTCTCAGCAAAAGGCACGCACGCCTGTAAATAATAAATATGCACTAAGCAGTGAATATACAAGGAAATGGGGACTGAAATATATATATATATATATATTAACTTTTCATACTTATGATTCATGCTTGCACTATCCTATTTGTGAAGTCTCAGTACGGGACATTTTTTTTCATCTGCAGCTCTTCGGCGACCTCTTCCGTCTCGCCATCAGTCGTCGCTACATGCTCGTGTGGAAAGAACACAAACCGTTATACTTAGCTTTACCTTTCGTAAAATATCTAAAAGAATCAGTTGATCACCGGACCGGCACTGTTTAGACTCTTTTATTTCTCTTCAGCACGTGTTTTTTTCAGATCGTTTGGGGTGAATCGATTTGTAGTGACATGTGATGGGGGACTCCCTGACATCATCCTTGTATGAGGAAACGGACGTTAAACCTTTATTATTATTATAATTTTTGTCAAATTTCTTCATGAATATGAACAAAATATTTGCTTTTTTAACAAAAGTTTAAAAATAATATAGAAAAAAGCGTGACAATTTGACGATGACGATATTCCCATATTTCTGGTAAAGTTTTAGCCTACATTTTTGCGATACTTAAATATTTTGAAGTAAATAATACTTAATTGATTTTAAATTTAATTTTTGCCAATTTTTATGAAGTATTATTGATGCTTTATTGATCCTTTGTCAGATAAATACTGCTAGATGGTAACAATTGCAGATAGGTGTACACGGTAAATTCGATTCAAATGATTTATTTTTTAGAAAACGCATACTATTTTCACACTATTTGAAAACTTTCTTTTGCGGTAAAATAATCAACGAGAGCTCGTTCTATGATCGGATTTTTAATGAATGTGATAGCGAGCAAAAACCGTATTTTCAGAGTCATTTGTGACTATGAATTGTTTTGAAATACGCATTGACGCCATCTTGTTGTTGCTGTAATTAATTTCTTAGTAGAATTTAGGCATGGCAGACGTGTAGTCTTTCGTGTTTTACAAGCACTCACAAGTACCGTAGCAGAATAGTTACACTAATAGCCAAGCAAGGAAAGGAATAAATTATACTGATGATCCTATGATGATCCTATAATGATCCTATAATGATTCTATGATGATCCTATGATGATATTATGATGCTTCCATGATGATGCTATGATGATCTTATAAGGATCCTATGACGATCCTATAAGGATCCTATGATGATCCTATGATGATCCTATGATGATCCTATGATAATCCTATGATGATCCTATGATGATCCTATGATGATCCTATCATGATCCTATGATGATCCTATCATGATCCTATGATGATCCTATCATGATCCTATGATGATCCTATCATGATGAGCCTGCTATCAAATTTTACACACAAATTAGCATTAAGTGACTTTTTAAATAATTTATATTTAATCTTTTATAGTGGGATATGTTTTAGTGATTATGTTAATGCATTTGAAACACATGTTGACAGGTCCTACAGAACATGGTGCACTGTTGTGACCTCAGTAACCCCACGAAGCCATTAGAAATATATCGCAACTGGACGAACAGGATCATGGAAGAGTTTTTCAGACAAGGAGACATGGAGAGGTCGAGAGGCATGGATATCAGCCCCATGTGCGATCGACATACTGCTACAATCGAAAAATCACAGGTAGTCCTGTAAAAGAGATAATAGATGATGAATAAATATTAGATAACAACGATAAATAATTAAATAGTTTATCGTTTTGACTTGATTTATACATGAATACACATGTATGTGGTGCACATATATCTATCAATCTGATAGCTCGTGTCGTAGATTCTACGATCAGTGGCCGTCAATAAACGGAATATATACTGAAATGCTAATTAGTAAATTTCAACGCAAAAGCTTAAGATATCTCGCCATTATTTTTCTTAGCCATAACATAAGACACGAGAATACCTTCAAGCGGTTGTAAAACTTAGCATGGCAATCTGTGTGCAGTAAGTTAAGCTAAAACTGCTATAACCATAACTACTTACATAGCTTTGCTCTATTCGACGTCGTAGGTTGTAACGTTAAATGCCAAAATCTGAATACCAAGTTTAAAACCTGTCATATCCTTCAAGTCATATCATTGACTGCCTGCCTGCGATTGAGTCCCACGCCTGCTGACCAATAATCAGGAACTATCTTAATCACTCCACTCACAGTTGAATTACAAATAATTGCAAATACTCTTAAAGCTATTTAAATTTTATTAGTTCATTTACAAATCACTTCTATCTTATTTATCTTAGTTATCTTATCACCCATGAACCTAGAGTCAGTTCATCTGCACCCGGGTATTTATAGTCAGTTCACTTAACCCTGGTCAATCAATTAATAATTAATCAATCAATTAATAATTTAGCGTCCGGTTCCTCGCCATATGGCAATGTTAGGAACGTCTCAAGCAGACTCTGCATCAATAGACGCAAACGCACCACACGATCACGATTGAGTATACAAAGACCACAAGAGACAGCTAGATTTTTTAAAAAACCAGTGTAAGTAAGAAGCAGTGTACGTACAGTCAGTTACTTAAGCCCATGTACTTACAGTTATTTAAGTTGCCCATGTAAACTTATGTAACTTACAGTCATTTAACTTACACCTATATACTTAGGGTCATTTCACATACACTGTTGCGCTTACAGTTAGATCTCTTGCAATCATTCACTTCCTTGATCATCACTTCCTTGATCACTGGCTGGAGCCAGTGGCGAAGTCGGTAAGACACTCGACCGCGGATCAGTATGTGCGGGGTTCAAGTCCTGAGCTCGCCCGTCACTGACATCGCTATGGAGTGAGGAAAATGACGTTAACCTTAGCTTTACCAGCTTTTGATTAAACTGGAATAAAAGGGAAGATGATGATGATGATGATAATGATGTAATAATATTATAGAATGCCCAATTCTGATTAGTCTGTGAATTGAATACTTGTAATACACTTCAAGCCAAATTTTCTTCCTAGTTCATTTGTCCCACCATTTGCCACCTGCCCATTTGTCACCCAACCATTTTCACCCCACCATTTGCCACCCCACCATTTGCCACCCCACCATTTGTCATCCAACCATTTGCCACCCCACCATTTGCCACCCCAACATTTGCCTCACCTCACCTAGTTCATTTGCACTCAAGCAAATTTGAAACTCAATTTGAATGTACGTTGCAGGTTGGTTTCATAGACTACGTGGTGCATCCATTGTGGGAGACGTGGGCAGACCTCGTTCAGCCGGATTGTCAGGACATCCTGGATACACTGGAGGACAACAGGAACTGGTATCTCAACCAGATCCCTAACAGTCCACCTCCCTCCTCCGTCACCGGTGGGACGGCCTCGGGTGAGGCGCGGAACAAGCGATGCTCGGCCCCGGCCGTACCTAGTCAAAGGCTGCATGAGCGTAATGACGATGAAAGCGATCAAAGCTCGAATAATCCGAAATTTAATTACAAAGTCAGCATAGCCGAATAGTAGCTTAGAGAAGTAAGTTACACTTGATAAAACATCGTCTCTAGTATCGCCTTCTGGCGAGGAATCGGATATTAAAAATTGATTGATTGATCGACTGACGAGAAGCATTAACCCATTGTAAGTAAACACGCTCACTGTCATACACCTTATAGTAGAAATGCTTTTTTTAATAAAACGGTGTCAGAGCGAAGAGTAATGCCAGGGAGAATATTAGATGCATTTGAATCTTTTGATGAAATGGTAAAATAGATTATTGATTGAGTCTCATTAAGCATAATATTTTATAAATTCTTACAGTATGTATCTCTACACACATTCTACGCAAGCACTATTTGTATAAGTGCTTCTGTGAATCTGTGTAAGCCATAGACATATCGAATAGGAGCATGAGAAATTATGTGCTATTATGAAGTTTGTCTTCTTCTTTGTTTTCTTCTATTATGAAGTTTGTCTTCTTCCGCCTTCCTCAGGAAGGCGGAAGACAGAGAAGAGTGGAGGCGTTAAGTACCATGGACCTGCCAGTAGGCAGTGCACTAAGAGAGAGAGAGATGAAGTTTGTATCTGCGATATATTAATAAATTAGTGAAAATTCAATAGGACACTCCTATTTTCAATCATTATTCAAATCATTAGCTTCTTTTTCAAAGAAGTCGGCTAAAAGAACCTGTAGTTAATCATAATATCTTAAAATACGACCGAGATTGCAAAGATCAATTTAGGATCTGGTGCCTTGGATCAATTATTCAACGAAGAACATGAAATGCAGATAAAATCAAATTAAAAAAACTAGACATGTTGATCTATGGAATTATTAGCATATATAACTGAATGTTAAATCATACTGGCATTAGTTTAGCATACATACCTATACTGAATGGAACAAATAGTCTTAATTCCCAATCAACATTGCGATATTTGAATAAAAAGTTATCAATTCAGCTTTACACTTTGATTATTTCAGAGGATTAATTTAAGCATTACCTATATAGTGTAAAGGAAAATATTAAATAGAGCCCTAATTATTCTTACTTTAAGAGGTATACCTTTTTCAATTGACTTAATAATTAATGCTGTCTTTTATTAAAATACAAATAATTAATTTATATTATAATTTATACGATAGTGCTGTGCAGGGCCATTTTGAGCCCTTCCAATTAGCTTTCGTCAAATAAAGCAGCATTAATCACCGCCATAGATATTCGACCGAGAATCAGTATGTGGGAGATTCAAATCCTGGGCTTGCGCGTCACTGACATCACTTTCGAGTGAGGAAACTGACGTTAACATTAGCTTTACCAGCTTTTAAATGGTGGAGCCAGTTAATCCAATTAATCAAGTTAATCTACAAGCTTTTTATTTACTCAAGGGTCGTCATGTGGTGATATAGTTAATTATGTATATATTGACATGCACATTATCGGTGTTGGGTAAAAACAAACGAGTCTTCAATATATCAAAATGTTGTCTAATATGAAAGTATTTTTGAGATTTAGGGAATATCAGACTGATTTTGTTTCCTGTAGAAAATGTAAACATGCACTTTTTGCATTCATATAATTGATTGTACAGTGTATGCTTGTCTTAAAGAGGAATTGATTGTTAAATTTTTACTATATAGCATAACCGGTGATCGTTAACTATTTACACAATTGATTTTTAGGATCGAAAGGAATCAAAAGATGAATCTTTTTTAAAGTTTAATGATGTAAATCAATTCATTTTATTAATTGTCTTTCTCGTTTTCATTTATGAGCAAATACCGTTATTGTAGGCTTTGTCATACAACGCTACCTCAGTTCCAAACTTTTAAAACAAAAAGATGGTATAAATTGAGACTTTTTAACTCTAGGAATAGATTTTTAAGAACCTTATATAGAGTACTGTATGTGAGGCTCCTATATATAGGTTTATTCAATGCTATTTAATTTGTATGATACTGTTAAATTTAGAACTTCCCTTGTGCCAAAACAGTAACTGCTGCGGGAACACGATGTAGGGGCCTACGTAGGCTCAGTAAATACTGAAGAATATTATATGCAATTACGTATGGAATAGCAATGATTTAGATTAAGAAAGGGGCTTCGGGCCGTTGATATCTCATTTTATAATATACACTGCTATACAGTATAATTATGTTAAAACTATTACTGATCCGGACTGTTTTATCACTATTAACTGTTTCTAATTTTGGTACATTTGCTATCTTATATAATTTTCTTTCGTATTACTGTTCAAGTCATGTAGATAATTTAGCATGTACATTTGATGAATGTGAGGCTTGTAAATATTGACATTAGTTCACCCTGCTCATTTAATGCGTTAAATCGCTTAGGCTAATTCATGTATGTTCTGTCATGAAATTAACGCAGATAAGTTATTTAATGTATATACATGTAGATATGCTTGGGTACTCTATTACCTCAAAGCTCCTATCGCAATTAATTTACATATATGGTGTCCACCTGCGCTTGAACC
This sequence comes from Enchytraeus crypticus, assembly GCA_905160935.1. Classification (NCBI taxonomy): domain Eukaryota; kingdom Metazoa; phylum Annelida; class Clitellata; order Enchytraeida; family Enchytraeidae; genus Enchytraeus; species Enchytraeus crypticus. Next base: position 385,907 of record CAJHZI010000514.1, read on the forward strand.
GCTGTAGTAGCAGTCTAATCCCATAAAGTAAGCTACCATCGATCTCAGCTTTGTATAAAAGTAAGCAAAACTTTTGTTATTTTAACTAAATCAACTGCAATTTAATTCTATGCTGTGAATATTTTTAAAATTTAAGAGTGAATTAGTTATAGACTGTTGAATTACGTCAGTTTCGTTGCAGATCAAATTTACTTTTATTTCAGTAGAATACAAGAAATACAAGAGGATTTTCATAACCTGTTGCAAAGCGAAGTTACCTGTATATTGACTTTGAAAAGGAAAACAACAATATAGTCCCAATAGATACATGCTACATGAAGTAAAAGAACAGTTTGTACTACATGGGTAGAATAGTGTTCGCTTTTCTTTCGCGATATTCTTTCAATAACATTACGTTTAGTGATTATTTATTAGCCATTATGACTACAAATATGTTAGTTTATCACATTTCAACGACTATGTTTAAATACAGTATATTTGAAATGCACTAGTGATGAAGGAAAATTAGCAACGCGGTCTTAATAAATTCACGGATTAACAAATAAGTACGAAGTTGTGTTACAGTATACTATTAATGGTTGGTTGTACTATTAGAATGTCTCAATAGCGCAATGGTTAAGAGTGTAGATAACGTCATGAAGTTTTAAATGACTGATCCTGAGATGAATCGAACTCTCTTGGGTTCGAATCCCAGCCGCGCTGATCTGAGAGTAAAATCTCGGACATTCACTGGACTGGTTATACGGAAAATGGAATAAATTGCCTAACGGTTTAAACATGTGGTATTAAAAGTGATAGATATCAACATAGTTGATCATTTCACTATAATGCGTGTTATTAATGGTAGAAATATATAAGTTGAAGGTCTGATTCCGTTCCAAATGTGAAGCGTCATATGTTTTTCCAATCGTTTTTACCAGCATGCTGCACCGCAGATATGGAATTCTCTTCCATCCAATCTTCGGAAGTCTTCGTTTGAATCACATCGGCCTTTGCTTTCCTATGAGCAGTTCCATGGGTAGTAGCCTAAGTTTACCAGCGCCTAAACCTACATTTCTTTAATTCCCTTTATTTTGGAGTGATTTTCTGGATTTTGGAATTTGCACCGCTTTGGACCTTCTTTTTATCGCCGGCTTGATTTTGACTCTGTAGTGCTAGATGTTGTCATTGATGACAGTAGCACTGTAATTGTTGTTGTTATTTAGCAAGAAAATTCTAAAATTATTCGTGATCCCATGGGGTTCAGAACTTTTGGCTTCTTGTTCAGCAAAACAGCTACCAACCGGTACACCCTGAGGCGAAGATGTCGCAACAGCCATAGATACTGCCATCAAAAAACCATTAAGAATCAGCAGCAGGAAGCTAGGGAGACAATGAATTTTTGACGAGAGGGTTAACACTGAAATTTAGAATTTTAGCAAAGCAATGCATACAGGTTTACACTTTAATTAAAATTACTTCTCTATTTGCACTGAAGCGATTGAGATAATATCAAAGTACGACATCATCTTTCTATTTTATTCTCATTGTCACGCTGTCATCACTTCATTACACCGGACGCACAAAGCTAGATTCTTGTTTATTTGATACGAAACACTCAAGTACAATCGGTGCTTAAAATAAAAGGTCGTATCTTTATATAGTTATCATTATCAAGTAAAGGGGTCAAGTTTCAGTCATATCAAAGCTATTTCTTGTTAATCAATATAAGAGAGAATCCACACAAGACTAGAGAGAGGGAGGCAGAGAGAGAGAGAGAGAGAGAGAGAGAGAGAACGGGAAAGCTTAAATTTAATAATACTTAAATTTAATGACAAATTAACAAGCAATCAAGATCAAATAATTTTTAGAGTAGAATACATAATTATTAATTAGTCACAAGCTGCTCTTATAAGGTAATGGTGTATTAAAGTTGAATGTTCATTAACTTCGTACATGTATATGCAGTTTATATTTCCTGTGCTTTGGGTTCGGCTACACTTGGGCGCCTAATATCACGTTGCGACCCAATGCTGGGCTTATCGACTTTGTATTGCTAACTTTGCGCCACAGTATCAATTGCATTTGATTTGCACTTCATGAACGATTTCTAGGTTAAATTAAGATTAATCGATTGGCCGACAATGAGTACGACAAAGAGCTTCATACAAAATCGTTATTCATGCACACAACATAAACCGTTATACAACGGCTTTCAATACGACAAGGCAGCTCTAATGCCAAGCCTCAGAACCATTTAACGATCCCATTAAACAGACGCCGAATTGTACTTTTCACAGACCACAACACAATACCACTGATACAGCTGTCATCTGTTACTTTATTTGTCCCGATTACTGAAGGGTAAGATCACCCAGTGGGTGACAACTGATTCCAATGTCAATTTTTTACTTATATTAACTTCTACTTATATTAACTTCTACTTACGGCAACTACTTATATAAACTTTTTACTTATGCAAATTTTAACTTACATTAACTTTTTGCTTAGAACAACAGTGATATATTCTGAAAGTATTTACAGTGTTATATGGGAGGTATATTCTGAAAGTATTTACAGTGTTATAGGGAGAAAGTGGCATGTGAGACAGTAGCAAAGTGAGAGCATATACAGTAAGACGATCAAGTCGGCGCTATGAGAATGCTACGTTGAGACAGTGGCATTGGCAGCCGGCAGGGCACTCATAGTGGTTGATGAACCATTCTGCCATATGCTCCATATGTCCACCGTGACCGCATCGCAAACAGTAGCTAGATGTACCTACAACATAGCAAACATTAGCTAGATGTACCTACAACATCGCAAACAGTAGCTAGATGTACCTAAAACATCTCAAACAGTAGCTAGATGTACCTACAATATAGCAAACAGTAGCTAGATTTACATAAAACATCGCAAACAGTAGCTAGATGTACCTAAAACATAGCAAACAGTAGCTAGATGTACCTAAAACATCTCAAACAGTAGCTAGATGTACCTACAACATAGCAAACAGTAGCTAGATGTACCTACAACATAGCAAACAGTAGCTAGATGTACCTACAACATAGCAAACAGTAGCTAGATGTACCTAAAACATCGCAAACAGTAGCTAGATGTACCTACAACATCGCAAACAGTAGCTAGATGTACCTACAACATCGCAAAATATTGATATTAAAAACTATTAATATTGATATCAGAGTAAATAATAAAAAATATAAATGTTAATATTAATGAATGATTAATTTTATTATAGAAATATTAATATTAATATTGATATAAGAGTAATTTCAAAGATAATATAAATAACCAGATCAGAAAAGTCAGCATTCAAAGAGAGGTCTCAATCAAATTTAACGGAATTAACAAGACTCAATTTCTTAATTATTCTACTGACATGAGATCTTACAAAAGTTGTTCACACGTAAAATCGTTATTCGTAATTAATTTTTAATCTACAATTACACGCACATATAGGAATACAGTAAAAGACATTTAATCGTCTTCCTTGGCACACTAATGCTTTAACATCCGCTTCGTCATTCGAGGACGATATCAGGGACCCACCCGTCGCTGATGATGATACTCGGAGAAGATAAATTAATAAAAATTCATAAACTAGCTGCAATCAATTCCATCAGAGTTTGAGATGGGCCAGAGAGTCGTTTATTGTTAAAACATAGCCGCTCATATAAACAGGGCGTCCACCCCCCCCCCCCCCGGAGCAAAGAAGCGTACTTCCTAAGGCGTTCTTCTTCTTTTTTCACTTCCTCCTAATTTTAGAGCTCAGAAATTTTTACAATCCCCTCTGTTTTTCTGCAGCTTTCGCCATTGTTAACATCGCATAGACTCCCCTGCGAACAGTGCAAACTAACTTCAGTTTCGCTGCCTTTATAAAATAGCTAAACCCTCCAGAATGATCGCTCTTTACGTAGCATCGAATAGCAGAGCAATAGCTTGAATAGCAATATGCTAAAACAGTATGCTAATTCTCTCATAGTTAGATGTCTAAATATTCAGCTTTCAGACACCGCAACTAGATCATACATCGCGATATTGAAAGGGCTACAGTAGTGAAATCAAGTTTCCATGAAATTTACTTTATACTTTTCGTCAAAAAATGGCCTATAATAACACATATTTTTCTGACATTACATACTCATTCAATATGAGCGTTTCCTTACAAAATTTCAGATTCTAATTACCTTAGTAACAATTGCTGTTATTTTTTATACATTTTGGTCGTATGGTTAGTACATAACAATCACATGTGCTACTTGCTTAGTTTCTGTTTTTGTAGGTTTCGTTATTTCGTCCTTTTCCACGGTTATATTAATAGTAATTGTTGCCTTTAGATTTAACATTGAAAGTTCGAGGATAACCATTTTCATAGAAATCCTTGCTGAGCTAAATAGTCTTGACATTTGAACTGCTAAGTGACAAAATTCCCTAACCTAGAGACCTATAATAATTTAAAAATGGTAGCACTACAGCTCCATGCCAGTCCAAATACACCAAAGATGATAACAGTATTTCAACTTCTTTCAAAGACACGTTTGGGACAACAGCCAAGTGTCCTTAGCATTTGGTATGATTGAAATCTCATGCCCGCCTAGTTACTGATATATTTTTGAGACAAGAAACGGATGTTAAACTAGGCTTTAAACATTTTAGCCCTTTGACTCAAGAATGTGAAATATTGCTGGACGGTTTGCAGACCTTTAACGGGAGTACGACAGAGAGCACAGAGCAGAGGGAGCCACTTCTTGTGGGCGGAGCAACACTCTGTCGATACATCGACCAGCTGGTTTCTCTCCGGGCAGGCCACTAGCAGCTCTGAAATATTGTACAAATAAGCCTTACCATGAAGATTAATCATATATTGCTGCAATGTTGAGCTGCCAATACCAAAAGCATATGACTAACAATGGAAAAGAGTCAAGGAATGGAATGTCAAGACACATGGAATCAGTAAAGCAGTCTCAAAGACCAGTTACCGGTCACGACAGTGGCAATAGAAATGTTTATTAAAAATATAAATAGCAATAAATATAATACTTATCTATAAGATATGAGTAGACGTCGTAAATGTAAAATGATAAATTCCTAAATAATCAGTTAACCAAAAAATTAATGAGGCCAAAATATACGTCGGCGCTTAAAATGACTCCTTGTGATCCAATGCCAGTGATCCACATTAACAAACTGTACATGTGTACATGTACGTGTAGGTTTATCAAATGCTCGTCTGAGCAAAATATTTAGATTTAGCGATAGCGGAAATTCTGGTATGTCAACACATATGGCCTAATATGAATCTCATGTATAATTACCGAGCGCATTCTACATTGTACATGTACAGTTAATATAAACATAAAGATATGGAATATACCACTTTATATATTATAGTGATCAAACTAAATTTGTTTATAGTTAGGAACAAAATATTTAACAAAATTAATAAAATATAATACTTGAATTCATACAAGATCGGATTATTTATAATGTTTCAACTGTTAACTTTCTGAATTCAAATGCACTTGGAGGCGAAAGGCAAACGACTACAACAGGAATAACAGAAAGACTAACATAAATCTCACAGTGCTGCCTAAATCGATCTACATCACATAAATCACTGAGATTTCGCTTCCAACCTTCCAATTGCCATATTTCAAGTTATTTGCATCTAACGAATGTAATTAGAGTTATATGTAGGTTCGTTTTCCAACTTTAATAAACTACTCTAAAACAGCTTCAACTGCCTAAATGCTGATTTGTATGCACTTAAACGAGTGGCAAAAGACCACAATCGATACAGCAGCTAGCCGGATTCACCAGATTACGTACTGATATCGGAAGAATGGTTGAGAGAGGGAGATGAGACAGCCTTGAGGATCTCTGCTCGGTCGTTCAGCAGGCCCCAGCGATACAGCACGCTAGCATAGGACTCGATATACTGGTCGTACGTGGTCGTACTGGTCGAGTCCAATAGGCTAGAGGTTCAAAACATACAAATAAATCAAGTTCACTTCGATTTTCTATTTTTCTTAGAAGATCTCGCTAGGAAAGTCTTCAAACTCCTTAAAATGTAATATACGTCAATATTAGACGGAACAAGATGGCAAATCTACATTAGCGGAAATTAATGTGAAGAGTTAGAAATGATTAATTATAAGGTTTCGAATAAATTATTAATTAACCAAATGTGAAAAATTAGTAAACAATTACTAATTACGGGCTAAAGACGCGCCTAAGCCACAGAGAAGAATGAAAGTTTGCAAGTTGTAGTCTCATTTTGCACCTAGCATGTTAGCCTAGTATCTAGTAGAACGCAATGAATTGGATCAGCAAATGAAACTTAGCGGTCAGATGGAGTGGCTATCAAAGGAAACACAATAATTAATTAGAGCACACATAACTGGATATGCCATTTTCAACATCACTACTAAGTAGTTATCAATTACTAATAGACAAAACACTTTAGTAGCTCTGTGTGTAAACCTGCAGGTTACCTTATAAAAATAAACTGACCATCCCGATGAATTGAACTCTCGTGGGTTCGACTTCCGCACGAGTTCACGGACAACAGAGACTAAATTGCCTATTAAAGCATCCAGCATTAAACGAGAATTACATCATGGATGATCCCATCACTACAATGTGAGTTTAGGTTACTGGCTGGAGCCAGTGACGATGTCGGTAAGATACTCGACCGTGGATCAGTATGTGCGGGGTTCAAATCCTGGGCTCGTCCGTCACTGATATTGCTTTCGAGTGAGGAAACTGACGTTAACATTAGCTTTACCAGCTTTTACTGAGACATACTTGAAGAAGCTGCTGCCTAGCTGCACAACAGGGTTCTCTGCCTCTCCCGTGGCGGTCACGAGAGCCTCGTGCATCTCCTCGAATGAAGACTGCGACCAGCTGTTCGACCTCTTCACCTTAGACACCACTACAAATCATTTCATGTCATCGTTTCATAAATCATGTATTATATGATTTATGAATTTAAAAAAGGATTACTTATCATATTATAATATTATATTATAATATTATCATATTGGAGCACATGCTGTATGTCATGAGTGAAAGTATACGAACAAAAAAAATCATTTACAATTTTATTTCATACGACAATTTAACATAATCATTAGTTATTTTAGAATATTATTTAATTTTATTATTTCTCTCGATCGTTTAACACGAACATTTGTCAGAATTGTCGTTATTAATAGTTTAAAATTAAAACATTCATACTTTGCTCATACTTTACTCAAACTTTATTCTTACTTTTTCCATTTACAAACTCGTTTCAGATATCGAACTAGTTTAATATAATAATTTCAAAAGATAAAGTTATATAATACGTATCATATTTCTCATATTTCGTTTATACATGCAGTTGTTTCCCTGAAAAATAGCTGCTTCATACATACATGTAGCCTACAGGCAATTTATACTATATATCAGAGCAATATTATGATTCGGTATAACTCATATACTGCCGAAGAAGTGATATGTTGATTCAGTTTCAAATGACTATTACAGTACAAGTAATTTCTTTTAAAGACCTAATGCAATAAAATATTATATCAATTTGCTACACCAAAAACCCCACTGAAGTTGCAGATGTTTCAGAAAAGATGACAGTTAGGAGTTTTGCAGCTATTAGCAGATTTGAAATAACTCTGACTAACAGTGAAAGTCTACAGGGGTTCCTTAAGTTTAGTGAAGACATTTTTCACTATTCACGGCAGAATAAATTTCAACATCAGATGGATTAATTAGAGAAAGAGTGAGAGGCTAAGAAACCGTCAAAGGATTAACTTCCGGAGGCGGCCCTAGAGAGGGCCGTAGAATGTTGGATTATCTAACAGAAAATCTCTCATGAGGTGGAGCAGTGATAGATAAGCAAAGTATGACTGGAATTCTTTACACACTTTGTAAATTTAGTGAAAGGGATATATTTAAAGACCTTTTAATTCATTACATTTCACTGGCAAAGAGAGCCGGCCTTCTCAAAATCGTGTTAAGTAGATACGACAAGAAACCAGAAATGACATATCACAGAAAACTATAACAAATAATTTCTAACGTCGCCTTTTAAGCAAAAGTTACTGTTTGTTAGTAGTACATGCAGAAATATCGCCGACTATAAAACAAGTTACTTACCCATTAAATTATTTAATTTATTTAAGCTATAAGCAAGCAGCTCATGCAAAACTAATCACTCTTAAGCACTGCGATGAGACCCAAAGCACAAGCTTCAACTGAATATTGACAATCATCTCTAAGCTCATAAAACTAACAAGTATAATTTAACAAAAGAATATATCTAACAATAACATATTAGCATCTATTAAAGAGAAATACACGTTAGACTACTGCAAAAGAGAAGAAGGCATCGACTGAGAACGAGTAGTATAATAATAACTATTGTGAACTGTATTCATCATCCTACTGCATTGCCTCTCACACTGTCAGAGAAGGACTCTCATCTATCTCATCAAAGTGGATTAAATCAAACTTCTTTATTATAAGAATTGTAACCAAAACAATTGAAAATATTTCCCGTTCCACAACCTAGTCAAGTCTTGCCTCGGATTATTTTGAACTTTCACTATTTTTTATCTCGTTTTCTCTTGTAGTTTTTGTATACTCAGTCGTCATTGTGATCTGACCTTGGCGTCTGATGATGCAGAGTCTGCTCGAGACGTCCCTGACATTGCCTTATGGCGAGGAACAGGATGCTAATTTCTTGTTGATTGATTGATTAATAGAAGTAAAACAGAAAATTGTAAGCCACAAAGAAAGCAGAGTACTAACAGCAACCATCGCTATACAATTCTACAGTTTTGCTACAGCTTCATATGTTACACAAAACATTAAATCTAAGCGATTTTTAAAGTCTTCAGCATATCACAAATGAAAATTAAATTAAACTGGAAATATTCAACTTCTAACAGAATTGATTTGAGTCATATAGCAAATGTAATTCATTAGATATTTTAAATCTAAACTTTATTAAACTTTAATGCAAATTTCTATTAAATACAACCATAGGCTACATTACATTGGTTATTGAAAGGAAAAGAAGTTCATAGGTAGGCCAACAATCAGAAAGTTGTACTGCAGTAATTGCATTACAACTAAATTAATTAATTAACTAAGTTATATATTAGGAACTAAGTTACTTATACAAAACTGAGATTTAATCATAATATAATAGGAGTTCAAATCATTCGAATACACTCAAAACTACTCCCCAGCGAGTGATGAGCAACTACGTAAGCGGGATAGATTGAATAAAGTACTAACTGCAGTGCTAACTACAAGCATACAATAGTTAAACTTAGGTACGGAGTATAATGTATTATGTCTACGATTACTTTAAATTTAGTGATTTGAGCGGATAAATCGGTGAAGCAAAAGATATGTTTTAAGAAACCACAGTGTGCCGCAAATGCTTAAATACCTAATCCAAAACAATCTATTCTGGTGTTTAGACCTCAAGTTAAAGATAATCACTACACAAAACCTGACCACATAGTTATTAGAACACTGTATTTAAACCACTTTACAAAACATACGGGAAATAGAAAATTATCTAATTAGCTTCGCCGATAGATTACTGTTAGTCAACTACTAAACTTATATGAAATTTTAATGCAGATTTTAGTTCGTGAAATTAAATTTGAATTGCAGATTTTATTTTCACGAAAGACACATTGATTTCATACAACATGCAAAGAACGAAATGAAAATTGGACATACAGTCCCAAAGGCTCTGGTGTATGCCCATCAAGGTTATAGTTATTTTAAGATCAGATTATTGTGATCTATAAATATCAAGAAGGGCGACTGGTAATGTCTACTGTTGAAAAAAGTTTAAGTTCAACTAAAGTGCTCTGAAACTATGTTACATAGATTAAAAGTTTAAATAGCTACAAAGACTTATCTGTAACTTACTGTTAAAATAAATCTAAGAACAAAAAAAACTATTAGTTCACTATCTTATTAGAAAATCCGACCAAATTAATGAAAGCGATTAAAACATACAAACAAACTCATAGGCAAACTGCCGCAAAACACACACATACATAACGAACCAACAATAGGCAGGCAAGTTATGAAAAAACATATCGGCACTAACAATCTAGTAAACAATCGCATTACGCAATCTAAGACTCACACACAACACATCAAATTACACGTTCAAAACTCCTTTATTACGTCACACATAAATTTGAGAAACTAACACTTACAAAAACAGAAACAGAACAACAGCAACTGAAATTCTACTTAGCAAAAACGAACAGTCTAATGAACTACTACTAGCCATACACTTACGATATGTCCAGTCTTTTACAGAAGTATCCGTAGGATGAATTGTGTGATACATACGCGTATTATACTGCACGCAAAGTAAAACCTCTTGTTACGTACAATATTTACAATATCAAGTCAGAAGTTAGAAATTTAAAATGAATTTGGGATTCATATTCTGCCTACCCAAAACTTCAGTCTTGGAGCAAGCATGCGTCAAATCCTGATGTGAAGAAGAAGAATATTTCTGGCTAGCGTCGAAACTGCAAGACGATCGCATTCCCTGAAAATTTGTCATAAGACACTGATATATAGTCAATGCTTCGTTTTCTCCATACCGGCTGATGACACGCTTGTCGGATAAACAATAGGCTAAAGGTTCGACACATTTTCTTATCATTTGCGATACTAGTATGGGATATGGAAACAGGCATTAACCATAGCCTTATAGTTTTATAACGAAGTTGTAAGAATAGACACGCTTGCTCTTTGAATTTAAAATCGGCAACTCCTAGAATATTAAAGGATGTTAAGTGTTGTCAAGAGAACAGTAGCTTAGTTATATAGCAATTACACTTAATTGAACTGACGTTAACTGTATTGTGGTGACGATAAAGAACTGTTACTGAGTTAGGTTTGGCTATATGTTTTATAGATTAGGTACTAAAGCTAATGTTAACGTAAGTTTCCTCACTCGAAAGCGATGTCAGTGACGGGAGAGCTCAAATTAGGTAATACACTATCAGCACTTGCTACCTTGCGAAGCTAAACCCGCAAATAGAGCCCTGACCTTTCAGCGAACAAACACTAGATCTATACCGTTAGATCCTTTATCATTATATCATATTCATTATTTTATATAAGTAAAAGTAATACTAGCAAAGACTTTGCCACAAAATAGTAAACATAACGCGTAATATATTATATGAAACATTTTTACTTTTAGAATATTATTCACTAAAATACGTTTCAGATCGATTATGTAGTATTATAACAAACACCTCGATACATTTAGCTTGAAAAAAATACTAAAGTTGTATACTGATATAGTGTCGTCTTACTCAATGTCAGACGTCTATACGATACCTTACAATCTTCACAATATTCCAAAGACAATTCAAAGTTGTTTCTTGGTCTCAAGGCAATGTGCCAGACATGTAATACAAAATGGCCCATGCATGATGACTACACGCGTCCAGTTAAACGACACTAATATGGTAAAGAATAATACATACACATGTATCTTAAATATCATGCGGCATCTCCGTCATAACGCACTTTACAGTCTCTCAACATGTCCTTCAATTCAACATTGTCCTTCAATTCGCTAACGTTTTCGTCCGCGCAGATGTATCCATCAATTTCACTAATACGCTTTGTGCACAAGACCTATACAAGTAATTATGAGACTTCGTCGCTAGTATGTACGCAATTTATAGACACACGATGCTGACTACCGAGAGAAAGGTAACTATGCTAGAACTAGTAAATAAGTAGAAACAGATAAAAAGGAAAACTATGTACGATAGAAGCCCTGCAGTACGCCTTCAGTTAATAAAATGCAATCACTATAACACGTTACAATTTAACTTCGTTGAAAAACGTGGTGAACAGAACCTATGAAAGCGTAGATCATCATAGATACAGAGATGAATAGCAAAAAGTGATACAATGATTAATGGCTGATAACTATAGAAACAGAGATGAGCAGTACACAATGATTAATGGCTGATCACCATAGAAACAGAGACGAGCAGTACACAATGATTAATGACTGATCACCATAGAAACAGAGACGAGCAGTACACAATGATTAATGGCTGATCACCATAGATACAGAGATGACCAGTACACAATGATTAATGACTGATCACCATAGATATAGAGATGAGCAGTACACAATGATTAATGGCTGATCACCATAGATACAGAGATGAGCAGTACTCAATGATTAATGACTGATCACCATAGAAACAGAGACGAGCAGTACACAATGATTAAGACGAGCAGTACACAATGATTAATGGCTGATCATCATAGATACAGAGATGACCAGTACACAATGATTAATGACTGATCACCATAGATACAGAGATGAGCAGTACACAATGATTAATGGCTGATCACCATAGATACAGAGATGAGCAGTACACAATGATTAATGACTGATCACCATAGAAACAGAGACGAGCAGTACACAATGATTAATGGCTGATCATCATAGATACAGAGATTAATGATTAATGCTGATCACCATAGATACAGAGATGAGCAGTACACAATGATTAATGGCTGATCACCATAGAATACAGAGATGAGCAGTACACAATGATTAATGGCTGATCACCATAGAAACAGAGATGAGCAGTACACAATGATTAATGGCTGATCATCATAGATACAGAGATGACCAGTACACAATGATTAATGACTGATCACCATAGATACAGAGATGAGCAGTACACAATGATTAATGGCTGATCACCATAGATACAGAGATGAGCAGTACACAATGATTAATGGCTGATCACCATAGAAACAGAGATGAGCAGTACACAATGATTAATGGCTGATCACCATAGAACAGAGATGAGCAGTACACAATGATTAATGGCTGATCACCATAGAAACAGAGATGAACAGTACACAATGATTAATGGCTGATCACCATACAGATGAGCAGCACACAATGAATATTGACTAATCACCATAGACACAGATATGAGCAGCACACAGTGATTAATGGCTGATCACCACAGATACATTTTAATTCTTAAAAACAATTTACTGTATGTAGTACTTTAAAGATTTTATAGCTCACACGGAGCCAATTGGTTAGTGGATGCATAGTCTCTGAACTTTGTTGTAAGCACATCCCACTGATAGCGCCGTGTCTCATTGGATGTACGTTGTACCCTCTCAGGAGGCTTGTATTTTTCTACCACAGTTTGAAACTTTCTAGCTAATAGCTAACCCTAAACCTAACCCATAAACTAAACCTAGCCTTAAACCTAAAACGCGACGCGAGTGGTAAACGAACCTAGGACTCAAGATGTAAAGCCTGATATCTTAGCCACTGGACTACTGTAGCTCTCGATCAATTATGGTTTAATAGAACGATTTAATGCATAGCGCATGAAATCTGTCTATACATAATACATGAAAACGTATTATGTTCTAGTCATTCAGAAATCTCTAAATAAACTTCTGTGGTAGAATACAGATTCACGCTATCGTGATGGATTTTCAAATGAGCAATTGCTTTTAACATCCTTTAACAATATTAAAATCGCACTTATAGTCCTCCCACGCTTAATTTATTTAATTATAATTACAAATCATCGTCATCATCATCCTCCCTTAAATCCCAGTATAACCAGGGTCAATATAAATTTGCTTAATAATTGACTGTAAATAGATTTATAATAAATAAATTCAATAATTCATTACAAGTAATTTTTGTTAAAATATTCAATATTAATAAATTTAGTATTGATAAAGTAAATACTTCACTAGTCATACGTTAGATTCACTATACAGGTAGAATAGTCCAACTATGAGCAAGCTGGTCGATAATCGAAAGGCCATCTAATCGAATCTAAACCGGGTGACCTATGACAGTATCTCTTGTGATAAAGACCAGACATCAGATTTTTACATGAACAATATAAAATATTTATACGATCATAAAGCGGTTTACTTGTCGCAACACTAGCAGCATTCGATTGGTCTATTCTCAAGTTTCTCATTTTCCCAATCCAATGAGAAATAAATTAAATTAAAGCCAAATTATGAAATAAATTAGAATATAGACAACAGACTCGTTCTATACGGCACGAATATAAAACAGCATAGAGTAACAGGTAATACAAGTGGCAGATAACAGATTATAACTTAGAGCGTAAAAGGTCTATTTTATTTATCTATGGATTCAAGGACTCAATTGAAGGCTTAGATGGAGGATAGTCAATCAATCACTAAAGAGACTTAACTAAAATACAAAATTCGCAACGTAACAACAATTAGAGTGCTACTGTTATCAATGAGAACATCGAGCACTACTGAAACAAATCCTATCCGGCGAGTAAAACGAACAATGATTCAATTAGCTAACAAATAATCCGAACAGTCTGTTGTAAATTATGGATACGGGCGAATCAATTAGTACACTACAATTGCATTGAAATCTTCAAATAGCAGGAATAAAAATAATCAACACTTAGCGCTAGTATCTACTGGTAGATGATCGACTTATTCAGTGTATAAAATATTCAGCTAAGTTTAACTTATTCGATATTATCACAAGGGAATTGAATATCACGAGGTTTGGAGAGATACCAGGACTAAACAACTGACCAGACTGCAACATTATGGACGCACCTGCACAAATAAAACTTTCTCTGTACAACCAATAACAGCAATATTACCTAGATACTGAAGAAACAGAAATCTAGTATCTGAAGAAACTGAAATCTAGTATGTTGTAGATACTGGATTTCATTGTAATACACTGAATGCGATGCGGCACAGCAATGCGGCACAGCGATGCGGCACAGAGACACGGCACAGATATGCAGCACAGCTATGCAGCACAGCGATGCGGCACAGCAATGCGGCACAGCGATGCGGAACAGCAATGCGGAACAGCAATGCGGCACAGCAATTCGGTACAGCAATGCGGAGACAGTGATAAATGTCTTAAACTCGACCATTTCATACACAATGAAACACCAGATGCCAAACCTGTACTAAACTTAGCAAATCTTCAGTACAGTCACCACCATATACTAATCGTTTCTTCTTTCGAATGATTACCGATCCATGTTGCAACTTGGCCGATCAGTATATATAAGACAAATAGCAGTAAATAAAATGTCTAAGCTGGGCACGTTATCAAAGATTACAACATGCTGCCGTTTCAAGTATAAAATAGTTAAAATCGTGACTGCCTAAAATACCTAAAGCAATATATGGATAAGAAAAACTCACAAACTATTAATACCCTCTATAGAGTTTAGCACTATTTCACATTTGCGTCTTCTACAAACGAGTAGTCTTCAAATTTGTATTAAATAACGATTTCCTTGTATAAAATACTTACATTGCATCGCACGTTCTTGATGAGCGTAAGGAAATTTATCAGAGACATTAAACCTAGTAAAGAAATGGTTCTTAATTTCTTATATTAGAAGGTAAACTTGGGCATAGCTACCGATAATTTAATTGCAATATATGCGAGGGAATAAATAACTAGATATGATAACGTAACTTTTAAACCTTGGCTAAACTAACTTTTATACATGCGGGTACATTTGTAAGTTTAAAATTACAGGTATAGAAACTGGTATAAAGAAGTGAATCTCTCGCTCACAGACAATATATAACCGCACTAGTACAAAGTAAAAATGCGACGAAATCGTGTTAAATCGTTAAATTGATGTATTAAATACTTAAAAGCCCCAAAACCTCAAATTTAAAAATTTAAATTTAAAAATAAAATAATTATTCTATAGAAAGGCATTATCTTACTGCCAGCCGGTAACTAAACAAGCCATACCAAAAAACCGTATTCGTCTAAATCTCCAAACATAACACATTATCGATTGATTATGAAGTCGGACAGGTTCGGATAGATTGCACCTAAATGATAGTGAAATATTTCTCACTTTTAAATCAGCTACAGCCATTTGCGGTCATTTAAATGCGACTTATACATCACATATTAATCGTAGGAAAGACAACGGCTCTGTCAGAATCATTATTGTAACAAATAAAATCAAGTTAGAATGCGCAAACGACACGAAACGTTAGCGCACCGCGATCTAACAGAAGTTAACATAACTAACAGCCGCCTAGATCAGCTCGTAGCAGACAAAGTGATAGAAAAACTAGAAAACAATTACCGCACGGGAATAAGGTGGGTCGGGATCGTCAAATACACATTACCCAGTAAATCTTAAATAATGCAGTAACTACTCACTACGATTACGAGCAGACCGGTGACTGACGATCTCTGACGTTTGTCTCGTCAGTATGTGCGAGTCGCTACAAACGAGTTCTGTCTGAGATCAGAAACAACAGGAATTACAAGTTTATCAATTTAAATGAATCTGCATGATTATCAGTCCCTAGCGCAAAGTAAAGCTAGCATCAGCCGATCAAACTCTATCAATCGTCATTTCAACAGTACTTTTCGCCTACCAAAGCGTACATTATTCTGTAGGCCACACGAAATATTCTCAAGTTATACTGCATTTTAATTATGAAGAACTGTAGCCAGAATATCTTAATACGTTGACAACCTTATCTCAATTTTCATGGTCAAACTATTGCTTTAGTTTTATCATTCTATCTACTTATAGACAACAGACTAAAATTATACGATCAATCAGTCAACTGAAAGGCTTATAAGCCGGTACTGACTATAAATTACTGCTATGCGACAAAACACAGCATAGCACTGTTACAGCAGAACCATAGGTACACTACAGAGACAGCATACCACTAGTAAGCACAACGTTTGAACAAATGCCATTGTTACTACACTAGAGCACAATAAAGTACTATACTATATTGTAATATACTATTTTATACTATACTATACTATGCTATACCATACCATGCTACATTATGCTATACTACACACCACACCACACCATACCATACCATACCACACCACACCACACCATACTATACTATATTATACCATACTATATTGTACTATACTACACTATATTGCATCACACCACACCACACCACATCGTACCACACCACACTACACTACATTAAACTATATTATACTATTCTATAAGCACATATAAGTTACACGTATTCACTATAAATTAATACTGCCATACTAGAGCTAGCTAATACTAGATTACATACAATTAGTAATATTGTAAATAATATTATGTGCATACTAGCATATACAGACTGCGTCAAAAAAACTTGACCCCCTACAGAAAATTTTCTATAACTTTGGTATCTGGTGTCTCTTTATCATGCAAATTTTAGCGATAATACATAATCCAATTCTACACACATGCTGGAAAATTCAAGGAAATATATCAACAACAATTTGAGTTACAGATCTTTTTTCGCCATGCCCCTACCTCTTATACAGGTAGGTTCTCCAAGCAGTTTGTCACCGAATACTCCTGATTAGAGCCCTTCATTGATTCTTTGTTTTGGTAATAGCAATCATGCGAACTGATGCAGCAGAAACCCCTAGCACTTGAGATATCTGACGTATATTACGACTTGTTCCAGGCTCTCCTTCCTTAGTTTTTACCAATTAGTTCCTCAACAACAGCAATATTGGCAAGAATTCTGGCACTTTTGGGCCAGTCACTGCCCGCCTCCCGCCTTTCTACTAGTTGCTCTCTCTCTCTCTCTGCAATCTTCCGACAAATACTCTTTTAATAGTTGACAAGGACCATCCTTTCAGCGGATATGCTTGCTTTATTCTTTTCATCCCGTAATCTTGCTCATGGAGTATTTGTATCCGCAACTTATAGTGACTTATAGTGATAAACTGTTTAGAGAATCTACTGTATAAGAAAGAGGTAGGGGCATGCCGCAAATTGATCTGTAACTCGAAATGTGGTGTATATAGTTCCATAAATTTTTCAGCATATATGTAAAATTGGACCATGAATAATCGCTTCAGTTTATGTGATAACGAGACATCAGATACAAAAGTTCTAGAAAATTTTATGAAGGAAATCTATAAAAGGTTGGGGCATGGCGCAAAAAGATCTGTAACTCGAATTTCGGTCCATATATTTTCATCACTTTTTCAGCATATGTTTACAATTTGACCATGAATAAGTGCCTAAATTTATATGATAAAGACACATCAGATACAAAAGTTATAGAAAATTTTGTGTAGGGGGTCAGCTTCTTTAAAGCAGTCTGTAGTTAACGTTATAAACGAATTAATACTGCTATACTAGAGAGCGCATATAGCTAATGCACGATTAATCAATGCTGTTATCCGTAAGCTAAACATACATATACAATGCTAAAAAAGTTCATAATGCTATACTAGAGCCAGCATTTGCGAATGCTCGATCAATTAACATTTATGCAGCTCTCTATACGACGCCTAGAAGTGATAACCGATGATTGGAACTGTGTCTACCAATATCATAAGTCCGCACGTTCTTATATATTACTCTTACTGCTGTACACAATATGCTGCAACTTGCACAATAATTTCTACTATATTATGTAAAGCACAGACCAGTCGATCTAATCATCTAATTATATCTGTTTGAACTTTAGGCAACTCGAAAAAGACCATGTAGTTTCAGATTTATACTATAAAAGCAGCCAGAGTCGTCAGATGATCAGCAGAATTAACAAAAGAATAGTCAGATGATAAGTAGAATTAACAAAAGAATCATCATCATCAGTTCCTTGCGTTCGGTACAGAACATTGGGCGGTAACATTCCTCCATTCGTTTCTATCATCAGCAATCTTCACAGCGTCTTCCCATGAAATGTTTAATGCTCTCAAATCCTTGTTGGTCGTATTTAGCCAAGTACTTCCAGGTCTTCCTTGTTTCATTTTTCATTGAGTTGGCTTCCAGTTAATTGCAGTCTTTGCGTATCTACCCTCAGACATTCTCAGTAAATGACCTAAAAACCTCAACTCTCAGAAACTATTTCATCTAATTTTCTTTGTCCACTCCTTTCGAGTACTGGTTCGTTTTTGACGTGGTTCCAATAGTGGATAATTAAAATTCTTTTGAGGCATCTTTGTTGAATACAGGTTAATTTGTGCTTTATTTTATTAGTACTTTCCTAGGTTTCACATGCATACATTAAAACTGGTTGAATAATTTTACAATTGTTGAATATATTTTTATCTTTAATTGCTCCTCAATTTTATTACTCTTCCAAATATATTGGAGCTTTTGGAATATGTCATACGCTTTACGGATTATACACTCCACATCTCTTTCATTTGATCCATTTTACGATATTGTACTGCCTATATACGTGAACTTTTTTACCGTTGCAACCTCGCTTTGATTAACTCTTACCGTGAATAATATGTCTGTCTCTGCAGTTGTGAGGATTTTTGTCTTTTCAGAGCTAATTATTAATCCAACTTTTGCAGCATTTTCTTCTAATGCTGCTGTTATTTCTTGCAGTTGATGACTGTTGTTTGCTAGTAAAGCTATATAGTCTGCAAAATCAAGGTCAGTTAATTTTCTATGACCCAACTTTATTCCCCATTCTCTTTCTTCAAAAGCCTTTCTCATTACGAAATCAACCCCGCCACTGGGTTCCCAGTGCTAGTCCCAAGCCTGGATAAAGGAAGAGGGTTGGTCGTGGGTTTAGCTCCCCTACACCGTCAAAATTTGCATTGCTACAGCAACGGCAACAAAACAAAAGAATAGTCAGATGATAAGAAAAATAAACAAAAGAGTAGTCAGGTGATAAGAATTAACCAAAGAGTAGTCAGATGATAAGAGAACAGAATGAGATGCAGCAGAAAACTACCAGAGCTCCAGAAAGAAAAGCCGGAGTGTCTGTTTTTAAACTGTTATAAAACAAACTGAGATTCAATAAAGACCAACGAAGTCATCACAGAAACGTGCTGATAAAGATCCGACGATTGTCGACTCCATTTAAGCATCGGTAACTGACACATTTGTACAGAACTTCAAGAGTTCTTGTGGCAGCAGAAACAACTCTAATACGTTGTTCAGTAACTGAAATACTGCGCAATCTTAACAGTCTAACAACATGAATGATTCTTAATGATATAGAGTACTTCGTTCAATTTAATTTACTGTCGGAAAATCTCAAGTTTGACTTCTAACAGTATCAACCAATCGCTTAAACTGCAGTCCTGCAGCACTAAACAGTCAGTCAACAGTCATATATCACTGAACAGAGCAAACTAGCGCACGCAGCAACAAACTATTGCACGTCAACATTAAACTAGTGCTTGTCAGCAGCAAACTAGTTCATGTCAGCTGTAAAAGATTTTCGTCACATAATGGTAGTAATCGATTAGGATACTATTACTAATTGCACAGAATATTGCAGTTCTCTTCAAATTCACCGCTCAAGTGAGTGCATGACCAATGAGAGATGTTAAGAGTTTTAACAGCTTCAGAGTTTCGGCAAATGACGCATGACCAACTCCCAACCGCCTCATCTTAGTAACTGGTTGCGTAGTGTACTTGAACTCCTGACCTCTATTCAACCAGGCTTGCATTCATAACTACTAGGCTACGAAAGCATATATCTACAAGTCTACATTCAGATTTGTTTAGTGAATCTAATGCGTGTGTAATGATGGCCACATCAAAGAGGATTTAAAACAAATTTTTAACGACTTTATGATGACTATCATGTTAATTATAATTATTAATAAAGGAACTTGAAATTTCACTATTTAGTTGATAATATAATTTTAGAAATAACTTTTTTTGTTAGATTTTTCAACCCTCCAGTTTCTGGTCATTAGATTAATTCATAATATGAAAATAGTCAATTGTACGGTTACCAACGGTTTCACAGAACTTAATAGAGTAATAGAACCTTCTGTAATTCAGACTTCGCTGGCTACTAATGGTATTACCGGACAGAGATCAAGCACTCTCATGATAGGTTTATGGTTCTCATAATGCTTGTTTATCTGACTACATGTACACTTCTCTCACTTGTATAATTAATCAGTGCCGAGATGAACAAATAAACTATACGATGATGATTAAATTAAAAAAATTAACAAATAGTTACAAAAATATCAACACAGCAAATCACTATTTTTGTTGCTGTTCCAATCGTTATAAATATCTACTACTATTACACGCGACTAGCAATAGCAATAGATAAATATACTTATAGTCATAAGCAATTGCTACAAAATGATCCAGTAACAAAACTCTCTCTCTCCCTCCACAGCTCTTTTACTCTCTTTTGTCTCTAGCTCTTCCTATCTCTCTCTTTCCCGTTTTTCGATTCGCTACTCTAAAGCAAGTTACGACTTGATTATGCATTTCTGCCGCTAGTACCAGTTTAATGGCTAAGTCAGTTAAGCATCTGCTTAATCGGCTACGAGGAAAAATCCAAGCCCGACTGTTAATGTTGATTTTCGAATAGCATGGAAACAAGATAAATTTAGCATTATAGTTTACAATCAAAACAACGAATAACTACATAATATATTTTAATAAAGATATAATAGTAATAATTACAATATAATTACTGATACCATAATATATTAAATAACTGCAGGTATCAATTGCTTAAAAAGTAACTAATATGCCACACTACAAATTTGAAATAAGTAAACCTAAAATTACATTATAAGATACCTCACCATATGTAAAATTCACCTATTTTGTTGAGGATGTATGATATTGTAATTCATTGCAATGATTAAATAAACAAATGACAAATAACCTATTATTGTAGATGTGTACATGATATTTTTATAAAAAGTTAATAGAATTTCTTACATTATTTATCTGACTGTTACTGGAAATTGCAGGAAGCGAGGGTAAAATCTTCTGAGATGGCAGTTCAAATAGACTGTCATCGATGATGTAGTTAATAGGAATGCTGCTACAGCAGAGCTGCCGCAGCTTAACAAATACGTAACAGAGCATTGCCAGCATCTGTATGTCATCCTGACTGGAGAAATGATCAAACCTGCTCAGTACAATTAATGATCAACCCTGCTCAGTACAAGAAAAGATGAGATCTGCTCAGTACAAGAAATGATCAAACCTGCTAAATACAAGGAATGATCAAACCTTCTCAGTACAAGAAATGATCAAACCTGCTCAGTACTAGAAAAGATCAAATCTGCTCAGTAAAAGAAATGATCAAACCTTCTCAGTACAAGAAATGATCAAACCTGCTCAGTACAAGAATTGATCAAACCTGCTCAGTACAAGAATTGATCAAACCTGCTCAGTACAAGAACTGACAAAATTTGCTCAATACAAGAATTGATCAAACCTGCTCAGTACAAGAAATGATCAAACTGCTCGGTACAAGAAATGATCAAACCTGCTCAGTTCAAGCAATGATCAAACCTGCTCAGTACAAGAAATGATCAAACTTGTTCTGTGCAAGAAATGATCAAACTTGCTCATTACAAGAAATGATCAAACCTACTCGGTAAAAGAAATGATCAAATCTACCGTTACTATACACGAGCTACAAATGCCATCAAACTTGATTACATTTGTAGCTCGTGCGGAGTGGATTAGCGCACTTAGTAAGGTGTACGTTTCGAATAAACGACGTTAAAGAACGTCGGACCCAGTATTTGGATGAGCGACCTCTATAGAAGATCCAGTGTTGTCAGCTCGTATGGAAAACCCCAGGGTGTTGGAAGATCAATTTTAAATCCGCGTCCGTTGCAATCGATGCACTATCAAACGGTAAAGATTACTGATAACCTTGGAGTGAAGGAAGAAATATTTAAAATTGCCAAAACAGAAACTAAACAAAGGAACCCTGTACCATGTGCGGTACGCAATGTGTGCAAACATACGAACAAATAGGACAACTGATCACAGAAGTTACTCACCGGCTTCACGGAAGCTAGTAAAGTAACGATTTAAAGTTAGAGATTCCATTAATATTCAGTTCTCAACGACATTAGTGCTGTGTTAAGTAACGTTCTTAAAGGTTCTTTAAAAATGTAATAATTAAATAATTGAGAAAAATTGTAGAAACTATCATAAAAGTACTGCAATGAGCAAAGCCCATACATCAAAGTTTTACACATATGTTAAACATAACAAAAGGAAATGATCTATTCTTTCAAAGTTATTTAGAAAAGTTTACTACTTTACTAATCTCTAAATCCTTATAGTAATCACGACAGCCACAAAATGTATTTTAAAACTCGTGAAGCAGAAATTAAAATGTCAGATCATACAGAAAAGCCACCCACCATGATTTAACCAGTTGTCTACCAAATGGAGTCATCGGCCAGGGCGGATTATCGGCTTGAAAACTACGAGCACAGGCCTGCGTGGCCTGGCATTGAACGGCTGTCATCAACCAAATCTACAACAATCAGTGAAATATCTCAGACATATTCTCCAAAACTCCTAAAACTAATACAGCTGCTCACATTTAAATGACAGAAACATCATCAGCCATCTTCAATACTTCAATATGGAAGTATTAGGCCTATACCTTATTTATTCCATATTACCAATATGGAAGTGTTATACCTTATTTATTCCATATTATCAATATGGAAGTATTATACCTTAGTTTAATGCTTTATTAAGTGGAAAAATGTTAGCGTAACTAGTTATTTGTGGCAATGACTCAAATATCCAACTGGGAACAAATAGAAGCCGCTTTTGTTAAACTTAGTGGTGACTTCTACGAGATTATCTACCGATTTCTAATGTTTTACAGCTTTAACTCTAAAAGAAAAATATATAATTCTTTCGTATAACTCTAGAAACACTCAATAACAAACATTACATTTTTCATAAAGATGATAACGTAATTAGAAATATTAAATTTTTCTGTATCTCACTGGTAACTCTCAATTACAAACATTGCATTTTTTTCTAGAACAATCAATTTAAGGCGCTATTAACCTGAGCGAGATCTCTACGCCCGGCTGCCGATGCTATCTCAGCGTTCTTGTTACACATCTCCACAGGATCTCTGCCGTCAACACTGCACACAGACATCATTGCAGAATAAGACTGAAATTATATTGCTTAATATTAAATACAAGTAATACAGTGTCTACTTACATTAAGCTTACAGACCCCTATTTATCGGCAAAAAGGTTTTAAGAGACACATAAGAGTATTTACAAAAGCAATAACAATAATATGCAACAGATTATATAGGTACATTAACACACATATATACAAGTATATATTGACAGGTTACTAACACATACACACACATACAACATATTTACAGGTATCCTAACACCCACACACGCACCTATTTACATGTATATTGACACAAATACACAAATATTCTCAGGTATACCAACACATACACACTAAAAGGTATACTAACACACTTTGATATATCTAAGGTACAGCAACACACACACATACTGGTATACAAACACAGAGACATATTTGTAAATACACACACACACGTATTTACAGGCATACTAACACATATTCTTCAGCGAGTTGTTTGCTGACAGGCAGCAGACAATGCACATCGTATATGAGCACAGGACCGGTCACAAAGTCTTCAGGCGAAGATTTCCTGCAAATATTACCTCCACTCCCGCCTCTCAGGGTTCGATACTCCGACGAGCCTGATGCTGAAGAGGTGACCACTTGCTGACTCTGTTCACGGTTCTTATAGAAATTAGCTACGGAGAGAGAGGCTGGTATATCAGCCGATGGAATACTCCGTGACAGTCCCAAGTAAACCATCGGAAGTCCATACTGAATCCTGGGCTGAGGGCAGTCTAGCAGGGCCGACATGGCTCTGAAATCAATATATTACAAATACACGAGAGTTGTAGCAGCTGAAAGATAATAAAAGATTACTCGTCTCAATTAATATTCCTCATTCAGATAGAGAATATAATTTTAGTTTCTAGTAGTTTTAAAATAAAATATGACAAAGATTAAACTAAATATTATAGAGCACTAAGAGCTGTTAAGAGGCAAGAGGGAGTATGAGAGAGAGCGAGACAGAGAGATAGATAGAAAAATATAGATAGCTAAAAGATAACTTCCAAGAGGCACACTGATAGTACATTTAAACTAACTTATTTTAAAAATTTATTTATTACCATAATTAGATTTGAGGGCCTTTATTTCAGTTTATGCGCTCCTGCTGTTTATAGAAAATGGTTAAGATAGTGAAATGCATATGATAAATGAAAATAAATAAATTTGTCGACTGATTTACGACTTATCATCATAAGCACATTTTACCTCGGTGTAGTTTCCACAACGGAGTTTTTCTTACTGTCGCTGCTACTACTGCCACTAACTTCAATACGACGAGTAAAGCAAACCAAATAACCTACAGAACACAAATAAACAACCTAAACATCTGTAAACGCATTACAGCATTCTTGTCTGCCTTATTGGAATTTCAATTCCTTATCTCATTTCTCAATTCCACGCTTTCGAACTAAGCAAATCCGGCAAAGCGATGTCATAAAAATTCCTTTATTCACGCATATACAGAGAGAGTAAAAATATGAATGCACCAGTAAAAAGTTTGAATAGACCTATCTCAGCATACTGTTAATATTTCCATATAAAATTTTTACTAAAGGACTAATTTTTTTGAATGCCAATTTTCATCCATTTTAATATACAGATTGGCCAGTTATGGAAGTTACAGAAAGGCAAACTTGCTCTGATAAATTAATAAGATGATAAAACTTTTTACAGGTGTACTAATTTTCTTTATTCACTCAGTAGATAGAAATGAGTCTATCCATCAATATTTATATAATCGTCGTTTAAGAGTGACTGTATATTCGTTGTTTTAATAACTACATTATACATTAGGAACAGTTTAAAATAGTATCTTTTTTTCATTGAATTTTCGAAACTTAGAACTTTTCTCCAAAATTTCACTGAAGCATAACAAGAAACCGAAGAGTTTATTTTAATGCCATGGTTAGAATAGAGAGAATACATTTACAAATACTAGAGAATGTACATCTAAAGCCCGCCCATTTAATATCAATATATTGCAGCAGCAGCTAAAGGCAACAACGACACCTACAGCTTAGTGCAACTCTGCAAGTATTAAATCATTGATAGGAAGAAACTTTAACTCTTAATTTTTCAAGTCAATTGCCTGAGGTTCCATACACTGAGGTATTATGAGTTACTGCAATAACGATAATCTAAATAAGCATTAAAATAATATATTTAGTATCAATACTATTTCAAGAAAAAATCATACGAAAACTTTCTATTGGGAATAGACGGCGGGATTTAGCGCACTTGGTTTAGTTGAGCGTCAACAATGGAGGTTAAGCTACATCGGCTTCAATTTGTGGGTAACCATCTTGGAAGACTGAGTGTTGATAACGTTGAAGGAAAAAATCCCAGTGTGATGGAAGGTTACTGTTAAATCCGCGCCGGCTGCAATTGATGCGCCATCAAAAGCAACGCCATCAAAGGCAACGATGACTAATAACCATGGAGAGGAAATGGGCCTTATAGAAGTATCTGTGCTTCCTGACCCAGTGTGTCGCTATGTTGTGTTTATGAATCATTACCTGCACCGCAAAACCTTGCACCGGAAGTCCTGGGGAAAGGAATCTGATGATTGCGCAGATATTCAGCCGAGTGACTGGCAAGAAACGTCGGCGAGATTCTCTTCGTGGGCGAAGTGACTTCAGCGGTCGAAGAGGATTCAGAGGCTCCGGTCTTCTATCATAATAACATTTCAACTTCTCATAAAGATTTGAAGCAAACTGAAATAAGATTTCAAAAAGATTAACAAATCTCAAAGCAATATCTATCATCAACAACCATCTTAATCTACAGTATATACACGATGGTTAAAAAATAAATTGCACCACTTTATTCGAACTGCGGCCCAGAGAGGTCGCATTCAGGTTCAAAGCTCTGCATCTCTTGGTGAAAAGCAGAAAACACAAATGCTACAGAGAGTTTGGAACGTTTCATATCACACCTCGAATTGTTCTGCTTTACAATCGTCGCATAGTATTAAACTACTGACGGGCCACGAGTGTCCGGCCAGTCACGGGGCAGAGATCTGGCGTAGCAATTACATAAGATATATTATCATTAACATAGCGTCACAATGAAATAAGATATATTATCATTAACATAGTATCACAATGAAATAAGATATATTATCATTAACATAGTGTCACAATGAAATAAGATATATTATCATTAACATAGTGTCACAATGAAATAAGATATATTATCATTAACATAGTGTCACAATGAAATAAGATATATTATCATTAACATAGTGTCACAATGAATTATCATTTACATAGTGTCACAATGAAATAAGACATATTATCATTAACATAGTGTCACAATGAAATAAGATATATTATCATTAACATAGTGTCACAATGAAATAAGATATATTATCATTAACATAGTGTCACAATGAAATAAGATATATTATCATTAACATAGTGTCACAATGAAATAAGATATATTATCATTAACATAGTGTCACAATAAAATAAGATATATTATCATTAACATAGTGTCACAATGAATTATCATTTACATAGTGTCACAATGAAATAAGATATATTATCATTTACATAGTGTCACAATGAAATAAGATTATCATTACATAGTGTCACAATGAAATAAGTTATATTATCATTAACATAGTGTCACAATGAAATAAGATATATTATCATTAACATAGTGTCACAATGAAATAAGATATATTATCATTAACATAGTGTCACAATGAAATAAGATATATTATCATTAACATAGTGTCACAATGAAATAAGATATATTATCATTAACATAGTGTCACAATGAAATAAGATATATTATCGTTAACATAGTGTCACAGTGAAATAAGATATATTATCACTAACATAGTGTCACAATGAAATAAGATATATTATCACTAACATAGTGTCACAATGAAATAAGATATATTATCATTAACATAGTGTCGTAATGAAATAGATATATTCTCATTAACATACTGTCGTAATGAAATAGATATATTATCATTAACATAGTGTCGTAATGAAATAAGATATATTCTCATTAAAATAGTGTCGTAATGACATAGATATATTCTCATTAACATAGTGTCACAATGAAATAAGATATATTATCATTAACATAGTGTCACAATGAAATAAGATATATTCTCATTAACATAGTGTCGTAATGAAATAGATATATTCTCATTAACATAGTGTCGTAATGAAATAGATATATTATTATTAACTTAGTGTCATAATGAAATAAGATATATTCTCATTAAAATAGTGTCGTAATGATATAAGATATATTCTCATTCACATAGTGATTTTAACAGATTCAAAGGCTTTTATAATAACGTGTTTTGACCTCTGTTCTAGCATTACAAGTAGTTTGGCGAAAACCTGCAGTTATATAATCGATAGGAAAATGAGTAAAGAATTGTATGTATTGATTTCATTGAACGTCGTAGCTAAGAAAACTTGTTTCTTCCCTCGTAAATAGCTTACTTTCTATAGGGGGTTCGGTATTTTACAACTACAGTATATATCATCTTCAGGTGAAAGATTAACTAGCAACATCTACACGTATATCGAATTAAGTTAAAAATTTTAATATTCTTATACTAAATTATCGCATAGAATTTACTTTTATATACTGACATCAAATATACAATATAACTATATATTATTTACTAATCACTTTTTATTAATACAACAAAAATATTTAGGTCAACACATAAGGAGATTAATAATTACAAGTCATGAGGTGAAGTTTATTTTAAACTAGTAAGGTCAAAGATCGGTAGAATGTCCGAGTACTGATTGAAGAGACAAGTCGATAAAAACCTTCACTAACACGCAGAATGCATCAGCTAGAATCTATCAGGACCATCTCTGAACTATCTTTTGTAGTGCTGATACATAAAATAAATGTAGCTTTATATATAATATAATATATAATATTATATATATATATATATATATATATATATATATATATATATATATATATATATATTTAGAGAAAATTAAAAGAAACAGAATTTAATACATGAGCAGCGAACGTGTCAAGACAAGAGACGAGCCTTCTCAGACAAGACTCTACACAGGATCTGTAGTGCTGCACTTGCTGTAGGGCTGTTCTGTCGAGCTCCTGCAAAACACATAAATACATTAACACATAAACACATAGGACAGCTCCTACAAAACACATTAACACATAAACACATTAATACATATACACATTAACACAAAACCTGAAGTGCTGCACTTGCTGTAGGGTTGTTTTATCGAGCTCCTGCAAAACACATAAACGCATGAGCACATTAACACATAAACACATTAACACGTAAACACATTAACACATAAACACAGTAACACATAAACACAAATTTACACACTTAAACACAACACCTGAAGTGATGCACTTGCTGTAGAGCTGTTCTGTTCAGCTCTTGTGCAACATAAACAAAACTAGACATGACCTCCTGGGCAATTAATGGAATATTTTTACTTCTATGAAAAAGCGACATAGATATGCTAGAGATAATGAACACCAATTACTCTTGCAGGTAAAAGTTCGAGTAAAATTCCACTTAGGAAAAACTGACTTCTATAACTCTACCACTTTGTTCAACACACAGTAAACAGTTAAATAGTGTGAGTCGGATGTAACGACAGTAAACGTAATCTTACATATTTTTCAATTAATATACACATAAATGTTGATCAATAATATAAATGTGAATTATATAAACACAACACTTTGGCAGCCAAAACTTCATTGTAACTTTAGAAATGTTAAATAAAACAATTAATCCATCTTCCATGAAATATTCAATGTTTTCAAATCTTTATTGATCGTTTTGAACCAAGTACTTCTAGGTCTTCCTCTTTTCCTTTTTGCTTGACTTCCAATTTATTGCAGTCTTAGCATATCTATCATCAAGCATTCTTAATACGTGATCCAAGAACATATCTTAACATACCCTTCTTTCCACAACTATTTCATCAAATTTTCTCTCTCTAAACCTTTCAAGTACTGTTTCAATTTTGATGTGCTCTCAATAAAGAATTTTTAGAAAACTTCTGAGACATCTTTGTTGAAAGCAGTTAATTTTGTCTTTTATTTTTATTAGTACCTTCCCAGGTTTCACACGCATACATCAAGACGGGCTGTACAATGGTTGAATAATCTTTTTTCTTCTGATAAAAATTAACCTATTCTAATTAGATGCAGCAGTGAACATAAACATTTAAGCCGTAAAAATTAAATAATACAGATTTGGCGACTGCTTCCTAGCTTGCAATCAATATAAAAAATACAATATTACAAATCAAATGAGGTTCACCGTAAAGATAATCTGTTATTTTTAAACATTTAACGTTAAAGTAAATTTGAGCAAAAAGACACATATATTAATTGTAAATTGCAGAGAAAATTACACAAGTAAAACATTTACTTTATGTGAGAAAAGTAACAAACTGTAAATAGACCTGAATAAGCCGACTTTGAGACGCTTTGTCTAACGTCGTACCTTCGTTAATTCTAAACGTTGGAGCGACGTTGTTTGGATACCCATCAGAGAACAAAAATGTGATATTGACTTTGTGAGGAGCTCTTGCTGCGGATACGGTGCAGAATTTTCTGTCAGCATCTTTCTATTGTCAAAAAACAACCACTCCAAGGCGCTAGATATCAATACTGCGATGTTAAAAATGTTTATTAAGTTTACTTGATGCAGTATCATGTATCAAATTAACATACACCTTGCAGAGGACAAACTTATAAACTGAAACGACTCACAATAAGATCGACTACAATCAGAGACAGGGCGAACAATTCTCATTTCTACATTATGAATCAAAACAACAGTCTGTCAAACTGAAATGTGGCAGAATCAGCAACACAACACAATAAACATAATTACGGTAAACCATCCTATGTGACCTGCTATCAGTCTATGAACCCTCTCGTCGTCTTCGCTCCTATAGTAAAGATCTTCTTACTGTACTGGACATTACATATGCCATAGGCAGACGCTCCTTCGTGTTTTCTGCTCCAACATTATGGAATTCTCTACCACAAGATCTTCGATCTTTTAATTGTATTAATACTTTCCTGGGCAAGCTTAAAACTCTTTTCTTTCCGCCACAGGTCAAAATTCTGACCCACTTGCCCTGGACCTTGGATCACTGGTTTTTTTAATCTCACTTTCTCTTGTGATCATTGTATACTTGGTCCTCATAGTGAGGTGCTTTGGTGTCTGTTGAAGCAGAGAGTCTGCTTGAGACATCACTAAAATTGTCTTATAGCCAGGAACCGGACGTTAAATTCTTATTGATTGATTGATTAATAACGACAAATTTAGTAGAAAAAGGGATATACTAAGAATAGGCCTTTATATGAGATAAAGCAATAGGTAGCTTAAACCTCAAACATGTAGGACTTGAATATCTTCTTAAACCTCAAACATGTAGGACTTGAATATCTTCTAAAGTTTATGAACTTACATTACACTCAGCTCTCCTGTTGAAAGCGATTCTGTTTCAAAGCGACATACAAAGTATACATCTACATACGATGTCCCTTTGTATATGCATAGCATATAATTTATTAGAAAAATACCTCTTCAATCTTAACTTTTGTCGTATCAAAGTTAAGAAGAGCAAACTCCTGAGCGAGACTCATAGGCGGTAGATGAGACTTAGAGTCACTGAGAGCTGAGCCACCGTTCACTCCCCTGCTCTGCGACGAGGTGCTCAAACTGACGTCACCAGTGACGTCATCAAGTGGGAAAACACGAGAGTTTAAAGTACCGATGTGCCCAGGACTTAACATAGACTGCTGCATACCATCACCGCAGTGCTGTTACATGTAGCAATATAGATCATGAACATGAAAATATAGATCAAATATAATATAGGTCAAATAAAACATAGGTCAAATATAATTTGACAATCTGTCAAGTCGATTTATTAATCCAACTAGCAAATCATTCACTCATATTGAAGTTCTTATGTGAATAAGATGTAAAAGCTGGTAAAGCTAAGGTTAACGTCAGTTTCCTCACTCGAAAGTGACGTCAGTGACGGACGAGCCCAGGATTTGAACCCGTATCAACTGATCCGCGGTCGAGTATTTTACCGACTTCGCCACTGGCTCCAGCCATGTACTTTAATTTTAAGTTAAAATTTGTTATTCTGACAGAAATGTATGAAATATCGGTTCCAGGTTGCTAAACAGCACAGTTCAGAGATTAGAAGCATGCTACTAAGTGTTAGAAGATGCTATAAAAAATATGAATTAGAAATGTGATGGAGAGAATGTTCAAAGAACATTGGATGTTAAAAGATTAGATGCAAAATGTAGATGCTTTGTCAATCTAAATAGGAACCAAAGAAATCACTTAAAAATTAAAGACAAGTTATGAGTTATGAAGAAAACAGGGATACACTTGGTGAGAGAAAATATATCCAAGTTAATAGCATATTGAGTAGCCTACTTGTTTTAGCATAGGATTCACAGTCCACAGCTGCAGGATTTTATTTTCAGACCATGTAACAAGCTGATGATCTACAAAAGTAACGCATTAATTTGCAATATATCGAACGGTTTCAGTCTATATAATGATTCCACAATAACCACGTATATGAATACTAACAATTTCAAATTTAAATATGTAGTATTACTTGCAATTTAATTGTAAATAGACAATTAAATTATCAAAGTAGTGAAACAGAGATGTAAAGATGTACACGTATATAAGTAACATCGCCCGACATCGCCACTGGTTGGAGCCAGTGGCGATGTCGGTAAGTTATTCGACCGCGGATCAGTATGTGTGGGGTTCAAATCCTGGGCACGCCCGTCACTGACATGGCCTTCGAGTGAGGAAATTGACGTTATACAAGAACAATAAAAACAACATAAAAAACATAAAAATAATTAAAGGGCGAGAAAAATGTATTTGTTAATACCTTCGTTGCAAGATCTCCACTGTAAGTCCAGTATACCAGCATCATGCCCAACTCTCACACTGACAATGCTGTGTCTCCTACCTCCCCTCTGATCGCCACCCACTCCCTGGTTACACCCTACCTGATCCTCGCCACTCACAGACGAGCTCCCCAGGTTCCACAGCATCAGCTCAGTGGAATCATCGCTAGGCATGCGAGAAGTCGTCAGCAACGCGTACCCGAAAGGCTGAAAGGCATCAACAGCATCAATTAGAGTACAACAGTGATCAAAGACAACATCGAGAACTATGGAATCAAGTAAATATAAGGAAAAAAAATATTCAAAAATGATGGAAATTCAATATCCAGCAGAGGCAAAGAATTATAGAAAAGGTGTCATACGGGCTTCCTTGAGAAGCATATAATTACACATACAATACAAAGCATAACAAGGTTGAAATAGAGCAATGCCCAAATGATTTCGACCTGCAATTTTATTTCGAAGCCGACTCAAACCAACGGTAACTCTTACAAGTGAGACTGTATTAATTGTCGACATAAAGCATTGGACAATTACAATTATCAGGTCCAGGGTACATATTCGTACTCAGAGTCTGCTTTAATGCTCCATCAAGAGCACACCAGAAATCAACAACTAAATCCCTTCACATAAAGCTACGCCTTACCCATATCTCTTATTGCTACAGAGTATTGTTGTACAATGGTACAACAATACTCAAATTGACAAGCAGACAAAGTAAAAATATAGAGTTCTATATTAAAAATATAGAGTTCTATATTAAAAATATAGAGTTCTATATTAAAAATATAGAGTTCTATAATTAAAAATATAGAGTTCTATATTAAAAATATAGAGTTCTATATTAAAAATTTAGAGTTCTATATTTTTAATATAGAGTTCTATATTACAAATATAGAGTTCTATATTAAAAATATAGAGTTCTATATTAAAAATATAGAGTTCTATATTAAAAATGTAGAGTTCTATATTAAAAATATAGAGTTCTATATTAAAAATATAGAGTTCATAGACCCTTACTGATGAGTGATATTGTGAATACAAGTCTAATGATACAAGAAGTATTTTTCCAATTGAATTACAATTGATGGAGTTTCAACAATTTTAACAAAATTAGATTAAGACTGGATATTACAGACCCTTTGCAATGTTCAACTGAACTGCACATGTGTTAATAATGACTTAAACGTCTATTTTTAGATTCAGTAAGAACACTGATTTGATTAATAAGTTGATCAAACTGTAAGCCCTTATCAACAAATAATGTAATCTCCAGCTTTGGAGAATATGGCTTCTGGGATTCGTATCATAGCCTTCCTTAGTTGTAACTGAGTCGCATCTTGCAATACGTGACCATTGGTCAATTCTGTAGAGGACCGAATAGAACACAGGGAGAATTGGAATACAGGTCTGTACATTAATACTATAAAAAAATATAATTTTATTAATTTTTAATCAAAATATAATTTTATTCAGTAAACAAATTAGCACACCGTGAACTTTGCAATAGAGTATGGAGAGCGTTTTCTAAATGACTTGAGCACATCGGATTCTTTGGCCTCTGACGTCTGCACATTCCACAACTGCAAACAAAATCAAATATAATTCACATTTATTTCGTTATCAGATAAAAACAACCCAGTAAATAATGTGCACACTGGTGTGCATAGTAGTCAATCATAATTAATCATCTATTTTCATAGAAAACTTTCCAAAATGTTGAATTGATAAAGATCTACAGTGACTCCAAGAGAATTCATAACGTAGACCTACAGTGACAGAGTAAAGAGTGATGCAACCACAACAAGAGTAAGAGTGATGTAACCACAACAAGAGAAGAGTGATGTAACCACAACAAGAGTAAGACTGATGTAACCACAACAAGAGTAAGACTGATGTAACCACAACAAGAGTAAGAGTGATGTAACCACAACAAGCTCGCATAGAAAATCTATGATATACACCTATCCCACAATATGGCCTAGTGCTGTGCAACAACAACAAAAAAGAGCGATGAACCGACAAGTACTAAATATGTCTTAAAAGGCGGAAAAATCTATATCAACATTGCAAGCCCAAGTCAACAACAACAACAACAATACGATTAGAGTGCTACTGTTGTCCATGACAACATTGAGCACTGTGATACCAAATCAAAGCCGATGAGCAGAGCGAGGAGTCCATAAACTGTGCAAGCCAAAATCCAGGTGGTCAGTCCAAGGAAGTGTACTAGCGGAATGGAGATTTACGTGTTGGTCTCAGTTCGTGGACGTTTGGTGGATATGAAAAGTCAAGAGAAAAGATTTCAATCGCCTATGAAACTGTTCGTGGAGTAAGAAAGGCTGATCAGGAATAGATGAGGGGGTGTGCAGAGTGGAAGGAAGAGAATTCCAGATCTGCGGGGCAGCATGCTGGAAGGAGCGCCTAGACAGCTTGCTACGTGAAGGAAGGCTTGGTCTCTCAAGAGTAACTAACTTAGAGGACCTGGTGGGCCTGGAGGTAGGTTGTCCCACTTGTAGTAAGTGGGACATGTAACTATTACCAGGAGTGGTAATAGACTTATAAGTTAGAGAAACTGTCTTGTATAAAATGCGTTCTCTAACTTTGAGCCAGTGTAAGGACTTGAGGATTGGAGTAACATGAGAATATTTGGAGCTACGAAAGACTGCACGTGCAAGGGAATTCTGGATGAACTGCAACCTATCAATCTCGCAACTGGGAAGATTTAGAAATAGGGAGTTACAGTAATCCAGTTTCGATTGCACGAGAGCAGCGCCAATTGTTGTGGCAGTCTCGAGAGAAAGAAATGGTCTTATTCGACGAAGATCGCGAATATGAAAGAAACATGCCTGTGACGTTTTAGTGATATGTTCGTGGAATGAGTTCGTGGAATGAGAGGTGGCGGTCAAGGACAACACCAAGATTCTTCACAGAAGAAACCGGTGTTACTGAAACATCAGAAGAGAGAGCCAGGGACACCTCGTTCAGTTTTGAAAGTTGCTGAGGTGTTCCAAGTAGCACGAACTCAGTCTTGGATGGATTGATTGCCAAGAAATTGGCAGACATCCAGGAAGATATCTCCTGAAAGGATTGCTGTAGACAAGCCAGGATAGGAGTGGGGGGTGAAGCATGTGTACAGCTGAGTGTCATCAGCGAAAAGTTGATGGTCTAATGAATGTGAAGAGATCAAGGAGCTTAGAGGAGTAGTGTATAAATTAAAGACGATAGGACCAAGTACAGAGCCCTGAGGCACACCGTACTTGAGGATGGAAGGCGGAGAGGAATACTCTTGAACTTTGACGCTAAGAGTACGGTCGGTGAGATATGAAGTAAACCAAGCAAGTGCATTACCGTGGATACCAAACCGGTATCCACGGAAAGACGTTGTAGGAGGATTTGGTGATCGATGGTGTCGAAAGCAGCAGACAGATTGAGAGTACAAAGTCCAGTGACACGTTGAGTGCACATGGCGTTAGTAATGGTGTTACAGACAGAAAGAAGAACAGTTTCAGTAGAGCGATGTTGGGTGTAAGCAAGTTGGTGATTGTTGAAGAGGTCGTTGGACTTAAGATAGGTGGAGAGTCTTTGAAAGACTAGTCTCTCTGTGAGTTTTGAAATGAATGGTAAATTGGATATAGGCCTGTAGTTGGAGAGTGATTCCTTGTCCAGCGAGGGTTTCTTTAGGAGTGGAATGACAATAGCATTTTTAAATGACTGTGGAAAAGTGCCAGAGGACAAGGATAAATTAACAATTGTGGAAATTGAAGGTGCCAGAACATGAATACACTTCTTCAACAGAGAAGTAGGGATAGGGTCGAGATCACAGTGCTTGGGAGGAGAAGTCAAGACTTGTTGCGTGATCTTCTCAATGGAGACAGGTGTGAAGCTATGGAGCTGCTCATCGGTTGATTTGGTTGGTTGAGGATAGTGAGGTGTGGAGCTAGAGATGAGAAGAATGATGGAGGACCGGATTTGGTTGATTTTGTCAGAGAAGTGACGAGCTAACCGTTAGGAAGTGACTCAGCAGGAATTGAAGGAAGAGACGGAGAGGGTGACCTATGCAATAAAGTGTTGACTTAGTAAGCACCATTTCTAAATGGCTTAATAACATTTCTTCATTTTCAACATTCAATGATGATGTCAAGCATCGCGTACAATCAACATGAAACAAAAAATACGCCTAAAAATAAAATATATACAGGTTAGATAACAGGCATGAAGATTAATATCAATGAGGGTGTCCCTCACGGTAGTGAAAAGAGTGACGAAAGTGAAAACTTTGGTTTGGACAACGCTATTATATGGATGTGAAACATGGACCTCAAGGAAGGAAGATATTAGGAAACTAGAGGTATTGGAAATGTGGATATGGAGAAGAATGGAGAGGATTAGCTGGACTCAAACGGTTACAAATGAGGAAGTTCTGGAGAGAGTTGGTACAGATATACAGTTGAAAAATATACTAAGAAATAGGAAGAAGTGTTGGATACGACACATTCTAAGGGGATAAAGTCTATTAAAAGAGGTCATAGAAGGTAGAATGGAAGGAAATAGAGGAAAAGGCAGGCCGAGGTTAGGCATGTTGGATGATTTAAAGACCCATTCATAAGTGGACATGAAGAGAAAAGCAGAAGACAGAGAAGAGTGGAGGCGTTATATACCATAGACCTGCCAGTAGGCAGTGCACTAAGAGAGAGAGAGAGAGAGAGATAACAGGAAAACCGATAAAATAACAGAAGGAAAAAAGCCTTTCACTCACCCTTATAGTACAATCTAGACTACACGACACTATCTGATTTTCTTTTTGCGGCGACCAATCAATGTTTAGAATACGTCGCTTGTGAGACTCGACATAACAATACGGTCTATTAGACATCTGCAGCAAAAAATATCTCTGAATTATTGAACAAATAACATTTATTAAACAACAATAACATATCACAACCAAATACTAATATTTAAATTATATTTTGTACTAATCTTTATACCAAATTATCCAATTAAAAGCTAATTGCCAGTTTTACTCTATAAATCATAGACAGAGTCGGTGGCAGTCAGGCTGGGTTTAGATCCTTGAGCTCCTGATTATCAGGTGAGTGCACTGCCTCTTCGGTCACGCATTGGTACAAATAAAAGAATTCATGTCCCAAAATAAAAACTGGAGATTCATAAAAAACATTTACTTGCCAAAATTGTAATTGAAAGCTGATTAAAAATACTTAAAGACATCTTACCCAATGTACTCTTGTCAAAACAAGTAGAATGCACAGAGGCTTTATAAAATAGACTAGCCATCAAATAAAAAAGAAAGCATGTTGAACTTCATTAATTGTAAACATCTCTCACCCTATACCTAACTTAAATCCTACTCCAGACTCTAACGCAACACTAGCAGTACGACATATCTATAGCATAGATAAAAATATTTAAACTAAAGAAGGCATTTTTTAATATAAATTTCAAATATTAAAGTTATTTAATGCCATTTCAAAACACGTGAGATAGAACTGAATGAAGCCTGAAAACAAGTTCTGGGCATCTCCATCAAGTATGAAATAAAAGCTACATTATATGTATCAGGCTGCTCAAGCAAGCTCCACCCCTCATATCAAAATATCGAGTGGAACGCCACCTACAGTTCTCATCCAAACATAAAGACATGAGCCCAAGAGAGGTATAACAGCTAATTCATAGAAATTTTCAAACCATAAGACTGAGAATTCATCCAGTATTATCATTAGAAGCTATTAATGATTGTGACTATACACTGATTAAATGAAAATGGAACTAAAGAAGAATTTTGATTTGACTAAAAAAACCATATCAGAATACAAAATCTGAACGTGCACTCCCTACAAATATGTATCACTATCTAAGTTTTTAAGTTAAAAAATTGCAATGAGATACAAACGTACTCTTAGCCTATATAAGTAACTGTGCACAGTTTTCTATTTCAGAAATGCAAATATTCAGAATATTACGAATTATGCGTGTTACAGTAGCTTGCAATTACACCTTAGCTACCAATAACTTTGACACCAAGATTTAATAAAATAACCAGCTACAAATCTTCACATGCTGAGTGAATTATTAGTTAATGTAAACCTTCAGGTCCCAGACACGTATTGAGTTGCCGTGGACTGTGGCTAAAATATTCTCCTTCTTCTTGTTCCACTGCACTTTAGTCGCCGGAGTAACTGTTTCAACAAACCGTTCATGAACTATAAAGTCTGCATACTAAGGTAAATTTTTAGATAAATTATAATATAATTAGATGCATAATTATCCTACTGTAATCATCTATTAAGATTGTTTATAACATCAATAACATGAGATTTAACCATAAACAACACTGCTCTTTGTATGACACATTTCTGGGCGTCCGAATGCTTGCAGCCAATCTGATAACTGTTCGATCATTATGCGACAAACATAAATATAATTCTATCGAGTTGGTTTTCATCTCTATGGGTCCACTACTCTTAGCCAGCTCAACATCCCCAGTTTTTTTTCTAAACATTACAATCGATAATCAGAAGCTCACCAGGGCTCGACATAGACCACCAGTGAACCAGTAGTGTACTAGAAAGTGGTAGATATCTGAGAACCAGTTGCTAACTATGTCGCTATTTAGGGCAGTAGGTCAATCAGAGACTAAAAAAATCAACAATTTGTAAAGAACCAAACTAAACTTTCCACCTCTTTGTGGATAAGTTTACTGAAATCAATTAATTTATCATAAAGTGGGTGAATATTACAAAAACTGAGGAATATACGGTAAGTGAAATAAATCAAATTGTCATTGTACATAAAATGTACACTGAAAGCAGGCAATATAAAACTTAAGTGAGCTGTATCAACAATTTCAAAGCTTGAAATCCAATTCAGCTTGATATCTAACTTTCATAACGTATAAATTTCGCATTTCTCCATTACATAGAATATAAAAATAATAATAAAAACTTACTAGGCGATTCTAGTAAGGTACGTGGTTTCTTCATATCTCTGAAAATAAATTTTATACTATACAATAACAAATTAAAGACTTCTTAACTTAAATACAATAATTTAATATTTAAGATCATGCAAAATATGACTTTGATGCTAAAATTACTTCCTTATTTGTGACGAATTTTGCAACAAAAATAGAAAAAAACAAATATTTCCAGTCACTCAGTGTCACATATTTCTAAAACAAACCAGAAGATATTAAAACTTCATCAAGCACTCTATAAAAAATCAATTTTAAACACTTGTATTAAATTACATAATTTTGCTATTCATGAATTTAATATTTCATTTTTTTAAATATCCCTCTCTCTTTCTCTCTCTCTCTCCTTTACTATTATTAATTACTATTGAAATTAATTACTATTAATTACTCATGAAATTAATATTAGAATTTCTGAATACCTCCCTCTCGCGTGCTCTCTCTCTCTCTCTCTCTCTCTCTCAATGATAGAACTAAAACAGAAATTCCTTGTCAAAGTCCAGTACCTCTACCGACACGAGAAGAAAATGCACAATAGTTCTCGCACTACAGCACAGTACTCGCATAATGCAAATTAATGCCCTACTACAGCAATTACACCATGAATGCACGTCTCATATGTAGACTGATAGATTGTTCAATTGATTGATTGATAGGTTGGTGAATTGTCTGTTAGATCGATCAATTGATTGATATGAGCAATTGCTAACCTTCTGTCCCATATAAATGTAAAGCAATCATCAGAACACGTAGCTATCCCATTTTCTGATACAACTGACCAATCGAGATCCCTTCATAACAAAATACAAATTATGAAATCATAAAGATAATCAAGGTAATCGTTAGCATTTCTACCATGCAAACTTCTAACAAATTAAACACTAACCTATATGTATTATCCTACCATATGAAGAGCTAACTTCTGTGTATAAATTTGTAAATTTGTCTCTGCAAGACGGTTAAGAACGGTTAAGTCCATCAAGTTTAAAATAAATGTATGTCCTTTCTCTCTCACGAGATCTAAATGAATATTGGAGTTTATAATGTGCTTTAAATTTCAACTGATTTTACATTTACGTTGTTATGTTATGCTGCATTATGTTATACCTACTTTGTGTCCGGGTTGCTGAAAGATAGACCAACCGTAGACTAGACATTTCGTAAAAGGCGACAAAGCACAGAGATCCAAACTAACGCCGGAAAGGGCATTAGATTGGTAAGCACCTAGGCTCCAGCAATTGCTACAAGTTTCTAAAAGCGATTGGAAGAGTTTATCATTTTCATTCCAACCCTATCTAAACTGGAATTCAAGGGCAGATATTGATGCTGTTGCTATATTATATATTATGCTGCAGCCATCCTCTTAGATGACTGAAAGGCTCCTCAGTAAACCAAAAACCACGCTAAATGTAATAAACTATTGCTTACAATGCAATCATTACTTGATTATTTTTCATCTCTTACCATGTATATTGTTTACGTTCACATGACTAATGTGCATTTGTGCTGTGGTTTGAAATATATATTCATTTCTTTATTCGTCAAAAACAGACAGGAAAAGATGCATCACATTTACATATATAAACACACATACACACACATGCACATAAGAACATAGAACAATCAAAAATGAATTATAGGAAACTAAAATAGAGTTTGTACAAATTCCAGCACTAGCATAACCATAAGACACTCTATTGTCCAGAACCATTGATCAATTTATAGGCATCTAAAACAATCACACAGTTTATCTAGATCCCTCAGCACATGTCTAGTTACAAAGTGTTTTAAAATTATATTTTTACTGACTCTACATATATGTAGGCTGTTTCTAAATAAATTAAACATAAGCTTAACTCTAATATGCTTAAAATCCATCTTACCCAACCCTATCATACTTGACATAATATAAATAAATACTATAATAAAATTAAATAATAAGTAAATGTAAAAACTCTAGGTTGTAGTAAATTACTTTTAGATTACCGAACAAGTTTGGTATGATGCAGCTGAGATCCAAAATCCACGGAGGCTCCAGTAGTCAAGTCCCATTTAGTCACCACGGTATCAGTCTGCAAGTGGATTATAACAATTAAATTATAGTTGGAGTTGGCGATCAGGCGGCAGCCCCCTAGTATAATCAATGAAGAAAATACTATAGATGTCATGGTATTATTTCTAAAAGACATTGAATTATTTATATCTTGAACGTATATCTTAGTGCTCAAGGATTTTAATGATACAAGGCATTCAAACCAGCATTTTTAGTATTCCTATAAAGATGATTTAATTGTACTGTGTAGGTACAAACAGTAACTTTAAATGATAAATTTATTGCTCTTTACGCACAGAGGTTAATAAAAAAAAATAAGAAAATGAAGATTTAACGTCTGTTTCCTCATCCAAAGATGATGTGTGCTGTTTGGAGCTCCGGGAGGTCCAAACAGCACACATCACTACACATCAATTCGCCCAGACCAATCTGCAAAAGAAATGTGGTGAGAAGTAAGGTCCTAAACGATCGCCGGTACGGTGATCAAAAATGGTTTTAACAATTTTTAAATTCAAACCATGAACTAGAATAATATAAATTTTAAGTCCATTTCATCATCAGCATATACCATCAGGGAGAAGATCACTGTAAACTTATTGAACTAAATAGATCGTTAAATTTCTTTCAGCGAAAAATAAAAAAACAGATGTAGGAAAAAACTAACGGCTATAAGAATATCTTCAGAAAATGCAGCATGTGGACTCCACTGGATTGCAGAAATTGTCTTTTCACTAAAACTATGACTAATGTAGTGAACATCCTCTTCAGGCTTATCCAGGGATACTATAATCAGCTCTGTACTTCTGAAACAGTAAAATAAATGTTTATAAATTAATACGATATAAAAGACTTTTCAGTTAGATAAATAAAAAAACTAAAATGGAAAATAGACTATTATGCCATTTTTTATCATACTTACCTTACAAACACAATGTTCAGTAACAGATATATCACTAAATTACACTTTACGGTTTTTGGCTTGAAATTATCAGTAATATTAATATTATAGTAGTATTTCATTAGTAACGTTAGTATTCAATATCTGTAATATTTGGATAATACTACGGACCTACCAGTAGGCAGTGCACTAAGAGAGAGAGAGATGAAATTATTCACATGTTCAGCAGCAACAACAACACCAATTAGAGTTCCACTGTCAACAATGACAAAATTGAGTACTATGGAACAATAACCACACCCAAGAGTAAAAACTAACAGATTCAAAATGGAGTAAATACAATATCCTGAAATCAATTCAAAGACGAAAAATAACTTTATTAGTTCGTTAGTATTATGGCTTTATAATACGCTTGGGGTTGCATATTCAGTGGAAGTATACATGTATAAATACACATACAAAGTAGGTATAGAAATTACAGTACCTTCAAATTCTAGAGGCAGGGCACTAAAACAATAGCCTACTAGCAAAATTGCGATAGCTTAGTCAATTTTTGACATTTCACTTTCAAATTTTAAGCGCCGGTAGAGGAGCAATTTTGTCACAGGCTCTCCACATTTTGTAGAAATATTGTGAAAGGGACAAGTTACTCAAGTTTAAAGACACATATTGATTTTTTTAAATTTGACACGCAATGACAATTAGAAGCAAGTAATTTTAGAAAACTTGTTGACCCTGTAAATGGTTATTAGATCATGGTGACTCTGAGATTGTGCTACACTTTGTGCTCGAAATGACCACACTGAGCTTTGATGCAGGTCAGAAATCTTTTTCTTACTGTTAAAATTGCACCGTCAATGTGGTTTTTGTACTGCTGTGGTTTCTTTT
Organism: Enchytraeus crypticus; assembly: GCA_905160935.1. Classification (NCBI taxonomy): domain Eukaryota; kingdom Metazoa; phylum Annelida; class Clitellata; order Enchytraeida; family Enchytraeidae; genus Enchytraeus; species Enchytraeus crypticus. The sequence continues at coordinate 429,730 of CAJHZI010000514.1, forward strand.
ACTGCATTAGGCCTTTCCAGATCCCTTGAAGAACAGCCTGGAATTCGGTAGTGTTGCTGGGTTTGGGTTTGAAAGCATGATAATTTTTTCCAACATGGTTCTCCAGACAAAAAAAATCAAGTAATTACCGTTTTAATTCTCATCTGTTTTCAAACGATACATTTTTATGCTTGATAATTTGGATCATTTATTGCTTTTATGAATGAGCCATTGAAAATCTAGCTAGAAAGCCTTCATCAGATTTCACAGCATTTATTTCCTGCTCCGAGTTAGGTTACAAGCCTACTATCTTGACTCAGTTTCTGACAAAAATGCTAAATTAAATACAGACTTATCTGAACTTACCCAGCTATAGTCAGATGCTTTCCATCTGCACTGCAAGAGAAAAGCCTTCCCTAAAATACATAAATACCAATACACCTTTATCAAACTATAAATATTTTATTGAAGTACTGGCATATAAAAAGCATTTTACTTACCAATTCATAACAAGTATGAACATTTATGTAACTTTCTTCACTAAAGTCCAGAGAGTTCAAATATTTTAAATCCACAGTCAATAATATACTTACTCAAAATTGCAGCTCTACACTATTCTGTATTAATAACTGTTAAAAAGTGAAACAAAACAAAAAAAGTAAACACGTATTATTGTGAAATGATCAACTATGTTGATATCTATCACTTTTAATACCACATGTTTAAACCGTTAGGCAATTTAGACCATTTCCGTATAACCAGTCCAGAGAATGTCCGACATTATGCTCTCAGATCAGCGTGGCTAGGATTCGAACCCACAAGGGTTCAATTCACCTCAGGATCTGTCATTTAAAACTTCATGACATTACCCCTACGCTATTGAGACATTCAACATAAAAAATTTATCAACAGATGGAAAACATCACAGATATTAAAAGAATTACTTTTGTTTTCGTTGCAGTATGAGAATTTGCTCATAGTGAGCTGATTGCTAAGGGAAATGGAGTTAGATTTTAGCTAATATTTCAGATATTTTTTTGCAATAAGAAATACATACATGTCTCAGTATTAAGTTTCATTAAGATTAAGATTCACAATCAAACAATGATATATCAGAATATCAGTCATTCAACATTAAATTCTCTCTCTCTCTCTCTCTCTCTCTAATGTTTTATTAAATGGCTGTCCAAGGTACATGCTTCTACTCATAATCTACTAATAATCTACACACAAAGTAAGAATACACCATTGATCAACAAGTTGACATAATTAAAACAATTGTCTTATAAAATCTCTTTTCCTGCATCTATAAGAAGATCATAGCACACTCTGCAGTACCAGAGTAGATATTGCAGTACTAAAGTGATTTACACTTATTACACTACATGTATATTACCTATTCATCTACAATAAAAACTCTCAATTGTTAGTTAATATACAAATGCCTATATTATGAAGGGGCTATATCATATTCGGTTAGAGAAATGTTCACACTGAATGCCACTGAGCACATACTCCATAAGACAATCCATGACCAATCATTTACCAATTGAGTTTAGTGCTTCTAATTTTAATTCAGTTGTTTATACCTGCTGCAGTTGACAAAAGAATGTCCCTCTTAATAATTGTAACACATAGCATCTAATGTGTAATCCATGAATTATTAGATTACACAAAGTTATTTAAATTAATGATTAGTGAATTTCAGTTAGTTGCCGACAATTTCAATTACCTGTGCTTCTTTACATAATCTCTCTCTCTCTTTCTACAATGTTCTGCAAAGCAGCAGGTCCAAGGCACATATTCATGCTATCTATTGTTTTCTTTCACGTTCCAAATACAGCATGCATGATCAACAAGTTAATCCCTTCACAAAAGGCTATCCCTTACACTTACCTTAAATAGCCTAAAGTTTTGAAAAAAACATGGCTGCTAAAGTGGTTTCCTGTGGTCTTCTGCAGTGTATGCTTTGTCGCCTCTTACAATACATACAGTTAATGGTTGGTCTATTCTGCACTGTCCCGGACACCACACAAGCTTTTCGTAAAAAAAAAAAAAAAGGGTAAGCCAGACGGTTTTCTCAAGGAATGGCGCCCTTGCCAAGTAAATGTTTAGTCGAAGCTGAGGAAAGCATAGGGGCCCACCTTGTCGTAAGTACAATCCCCCATGATTAATGGTATATCATGTTAAATGAGTAAAGATCCACTCGTATGCATGAAGAGGAAAACGAACAAGACAGAGAAGAATGGAGGCATTATACTTATATGCCATGGTCTTGCCAGTGGACAGTGTACTAAGAGAGAATGAGAGAGATCTTGTAAGTAACGATGTGATCAGCTAGTGCAGATACTGAGTATCTTCACTGATGGTCACACTTTTTAATATTAAACGTTGTATTTTCCATTGGTTGCTACAAAACTTTCTAAAACGAATGCAAAAGTGAATAGTAATTAGTATATTACCCATGTTGTGTCCGGGTTGCTGAAGAACTGACCAACCATAAACTTCAAGTGTCGAAAAAGGTGACAACGCACTCAAATCTAACGCAATCTCAGAAAGGGCATTCCGTTAGTAAGTGCCTAGGCTCCAAAAATTGCTTTCAAAAAAATCTAAAATGAATGGATAAGTTATAGGTTGCTCTTGTTTAGTCATTTGCATGAATGTTTCTGTTTGTTAACATACATTATCTAACAGCTAGTGAAGATAGTAACATACATTAAGTAGTACCATACATTATCCAGCATACATTATTTAACATGCTTATTCACATCCATACATTTATATTTGTTAACATACAACATCCCTGACTTCATCCTTGTAAGAGGAAATGGACGTTAAACCTTAATTATTATTATTTGCTGCTTGTATTTTCAATTCGGATGTATTTTCAATTCGGACGTATTTTCAATTCGGATGTGTTGAATGAAACGTAATAAAATATATCTCTCTTTTTCTCTTGTAACACCTATTGTAATACTCTGGCTAGCTAGAGATAGCTTGAGAAATACGATTGCCGTGGTGGCTTCTCATAGGCTTCCTCAGTAAAAGGGATGAGTAGGCCTAAATATTACATTAATAGCTTTAGAACGAGTAATTCTTACATCAGCATCAGGATATTGAGTAGAGATCAGCTCAGGTCGTCCATCTGAAGCCAGCTTCATCATATCAACCATACTCTCTCTTACAATTAATGATAACTATAAAATTAGCTCCATAAAGCTCAAATTCCTGCAATACAATTCATGAAACTCACTACTTACAAGTTCCTGCAACACAAAAGTATATTTTTATATTCTGAATTGAATTTGATAAACATAACCAAAGTGAAAGAATAAGTACTGTCATATTTACTTTAAACACTTTAAACCATTAATCAGTTCATTATCTATTCACAGGTCCTGAAAATGTACACGATTTTATTCTCTGACCTGTTATCCAGGAATCGAACCCAATGCAGTTCAATTAATGAACCTCAGGAGCGCTCAATTAAAATATTAAAATTTAATGACAATTTACTAAACGACTGACAATGTTTGCACAATTTGAACGCAAGCTGTGGTTTTGCCACTACCGTTTTATAACAAAATTATGCTAGTGTACAACTTACTCAGACGCCGTGATCTGATTTCATCGTTCTATGCAACAATATAATTAAGTTAATGATATTATTAAATTAATTAAGTCTACTGACTTATTTATTATGATGTTTATGCCTAATAATATAAATTCCATAAATAAAATTTCTTAAAGCAAGCAAAACACTGATCAGCTGATATGCTTTGTTTATGGTTTACTTTCACTCCAATTTCTTCTTTGAAATGAACAGCAATGAATAGAAAGCTTCTTGATCAATTACCTAATATCTTTTTTGGCAGCTAAAACTATAGAATAACTTAGGCTTTTCCAATTACAACTGCTGTGAAAGTCATTCATTACAATCCTTAAAACAGTATAGGCCTGCATGTGTAAGTCTATACATCATATAATTCCCCGTAAAAGTGTGCATGAGTCAGAAAATTAACGTTAACATTATCAGTTAATGTTTAAAATAGTATTATAAGCAGCCATCACTGTAATTTTCATTGTAATTTTGCAACACTGACCTCATTGCATTCAGATCAGAATATATAAAATATGGGGCAGGGTGTGGAGTGTGGACGATGAAAAAGGTTATAGGCAGGCGTGTACTGAGCCTCGATAACTTAAGAGGCGGGCTGGAGAGAATTAAAACGACCCTCGATCGCTTCACCGTACGGGCATAATAATAAATAAGAAGAATAATAACAAAACATAAATTCATAATATAATGTAGGCCTACATTATTTTGTACTGCAAACCTACGATACGCGGTACGTACCAAAAAGGTACGAGCCTAAATTGCGGGAGTTTCAGCACAAATTGCGACCAATTTTTATGTATAAATAATTATGCTGTATAGAAAAAGTTGCCGAGCCAACTTGACGGAGCTCTGCTGCACTCGTGTACAAATCGAAGCCATTCGCTCTGTCATTTTTATCCTAGGCCCACAGTGTAGGACTTCAGAAGTGGTGTAATACGTAGGCTAACTTTTTTTTATTGCACCAACTGAATGGAAATCATAAGTGTAGACATCGTCGTCGTAGTCATCGTCGTCGTAGTCGTAATCGTAGTCGTCGTCGTGGTTTTTTAATTGTTACATTTGATTTTAAATTTCTGAATTCTTACAAATGGTTACATTTTCATAATTTAGACTCTATTTTATACAGTAACATTCCAATATGTTAATGTAGCAAGTCTAGAAAAAAGAAAGGATGGAATATACATCAAAAAGAAAGGATGGAATATACATAGTCTATACACATTAACATAGAGGGATTATACATATACACATTAAAAACTAGGCTATCAAAGAAGACGCAAGGCGTCCTCTTTGATGGCCTAGTTTTTTTATATATTTCGTACGAACATTTTTTGTTTCATTTGGCACTTAGCCTGCAGGACGTACTGAGCTTATTACTTAGATTCTGATAATGCTTATTTAATTTTATTGTCATACGTTCGTTAATTAGTGAAGTTTGTGAAGTAAAACATATTTTCTTCCTCTTCTTCGTCATACAATATTAATAGCATATTAGCAATTAGAGAGGATAAAATACCTCTTTGCTTAACTTTTTGTAGATTGTTTTGAATTTATCAACAATTGCGTGTGCAATTGAATTTTAAAAATACTGCAACTTATTCAATTCCAGGGTGATTCATAAAGAAGGAATTGCTGTAATCCAACTTGGATTGCATGAAGGTAGCATTCTATCAGGGTTAGATGACATTTCAGAATTTATCTGGATTTTTTCGCGAAGATTTCTCTAAATTGGAAATCATACTAAAAGGTATGGAAACCCTCTTAAAATGTAGCTAAATCCTATCAAAAGGAAATATATACATGTATGCATAGGCCTATAGTGCGAATTCAAACCAATCAAGATTGATCGAATTGTTACAACTCTTACAATTGGTTCTAAATTGTTAATTTGATATGTTAAAATACACGTAGGTCTACATGCATGCAAGTTCGTGAAGTAGATCTATTTCTAAGTATTTAAGTTGCGAAGGTGACTATACAATAACAAAACAGGCGTTGGCCTAAATCTAATGGAGCCAACAGCAACAAGAAAATTTAGTCGAGTCGTGTTTTTACAAATTTCGGATAAGCATTCCATTTTAACAGAGGTAATTTTTACGGCCAGTGGCGCTTCCAAGAGTTTTGTAAGGTAGGACCCGAAGATTGTTTGAGCAGTGTCGAAATTTTTTTTACTCAGGCTCTATATCTATGACTTTTTGCTCGACAAAATTAGTAAATTGTTACTTCCCATTTTTACTCTTATATTTTTAAATATTTACTAAAATCTACGCCTCTATCGGGGACTAGGACCCTACAGAGTGAAATTTTTCTCGTCGGGCCTACCTTGGGGCCAGGCTCCCTGGGCCCCCTATGGATCCGTGCCTAACGGCTGCCTTCTACAATCTATCTCAATTAGGCATTAAATCTATTCTATTCATCGAATCCATCATTAATATTAAGCAATCAACCAACTGAAGCGTGAGGTTAGCATAATGAATGCATACTTCAGGCTTACGGGGATTTCTTTCATTGTACAAGGCAGGTTTATTGTTGTGTTTGAATGTATACTTTAGTTCGCGCGATCTGCTTGCAAGCCTTCAACGACGTCACAAGCTGGTACATTATTTTTCGTCGTAACCAGTATAATGCACTACTGAATCAAATCCAAGCCGGTGAGAAAAAAAGATTTAAAGCGATGCAAAATCCAAAATCTAAAAAAATCAGTCCAATAGGTTTAATAAAGGTTTACTATCAATTCTCTCGAGAGGGAAATTAGCAGAAGCGATTTCATACAGTGCCGAACTCTTGTTATTTTTACTACGCCTAATTTACACGAGGCAAAATTGCAATTTACAGCATTATCTAGTTGCGTGTTTATTCAACACGGGCATACATATTGAATCATATGCTACTTTTAATAGCACATATTTCAATCGATAGGAAGTTCGAAGTCAATTATTCACTTTTCCTCGAACCTGTGAATGATGTTTCGCTCTCCGATAAGCTCGCCTGAAAATTTAACAAACTTGAGTTCATTCACCTCTTAATCGGCCATTTAAGTTTCAGACAATGACCGACACATACGCCATTTAGACATGCAAATGTTAATCATCCATGATCAACACTTTCTTCTGGAAGGGTGAAAACGGGTGGAGGAGGATCGAGGATATAAAGGTAGAAATCTGCTGGATAAAATCTGCTGGCTGGAGCCAGTGGCGATGTCGGTAAGATATCCTACCGCTCCTGCACATATTAGCGGACCAACTGGTTATATCTGTTGTGATCCGATGATCCCCAACATGTGGATTAATGGCAATTTGAAGTAAATGTTATCATTGATGACAGATATTTTTGCAAATCATACATTTTAAGAAAATGATTTTCTCTTTAAATTATTTCCAATAATAATTGCGATTCATATAATATGTTTCTGTAATTCTTAAACTGACAGACACGACTAATAGACTGGCAGGCATGACTAATAAACTGACTGGCATGACTAATAAACTGATAATCATGACTAATAAACTGATAGGCATGACTAATAAACTGACAGGCATGACTAATAAACTGATAGGCATGACTAATAAACTGATAGGCATGACTAATAAACTGATAGGCATGACTAATAAACTGACAGGCATGACTAATACACTGATAGGCATGACTAATAAACTGATAGGCATGACTAATAAACTGATAGGCATGACTAATAAACTGATAGGCATGACTAATAAACTGACAGGCATGACTAATAAACTGATAGGCATGACTAATAAACTGATAGGCATGACTAATAAACTGACTGGCATGACTAATAAACTGATAGGTATGACTAATACACTGACAGGCATGACTAATAAACTGATAGGCATGAAGAAATAACCTAACTGACATGTCTAATAATCCTGCTGCTTAGGATTTACAGTTATATTCTTTCCATAATAAGGATTTAGGATTTAGAATAATATTCATTCATATTATTGGCAAGATCTAATTTCATATTATTGATCAAATTTGTATTATGTAATTTTAAGTTTTAAATTAAATAAACCTTCCAGCAGACAAAGTCGATCTTTATGGTAAAGCTTATAATACGGTAGGCTATACAATACAACATAACAATGCAACCGAGATATGTGCCAAAGGTTTTTGTAAAGCATGCAGTCTAGAATTGGACGTCAACTCGCCGGTAAGATCAACGCCTCATATAGAATAATTCACCGTGATGAACGTAACTCTTCACTCGTTAATCATTTGCCACAAAAGTTTGGCAAAGTCGCATTATTATTAGTTAATTATAGGAGAGCCTAATGTTGGCTTTAATGTAACGTGTTTAAGCATAGGGCCTATCCGCGTCTCCGAATAGAACAGTTTACTATCAATGGCGAAGTAGGCTTATAAGTGCTTGAATCTTCACACATATCTCTATAAATTCAGCTTGTAACATTGTAATGAACACGCCTTGTTCACAATTTCTATATTAAGAAATATATATTTTAGATCGAAAACAGATATTATGCAGCAGTTATAAATAATAGGTGATTTCGGATTTTTCCAAAGCTTTATAAAAGATGATATAAGCCGAGGTTATAAGCGGGTATAGCTAGTTTATTACGATGGGTATTTCCAAAGTGACGCAGCTGCGTCGTAAATTAGCTAAGCCAAGAAGTGCTGTGATTCGATAGAAGCGTTTGAAATCGATCGACAGCGGTGTATACGTGTATAAGGAGAAGGTAGATACAGTAGAAGCAAGTTGAGGCCGTGGGCCAACTTGGTTCGTCGGAGTAGGTTCCCAGGAGGGCGGCTCCGTTGGATCCATACGGTGTACAACGTGTAGTTCTCATAAAGGATCGAGTCTCAATGATCCTTCCTCTTACTGACTCCCTACGGGATAGGTAAGGGGGCCCCTCAGGTTGGCTAGTTTCTCAAGCCGTGAAGGCTAATTGGAGGCGATGGTTCGGTGTCCCCCTGGGTAGGCCCAGGTAAGATGTAGTAGTCCACGGCAATACCCGGGTCGAGTCCATCTATGCGGGTATTCGCTAAGCGCCTGGGTCGAGTGTGTCTCTGTAGGCCGGAGGCTGGTAGTCCACGGCATTGCCCGGGTCGAGTTCGTCTCTGCGGGTATTTGCTAAGCGCCTGGGTCGAGTGTGTCTCTGCAGGCGGGAAGCTAGCGACGGCATTACCTGGATGGAGATCGTCTCTGCAGGTATTTGTTAGGCGTCTCGATGGAGTTCGTCTCTGCAGGCGCGGGCTAGCGACGGCATTGCCTGGACGGAGTTCGTCTCTGCAGGCGTTTGCTAAGTGCCTGAATGGAGTTCGTCCCTGCAAGCGGGGGCAGGATTACTAATGACCAGTTAACTATCCACGATTTTCTTAGTGACTACAAGAAAGCCATTGTACCACCTTCAGCAGCGATGGACGAGAGAAGGAACTACGGGAAGACCAATATTAAAAGGATGGAGAAGCGGGACTACCAATGACCAGAGTAGATTATCCACGGATTTCACCGCCTTAAACGAAAGGCCCATTACACCACTTCAGCAACGATGGACGAGAGAAGAAACTACTGAAAGACCAATATTAAAAGGATAGGGAAGAATAAGTCTAAAAAGGATATAGGGAAGTTTTAATAGGGTAAAGAAGAATAAAGTTCGTCGCAGTTAAACAACCAATCATAAAATTATCTACTACAACCAGTTTTAAGACTAAGAAGCATGGCAGAAACTCAACCGTAATTGCCTAAAATATAGCAAACGCGGAGTTCGCTTCTACTCCCGGTTCGGGTCACCATATCACTTCGCCCCGAGAATCATACTACGGAAGAGAATCTACTAAAGAAGCAAGGGAGTCGGCCCTTGAATTAACAGATAAAAGTTGAGCGAAGATAGGCCATTCGAGATGCAGCACCCTCGGTTCCTCCTGAAAAGCGGTACCTGTAATAGACCATTCAACGTAGTAGCTGCCATCTCGAATCGCCGCCGGCCACCATAACACCCTACAACAAAGTGACGACATAAAGTGAGTCCCCACTCCCGATTCGGGCCCGGGCCGCCAAACCCGACGCCCCGGATTCCCAGGACCCAAAATTGAGGGTGCAAGAAATACGTACGTTCCCCTCGCTGTAACACGGGAGGCCTCGCCGGCCGAGCGCACGCTTTCACAACCCCGTTCGTTACAAATGGTGTCAGAAGTGGGATTTCGTATAAGAATATCTCTCCTCACTCGCTGTAACACGGGAGGGCTCGCCGGCCGAGCGCACGCTCACGCAACACCGTTCGTTACAAACATTAAATAACTTAGCTTGCTAAAAGTAGCAAAGGCTAAGGCTAAAGACACTAAGATACTAAGGCTTTGTTTCCTTTTTGAACGTCCATTTATTCGCACGGAAAATGTGTACTCTAGGTCATATTATGCAATACTAAACAAACCTCTTTTCTAAACACCACTTAAGCTAAGCAGTATTTCGTATACACTTTACTTGCAGCCAGTGGCATTAAGACAATTTTAGGAAAGCCATAGACTACACAACATAAGACGTACGTATATAAAAGGAAACTTTTCACGTGGAGTGCCTGCAGATAGCATATCACACGCAGAATCAAAGCTTCAGCATGACAACTCTGTCAAGAAAGCCCAGTTCTAAGAGATCGGGAAAGGGTTTAGAAGTAGCAACGACACACAGGACCACAACACCAGGTATGTGATTTTGTACAGATGTTCAGTATGAATAATTTGTTCACAGAAAATATGCAAATACATAGGCCCTTATATATATATATATATATATATATATATATATATATATATATATATATATATATATACAGACTGGGGCAAAAAAATAATCCCCTAGCGAAATCTCAATAACTTCAACAAAACTCAAAATATTTGTACCTAATTTTTGGAGCTTCTGCAGGAGGAATTTCTGCATATCGTCTGCAAATTTGATGAAAATCTATTGAGCAGTAAAACAATTACAGCGTTTCTACGAAAAAAGTGCAAAAATCAATTTTAACAAGGCTTTTGTTAACAAAGGTCTTAATAACTTGGACAAAACTCAAAATAGTTTTATACAATTTCCGAAGCTTCTAGAGGAGGAATTACTGCATATATCCTGCAAATATGATGAAAATATATTCAGAGGTAACAAAAATACAGCATTTCTTCGGAAAAAAGGTTAAAATCAGTTTTATCAAGGCTTATTTAAACAAAAGTACTGGAATTTTTTTCCAAAATTTAGGAATAATTTTAACAGAAGAACGAATTTTAAGCATCTTCTATTGGAGTAGCTGACAAGTTAGTGTAGGCTTATACTCCACCACTTAAGTAAACGGTCCTTTTCATGGTCGTTATTTTCTTTAAAGAGGAACGACTGTCATATCAAAAAGCCCTGTTAAAATTGATTTTAGCACTTTTCTTGTTGAAATGCTGTAATTTCGTAATTACTGAAAATATTTCAACAAAATTTGCAGGATTTACGCAGAAATTTCTCCTCTAGAAACCCTGTAAATTTCGTAAAGATATTTGGATTTTTCTGAAAGTTATTGAGATTTCGCTAGGGGATTATTTTTTTATGCCCCAGTCTGTATATATATGAGTATATATATATTATATAAATATATATATATATATATATATATAGATATATATATATAATATCTATATATATATAATAATATAATATATTCTTAAACAAGCATCTGTGTTTCCTGACCCAGTGTGCCGTTATATATATATTATATATATATATATATATATATTATATATATAATATATAATATATATATATATATATATATATATGTATGTATAAGGAGAAAAAGAAAGTCATGCCAATTGAAAGATACCATGTAAAATTAAATAGATGACGTTGAAGTTACATTTTTGAACTTTATTATTTTACTTATAATTGAAAACCTATTTAGACTGCATTGTAAATGGTAGATTTTGAAGGTATACCTTAAACTAGAAAGGTTTACTAATCTCAATTGAAATTTACAAGTAATATCAAATATTTTTAAGCATAAAATTAAAAATATAACAAAAAGGATAAAAGTATGAGAGATAGTATAAAGAGGGTACTTGATTATTACAATACATAGCATACAATTAGAGCACATAAAGAGCTTTACATATTTATGATACATCGAAACATTTGTTGAAACAGAAAACATTTAAGAAGTGTGGAAATGTGCAAGAAGATGAGACCTTAAGTGGCAGGAAATCTAATTCTATCAAAATAGCCTGAAGAATGTAACGATGATAAATAACATTTAAATCGATCATCAGTTACCAAGCTCATTCATGTACATAGAAGTAGAAGTAAAAGTAAATCTATTTTGTAATGACTCCAGGTAACTCTCTCCCTCTTCGCTCTCTCTCTCTCTCTCTCTCTCTCTCTCTCTCTCTCTCTCTCTTTCTCTCAATCTGAAAACTTTCTGAGACAATAATCTTGTTACTAATGTTATTAACGTATTTTCTCACTGTTCCAAATATTGGTCTTCCCTCTTGTTTTTCTCTTTAAACTTTCTCTAGCAGGCTTAAGATTTACCTTTTATTGACTTATCTTGTCTTTGCCTTGATCTGTGGTGATGTGTGTTGTTGGGGACGTCCCTGATATCATCTCTGGATGAGGAAACTGATTAAAACCTTTATTATTATTATTGACAGTATTTGTTAATTTAAAAGAATAATTAATCGCTCTTACAATAACAGTATTCGCAATTAGTACAGTACCTGAAAATATGTCATCTTCACAAATTTTATTTTTTACTTGCAAATTTGAAATCTATCATAATTTGAACTGATGAGAGAGAGAGACAGAGAGAGAAAGAGAGAGAGAGAAAGAGAGAGACTGAGAGAGAGAGAGAGAGAAAGAAAGAAAGAAAGGCAGATCATGAGAGAGAATATTAGCTATAGTCAATCTTTTTATTTCAATTTTCTAAATTCAATGACTGGAATCCTGCACGGTCAAATGGTCTTTTAACAGTTAATAGTCGCGTTGCAAAAAAATTGTCATTAGGCTCACATAATTTATTGTCTAGTAGAATTACTACAAATGTCGATTTTTAACATTGACTTCTATTAATGCTCTTTATTGACTTTTTGTTGATTCACAGGGATTTGATTTCATTTTAAGTTTTTTGATGTCAGCGTAATATCCATTTTTGTTTGAATGCATCAATTTGTACAACATTTGTAGGTTTACTCTGACCCCATTTCAAAATTTTGTTTTACGGAAACTGGTGTAAGAGTTACAATATAACGTTAATTGCTATAGAGTTGGCAGTCTTCAATTTTCAGTTTGATGAACGCTATAAGAAATAGGAAGGAAAATTGGGTAGGACATATTCCAAAGGAACATAATTTACTAAAGGAAATCATAGAAGTTAGAATGGAAGGAAAGAGTAGCAGAGGCAGACTGACGTCAGAAATGGTAAAATTCCACTGTTCTGTAGGGGACTCCTCTAACAGGAGGGTCATCTACTCCCAAGAATTTTAAACCAGCTACAACTTACTCGACGCCGCCCGTTATCTGGTTTAGTCTCAAAGAAGTAAAATAAAATTATTTACTAGATTTTCAAATTTATCAATCAGCATATTTTGGATGCAATCTTCCAGTACACACTTAGCATTGAATCTCTCTAGATCAGAGATGAATAGGATGATATAGAGTGATTAAATAGGTTAAGTTTGCCTTGGTCAATCCATTTTTATATGCCATCTTATGATTCTTCCATCTAGCATTTGGCTTTTATATTACATTTCTGCCTGTATCTGTTACTTTGTTATGTTATCTGTCATATTGTTACAGTCTGCGGCTTGTCAAATTGATGATGGAAATAAAATTTAATAGCATATTATTATATCTATGCATTGTTCAAAACTGTTGAGTAATGATGAGCGGTAATTACATAATCAACACTTTGATCAGATGAACGACTGAAGCTGCAATAAATATCGTCAATTAATTGTCAGCTTTGTTATTGATTGCTCAGTGACAGATATCACAATAGCCTTAATTATGTTTTATAGAATGAAACATTATTATCATACGAGGTATTATAATGATGTACATGTACACTGTGGGTTGATCGTGAGCAAAGGTGAAATAAATACATTAAAACGGTCTTTTAGCTTATTTTGAAATATGACTATTTGATGAAAGAAATCAGGTCTTTTATTGTTGAACGTTCAGTAATCGAAGAGCTATTTTCTATAATTGAAAATTACAGTAGGTTAAGTATAGAGAATTTTATTACTATTTATGCATAATTCTAGGGCGTATAGATCTAACGGTTTTTCATACTGATTATAATTATTGTTTGCTATATGGATTAATATGTACAAGTAAAGTTAGCCTTATGTATATAAACTATGTAGCCTTTTGTTAAGAATTTAGCGATCTAATATGTATGTAATATCGCATTCATGATAATTAAATTATTGCTTGTTTATCAATATTTTTGGGACGTTCTGTAGCCAAGTCATCGAAATTAGCAATAAAATGTTATCAGAAACTCAGTGTATGAATTAAAAGTAATTAGCCAATTATATTGTAATTTGCTGTTCCTCTTTTAATTGCATTTTAAGAATAAATTTATAAATTTCAGGAGATATTTGGCAATTTTCAAAATTGGATCTACCAATGAAAACTTTTAATGTCTCTGACACAGAAGTAAATTCTGCCAGAGCTCTCTACGCCGAGCAAATGCCTCATCCCACTTACCATGAGAGAGGTAAGCGCAGTTCATTAATCTAACATGGCATTATTCTTACATGTATGTCTTATTACTATTGTCTTATGGCAAGAGGGGATCCACCTCACCATGAAATATTTTCCCCCAGGATTTAATGACAATTAATCCACCTAACTGAGGAAGGCAACGGGAAACCACCTCAGAAGCCATATTTTTCCCAAGCTATAGGCTACATAAGGTATGGATAAGACATAAACTTTGTGAAGGGATTAACCTGTTGATATAAGAAGTGCTCTTATGGAGCGAGAAAACAGACTTTGAGTATGAATATGTACATTGAACCTGCCACTTGGCAGTGCACTGAAGAAGAAGATGGCATTATTCCTAATCACAGTCTACTTTTAATGTTAAAACCCACATGTTTTAATGTTAAACCTTTTTAATTTTAAAATTTAAATACTAAAAATATTTCAAAAATATAAAAATTTCAAAAATTAAAAAATGTTAAAATTTAAGTTTTAATGTCAAACCCAGTGACTACTTCTGATGTTCAGTAAGAGACCTCTGCTCAACAGGTTGATCATATCACAAAGGTTAAGCAAGCTCGTTTGATTTTTAGCTGGGAAAATATAGTTTGTGAAAAAGATTGCCATTGTCTTCCTGAGTTGATTGCTTCTAAACATATATTATCAGCTCAACAAACAATGTTACAATCACCCATTTTATTTTATATATTCATTTAATTCGAGCATGACAGCCCATACAATACACATATCAGCAACAAACAGTAGGTACGCAGAAACCACAGTGATAATGAATAACAATAGAATCAGGATTAGGTTAAAAGCTAAAAGCTGGTAAAGCTAATGTTAACATTAGTTTCCTCAATCGAAAGCGATGTGACAGCCGAGCCCAAGATTTAAACCCTGCACGTGTTGATCCGTGGTCGGATATCTTGCCGACATCGCCACTAGCTCCAGTCACTAATCGTCGATGGATTCAGGTCGCTATCTTTGATGGTTAGCGACCAGCTAAGTAATACTAGAATCATAAAAACACAAATAGTAGGAAATTAACATCTTTAATTCTTAAAAAGCAATCTTATTCTGAAATTAATAATCACAGTATTTACAATTTTAAACTAGATAATCCAGTTTCCAACAGGGCTGTAATTAAAATTTAGATCGTTTAATTAGAAGTTTAGGCCTACTCTTATCTTATTACCAGTTGATCGTTACGTATTATGCTGTGTTCGTATCCAGCTTTTAATACCCTGCTAATGAGCTTTTGGGAGAAGTTGCTATGCCCTGAAGTAAAAAAAGCTAAAAGCTAATGTTAACGTCAGTTTCCTCACTCGAAAGCGATGTCAGTGACGGGCGAGCCCAGAATTTGAACCCCGCACATACTGATCCGCGGTCGAATATCTTACTGACATCGCCACTGGCTCCAGCCAGTACTTATGTTGATTGTATGGACTCTATCAATTGGAAGTCTATCAGAGAGTATTTACGTAAGCGTACAACAGTTATCATCTGTCACTTCTTTAAGAGATACATTTTAGGATAATTAATTGCAAACCGCTTTGGCAAATTGTGGCAGAACCGAGATTTCTTGTTCTTAGAAGCTTGATGGAGTTTGAAGAAGCCTGAAGAAGCTTGATGAAGCTTGATCTAATTGCATTATGCAAACCGAGATTGAAGAAGTTTTGAAGAATTTTACCACTTGTTGTTGGAAAATCTCCGCCATTATTCTTTCATACTTCTAGTTAAGTGTATACAATTTATCCTTAATCCTATATTATTATCATTGCAGACGTTGCCGACATGAGCTGGTTTGAAGTGATAAGAGACTTTTCAGAAAGTACTTCTATAAATGGTCTAAGATACATATTTTCGCCATCAAAATTTCTCCTCCGAAGGTTTTCTCAATGTATTTTATAAATTGTCATTTTTTATTTATACTCGATCCATCCTTTAGTAATAAATAATAAACAATTTAAGTAGAGATGTTTAGATATAAAACTTTTTCTTGGACTGCAATTATAATTCAAATGAAATTTCAATTTTACTTAAATCTAGGAAAATTATGATCGGATGTTGCACTTATGATAGACTATATAATCGGGTGTTATGATGGAGGAGAAAAGTAGTGTTGTCTCATTTCTGAGTTTATCAACGTTTGTACCATAATATCATGTTGATTAACTAAGACTTGAATACTAACTAGTTTTAGTAACTCTCTCTCTCTCTCTCTCTCTGTTTTCTCTCTCTTTTTCACACTTTCTTATTATTGTAAGCTATTCTTAATTTGATAGTCTTACATTTGCAAATTAATGAAGACTAAAATGGGCGGAGCCGGTGGCTTCTTTGTTCGACAGCGGATCGGTAGGTGAAGGAATCAAATCTAGTGCTCTTCCTGTCAATTACATCATATTCGAGCACGAAACTGACGTTAAATTTAGCTTTAACTTTTAAAAAATAATATTGGGGAATGGGCGACATATACATTTAAAATGCTTGGTCTAAAAGATAACTAATTAAGAGCCGAGAAGGGCAACGGGGAACCATCTTAGATTATTTTTTAGCTATCTAAAAGTTAAAGTGTAAGAAATAAGTTACGATAAGGCTTAAATTTGGATAGTGCTGCATCGCCTTTGATTGCATCTAAAA
Organism: Enchytraeus crypticus; assembly: GCA_905160935.1. NCBI lineage: Eukaryota > Metazoa > Annelida > Clitellata > Enchytraeida > Enchytraeidae > Enchytraeus > Enchytraeus crypticus. The sequence goes on from CAJHZI010000514.1 coordinate 446,679, forward strand.
TTGAAGATATAGTTTTGTTAATGAGTTGAAAAACAAATTCTGTAAAGGAGGCGATATTGGAAAAAGGCAACGAATTTGGAGTTTCCACTGGGAAGAACATGAGGGAGTTCAGTAAAAGCTGATTAAAATGCTTTTCTAATTTACAGTAATATTTCCTAGGTAGTTAAAAAATCTATTGTCTAGAAGTAGTAATATAAGTATTAAAACAATTGCAGCTCTCCAGCTCTGTGACAAATAGGAGACCTAGACGGTTCTGATAAATGTGAGCTAAAGGCACATAGCGTTGTCTACTATCATCACTAACTAAAAACCTACCGATCAGCAGTTTCATCATCACAGCAATTGTAGAAGATTAATCCAAATTTTATTGAACTTTGCCGTGATAATATTAAAATTGACAATAATTATCTATACTTGAAGCTTAGAAGCCTCACAAGAACAGAAAACAAATTTCAGTTACCGAAAACGGGATGTCAAATAAAGCGCATAAATACATGACCAAATCGGGATCGAAGATTATTACTGTAGCACAAGTTTTTAAGGCTCACTGCTAATTGATATTTCTGTGTATGCATGAAATTTGTAGGATCCTGTGGGTTGCAATTGTGCTGGCAGCCTTTGGGGTAATGGTTTATCTAGTTCAAATGAAGGTGATCTATTTGCGAGGAAATCCAAAGAGTACAAACTTTGATTTCATCAATAGCAATTCAGTCCCATTTCCGGCAATAACAATCTGTAACGAAAATAAATACAGGTAGGCCTATTTCGCAATATCAGATTGCTATGATATTAATTTATTCCTTGAGAATTTTACATGATTGCACGTTATTTTGTTTTCTACTACTAGTATTTTATAATCTACAGTTCGTCTATATTATTTGTTATTTTCCTTTCCTGCTGCGTTTCAATTTCTTTTGAATCATTTCTGATCTTCCTCTCTATGATATCCCTGTGCCTAAACGTTCGAAGTTGTTCTTTTCGGTGTATCGATGGCAGGATCAATTATGGTTAGTGAATCAGCGATTTGCAGTTAAATTACAATTTATTCTACTCATTACTCAAGAACGATGCACATAACTAGCAAATGTTATCAGTTTCCAAATTGGATAAAAATAAAGGACTCAACTTTTCTTTGCTTTCTTTCTATTATAGTTGGTATTAAGCATATTGTAATGCTTCAAGTTAACTCTCTTCAGTGCACTGCCAAGTGGCAGGTTCAAGGTACATATTCATACTCAAAGTCTGCTTTCTCGCTCCATAAGAGCACTCCTCTGATCAACATGTTAATCCTTTCACAAAGTCTATGCCTTATCCATACCTTATGTAGCCTAAAGCTTGGGCAAAATATGGCTTCTGAGGTGGTTTCCCGTTGCCTTCCTCAGTTAGATGAATTAATTATCATTTAATCCTGGGGGAAAATATTTCATGGTGAGGTGGGTCCCCTCTTGCCATCCTCAGCTCCTGCCTTTAGTCGCCTCTTACGTACACACCGCAGATTGCTTGCGGTTGCCCTATTCTGCAGTGGCCCAACTACACCCGAGCAGAACACAGGGAACAAGTTAACTATACTATGGATATTTTAAATAGTTTTGTATAATATTTCTTCCAATTGTTGACTAGACATGCCGAGTAATTTAGTGCGAATTAGATAGACTCTACGTTTTAACGATGAAGATGAAATGCTGTTGGTTACATCGACAGCATTTATGAAGAATTTAATTTTTTGCAGTTCAATTTTAACGAATTTTATATGATGAATCATCGATAAGTGGAATTGATTTCAACAAGTGGCTATTATTACTAACAAGTAATTGTAAATTATTATCTTCCGTCAGGCAGCTATTGAATGTTAATTTTGACGAAATAATGCAACTTGCAATCAGTTGTTATATGTATTAGTAAAGTTGATATAGCTAAAGTTAACGCCAGGCCTAATTGATATTGCTAAACAGCATTTCTCGAAGCCGACTTAGGTCTTCTCTTAGATATGTTATATTAGATATGCTCTAAGGTCTACTCACTGATATAAAGCCTATCAGTGGCGGGAGAGCCAAGCAGGGGCGAATCAAATGGGGGGTGGTCCCTTAGGCCCGCCGTTAAAATTACTCTCTGTGCTGTAGTCTCTGTCCCGGAGCAGGCTTGAGCGCAGGTAAAAATACGGACACTGTCCAAAACAATTTTTAGAATCTTGATATTCGCAGGCTGACAGCCGTGCAGCAGCAGGATTTGTATGATCTGCTGGTCAACGACAGAGGCAACTATTCCAATCTTGACGGTGATCTCATGCCGCCTGGAGAAGGTAACCAATTCATTTCATAATAATATCATTTATACTAATTGCAACTGATCTTTGTCTGTCAACAAATTTAAATAGATTGAAAATTTCCGTCTAGTGTCCATGCCACGAAGAATATGTAAATTGTTTTTGTAAATTTTACGATTTTTCAGTATTGATAATGCCGACATGTATATGTTACTCCAGGTTCCCCTAATGTATCTTTTAATCTTTTATTTTTATTATTTTAAAATCTCATAGTCCTAGTGTCTAGGGTTAATTCTGATTTTGAAATTATATGTTGATTCAAAGATTTATGCTATGTTGTATTTTGCTATGCAAGTCACATTTCTAAATAAATAGAAATACAGAATAAACCAACCAGAAACTGCCCGTGTTGTAAAGGCGATTGAGCTAAGAACAGCAACAGAAAACCACATCAAAGCCATTATTCCTATTTTATACATTTACAGTCGGAGTGGATAAAGCATGGTCTTTTGCTAAGCCTATGCCTTATCCGCAAACCTGCAGAATAGATGGAAACAATTACGTATACTACTAAATTGGAGTATGTACTATAGACAAGCCACTTGTCAGAACGCTAAAGTGAGATTTTAAAATACATAAACTTATTAAAGATGATTTACATCGTTTATACAAATTAATAAATGTTACACTATGGTATCAACTGCAAAATATATAAGAATTTCAAAATCGGTTTAATTTTGGAGTCAACAAAAATACGAAAATATTTCGTGCTTAGTTACAAAAATTGATTTAAAATAGGTCTTTTGGGGCAATTGAAGTAGTAGATAATACTTATCAAAATATTTCCTTTTTATTCTTATTATGAAATGTTAGAGTTATATCCCATAAATTTTTGTCTCACTAACGATATAAGTGTAAATGAAAGTGATGTTAGGGCTGTGGTACATGAAATCGGTTAATGCGAAAAATAAAAAGTCATTCTCATAAATTGTATTTTGCCAAATGCAACCTAGTGTTTTAATACTGATTACCTTGAAGAATCTTCTGTTAGATATGGCGTGTGTATATTTTGCACCGCGACCATCTAAAGGCTGAAGCCAAGTTTAACGTCAGTTTCCTGTTCGATAGCAGATCAGTGATGGCGAGAGCACTGGATTTGAACCCTGTACCTACTGATCATCTGTCTAACAAACCTCTTACCCAGCCCATTGTTACTGCCATTGTTCTTACAGTTATTAATTCTTATTTAACCAATCTTCTACAGGAGACCAGTACTGGCTCAGACCTGAGTTGTGCGCGATACCTGATGTGTTTCTTAAGGGAGACAAAGCTGCCTATCTACGTAGTGCCGTGGAGGTCACCCGGGCTGTGTGCCGCCATCTCTGCTCTAACGCCTACAGCGAAGTGTGCGGGGGCTTCTTGTACGACAGAGCGAATCGGTCCTGCCTCATATCACCATACGCCGGTCACTGGGTTGAATTTGAGGGGGGAAAACCTCCAGATGAACCCCCGTCCAGTGGTTCTGAGGAAGTAACGCCATCTAGTCCAAATGATAAGAATAAAACATCGTGCAGCAGTTTGGGTCTGGAGTTTTATCAACGCAGTAGAGTGTTAGGTAGTAGAATAATTACGTTTTCCTGATCATTGGGAAATTTCTTAACTTTCTTAAATAAATTTGGTGCAAAAAGCTGCTAAAGCTATGGTAACGTCAGTTTCCTCACTCGAAAGCGAAGTCAGTGACGGGAGAGCCCAGGATTTAAACCCGCACATACTAATCCGCGGTCGAATATCTTACCGATGTGCGATGTACGATGTACTATATTTCCAAATTTGCAAGAAAGGCTATAAGCGCTAATTCTTAGTTTAGTGTCAGTATCTTGTCTCATATGCATGTTAGTAACATAGCAAGTACTTGATTTGAATGCTACATCTACTGAAATATAGTCGCACATACTACAGACACATCTACCTGTTTAGCAATAGGATATTGCTTCTGCAATGAGTGTGCATTCAGTAACAATGAGCTTAGCAATATTCGATACTGCTATTTGATAATATGATATTGGGTTTCGATATTGTTTTCACTAACCTAAGAATAACGTTTATTCAAGGAACTTTGAATAAAGTAGTTTACATTTAGTCTTACCATGGATGCTATGGTCGTAACTATATCAAGATCAAGGCTGCTTGAAAAGTAAGGCACTAACTTATTTTTAAATGGATATAAATATCTATACAATCAGTGGGGCATCCACAATTAAGTTGAACATTTAAAATCAAAGTTAGTCCGAGCACACCCATCGCGTTCTCTATGTATAATCTAAACAAAATCGTAGTTGATGGCCATCATTACTGCATAGATATCAAGTAGTTCTACTGTCCAAAGTAAATTTGAAACTAAAACCTAAAGAAAATTACACCTCTCCGTATCACAAATATACCGTCAGAGATGTTTCCACTTTCCATTCAAAAATTGTACCGCCAGAGGCAGTTGCGCAGGATGTCTTTGTTTGAGGCAAACTTCCTACCAACACGGCTACTATCCCGTATAGCTCTAAGACTTACAGATTCAAAGGAAGGTAAAATCATGGGCATAGCAATGTTCTTCACGCTTCCACTATGTATAGGGTGGTCCAGAATAAATGAAACTACTTTCAAGGCTAATAACTTTGAAAAATTGTATTCAAAGGTCCTACTGTATACATTAAATAAAAAGCAATTCTTTTTTCCATTAAATTGCCAAATATCTAAGAGATATTGTTATGGATGTATGAGAAATTATCATTAGTCGCCGATATGTAATTTTTATGTTTTTCATGTCATATTATCGCCTGTACGAGAGTAAACCTGCCAGAGTTTATTGAACCGTAGAAGTGGCCACCTAACAGCCTCCCCTGATCTGAACCCGATTTACTATTCGATTGTTTACTATTGTCTTCAGCAATTAGTCTATCGTGAATCGATACACGACGTTGAACATTTGAAACAAGTCAATGTTCTCCGCTGGACCCAGAGATCAGTCAGGCACTCGTGAACTCGGCAATTGGTCAGTGGTCCCAGCGGGTGAATGCAGTTTTTCGGGCACATGTTGGACACATTGAACATTTGGTTGATTAATTCTTAATTCACTTAGGACATGGATAAAAACTGCAATGCGCTTTTTGAAATAGTTGAGGCATAATGCACATAATGTTAAATTATTTATTTTCATATCTTCAGTTTTCACGCAATTTCATTGAAAATTATATATCGGGGACTAATGATAATTTCTCAAATATGTGTAATGTTATCTCTTAGATATTTAGCAAATCAATAGAAAAGAGAATTGTCTTTACGCTCATGTATAAAGGAAAGCGTTTGGATAAAAATTGCCAAAGTTATTAGCCTTCAAAAGAGTTTCATTTATTCTGGACCACCCTGTAACTGCAGGAAAGCCGAACCTGTACTGCAGTTTTGAAGAGACGCCTGAGCTGAGAGGAAGTCAACTTTTCCCAGACTCCTCTCTCTGTCAGCTCATGATCAACGTCACGGCCGATGAGAACTGGATGATCGTTCAGGCCTCGCAAGCTTTCCCCGGTCAAGATAACACATTACACCTCGGTGCGTAGCTCTTTATTCGTTACTCATTTGAGAAATAGATTATCGTGTATGGCGCTTTCGCTTTCTCAGTGTAAATATTGAATATTTTATAGGTTAAATATATTATTTAGAGAGAGAGGGCAGCAGATTGACCGGTGGGTAGATCTTCTGTCAATCGATCAATCAATCAATCAATCAATTGTTGTTATTACTATTATATACATGAAACATGTCACAAAGCGACTAAGCCCTATCAATTACCTAATGTAATCTATGGTCTACGCGTAAATGATTTGTAATTTATATTAGATATAAGACTTAATTTAATTATTTTACATTGATCAAGTCACATATATAATTAAATAAGAAATTAAACGAAATAAATATAAAAACAACAGGTTCTGGTCGGCATCTTCATCTTCTTTCGACGGATCAGCGGCTGGGGTACCTGTCAAGACTTCAGACGAACTTTCTCAACACAACTGGCGCATGTCTGGAATTCTACTATGTACTTCAGTCTGATCTCGAACTCACGCAACTTTCTGTTTCTGCTCTAACTGAGGAACTTAACAACCTTCCTCTCGCTTCCACGAATAACTCTATTCCAGCTTGGCACAAGATGTTCGTACGTCTGCCTGATGGAATACATCGAGTCTCCATTGAGCTCCTAAGAGCAAATCGATTTGAAAGCGGAGCTTCGATTGATGACGTCGTAATTCGCGACTGTGTTTATTTCGGTGAGACTGCGATACTACTCTATACATAATTTTTTTATTTTATACTTCTTACTCTTTGATAATGCCCACTTAACTCGGATCTATTTATTTCATTTTGATTTCTTTTGTATCGTAGTCTACATTATATAATGTCATTCATTGCATAAGCTGTTACTAGTTGTTAGTTTGCTATTTGTTCTATTTGTTGTTTATTTACTTTATATCTACATGAATTTTCTTGGTGCTTTATTGGAGAATCACTAACGCAGTTTGACAAATTTCAAGATTTTCTTAAATTTTAAGTATTTGTAGTTGCATTGAATAGATAGATTATTATAGTTATAAATTATAATGATTTATGTTACAATTACTATGTCGTATAAATTATTGTATGCTACTATAATGTTATCATACTTGCTATTATAATTTGTATATCCACCTATTTTTATGCTATAAGTATTAAATTATTGTTTAACTGGTGCTGTAGAAGTTATAATTAAGCTATTAGTTTATTAAAATTATTATTTAGACAAGAGTAGAGAATGTCTAAGAGATTACCTGGGCAGTGGCTACAGGGGTAGCCTGTCCACTACAGTCTCCAACCTGACCTGTTTACACTGGTCAGTCTCGGAGGAGTTGTCCAGTCTACTGCCGGACGAGAGGTCACTGGACGCCCTCAACCATTGTCGCTACATACCTCTGCAGGGCTGGACCGGACCCTCCTGTCTCGTGCCACACGGGAACAGTCTACTGCGCTTTAGAGTGGAGCAGTGCAGCGTACCGTACTGCGGTAGATTTAACTCTATTCCTCAGTTACAGCAAAGTAGTTCTAGATACTAATACAATTATGTCAATTATGACAATTATGTCACTTATGACTCCTTTCCTTGTGGATTTGTTTCTCAATTGAACCAAATAATAAAACTCGATATATATATATATATATATATATATATATATATATATATATATATATGTATATATATATATATGTGTGTGTGTATATATATATATATATATATATATATACGAGCTCTTTTCTTCTTCGTTGACTCAATACTCTAGCTGTAGATGTTTCATATAAATAAGAAAAACTTATTATTAAATATCAGTAAAATGTCCTATCTATTTTAACAAAATTTCGAATTTAAATCATTAGTTGATTCCTCAATTTTTGCTTCTAGATATCCTTCGTCTATTTGCACCCCTTTAGTGAATTCTCTTCCTCATGATCTTCGTTCTTGTTCTACTATTTCCACTTTTTGTAATAGATTGAAAACATAGCTCTTCCAACCGTATATTTAAATTGTCTTACTTGACTGTTCCTTCAATCACCGGACGGGCAACGTTTAGGATCTTTGCTCTCTGTTTAATGCATGTTTTCAGATCGCTTGGATGAATCGATTCGTAGTTGTATGTAATGCAAGGACATCCCCGAAATCATCTTTGTACGAGGAAACAGGAATTTTATTATAATTCTTTATACTGTTTTGTGTTTTCACTAGATTGCGACACGGACACGGGACTGATGTGTCGCAGCGGATTCTGCGTTCCTAGAACCCTACAGTGCAGCTATGTGGACTACTGCAGAGACGGCAGCTTCGATGAATTGTACTGCAGTATGTATTTAAAATGGCTAATATTTCTTAAAGTTTAGTTTTGTCGTTTAGATTAACGTCAGCTTCGTGTCTCGTAAGAATGTCAGTGATGGTGAGAGGATTGGATTTGAGACCTTCATCAACGGAGCGGCAGCTGGACAACTTGTCAACGCGCTACCAATTCAACTCGTTTACAGAGCGTGTGATATTCTCGTTTAATTGCCCTGTAAAATTAACTAATATACCTTGAGTCGATCTTATTAGTTCTCAAACAATATTCTCACTTTACTGCATTAAATATTACTCAAGTACGTTATTTAAAAAATATTAATCTATGAATGCCTATAGATCTACTGTCTTGTACAGTTACTGTCGTATCGTATTGGTAGGCTATCTTTTAAACAATATCCAAGCAATATTTTGCCTAGGAATTAATAGCTAATGCATACACATAATTATGAAGTATTTATACTGCAGAGTAGCGAAAAGCTATTAAATTGTTTATTATGAGAATTACGCGATGTAGTCACATGATGTAGTCACGTGATATAGTAACGTGATGTAGTCACGTGATATAGTAACGTGATGTAGTCACGTGATATAGTCACGTTATCTAGTCACGCCCCTGCTGGTACAGCAATGACTGACAAGTCATAAACACTCATCCGCAGTAGAGTACTTAACAGGCCATGAATAGAGAACGGATATGATTTTTCATTTTGTTGAACTTAGATTCTAAACTTAAAGAATAAACTTATATAACAGGTTTACACATACAATATTCTTCTGGTAAGTAAATAATATTTCAATAATTATGTTTTACAGGAGAATTTGAAAGAGCTACCAATTCTATGGCATGCAATTTTGACGATTCACTTCTATGTGGATATAAGACAACTAATATAGGAGATCTAAAATGGACTTGGGTTGGAAAGAGTTCTAGTGATTCAAACGGAATCATAACGGGTTATTCTGTTTTGCTTCGCAATGAAGATAGTACACGTAATAATAACAACAATTAGAGTGTTACAGTCATCAATGACAACATTGAGCACTATTGAGAAAATTTCAAGTCGGCGAACAAAACGAAGGTCCAAAAACGGTTTAAATTCCAAAATCCAGTAAATCAGTCCAAAAAAGGGATGTTAAACAACAGGAGGTTTAAGCGCTGGTTGCAACTCATGTACACTGGATGGAAACGAGAGATGGAAAAGATAGGTCTTCAACTGCTTATGTAACTGCTTATTGGAAAGCATAGGCCGATGTGATTCAAACGAAGACTTCCGAAGATTGGGTAGAGGAGAATTCCAGATCTGCGGTGCAGCATTCTGGAAAGAACGATTAGAGAGCTTAGAGCGAGAAGGTAAGCAAGGTCTTACCAGAGTAATTAATATAGATGACCGAGTAGCAGTAGGCTGCATCACTTTAATCAAGTGAGACATACAAGTTTGTCCAAGGATGGTGATGTACTTATAGGTCAACGAAGCTGTTTTGTAAATGACACGCTCTTTAATCTTCAGCCAGTGCAAAGACTTTAAAATAGGCGTAACATTTGAGCACTTGGAACTATAAAAAATTGCTCGTGCAAGAGAATTCTGAACAAACTGCAACCGATCAATCTCACAGCCAGGGAGATTTGAAAACAGGGAATTGCAGTATGCAAACTTGGATTGCACAAGAGCTCACCAATTGTTGCAGCTGTTTCACATGAAAAATATGGACGTATTCTACGACGATCACAGATAAGGAAGAAACATGTTTGTGAAGTTTTAGTTATGTGTTCTTGGAAGGAGCTGGAGTGATAGATGCTTAAAGTAACTGGAGAACTGTTCAGGCAGTGACTCAACAGGAGTAGAAGGACGAGAAGGAGAAATAGATCCATGTAAAAGATCATAAACAGTTTTCCATATTTTTTTTGTGTAGAAATATATATATGGAGTATACAATATTCATATAGAAATATAAATACTGTATAGGCCTTCTCTATTTCAAAATTCTAATTTCATATTTAAAGTTTATAATTAAGTTCATTTTAAGTTATCTGATATTAATTTCTCAGAAACCATCCATTGATGGAGATAGTGTTCACAAATATTTCGCGTTATATACTAAACAAAATGTTGTGTTTTTCATTATAATTGCTCACATCGGATTTTCTTAAGCCATTCTGACCTATTTTTGACTATACCACTTAATTCCACACACAATTTTCTTAATAGCAGCATTTTACTGGAATATATAATATGCTGATCACAATAGTCATAAATGCTCTTAACTTCCGAGTGTTCATTCCTGTCGCGGATGTACATGTAAATAATTACAGCAGATCCAATCCTTTGAAATAAATAAATAAATATTCAATTATTGCAATGCTATCTGACACAACGCAGAAACTTTGCACAGTTAGAAAATCACATGCAGGTACAGATAAACACAGGTTTAGGCCTAAGTACTTAATATAAATCATATCAATTTAATAGCAGTCTTTGTAAAGCATCCCCAAGATGAAGTCATTGTCATTTATAAATTTAAGCTGATTTTCAGACAGTTCAACCTATGTGATGACGGTGAGTGCAAAGGACGGGAGACCTCAAGATAGGGTTTCGCTCATTTCCCCCACCACGACCTTCAAGTCAATCGTCTCTCTGACCTTCGACTACAAAATTGACAATTTTGGACTAACTGATGAATCAGAAATTGGAAAATTATATGTAATTCTGCTAACGGAGTATGGAGTTCCGGATGAGCAGCAGATTGATTTCAAACCAATGGCCGATGGAAATTGGCACAGCGCTTCTTTATGTGGCCCGGCAGGGACTTATTCCATATCATTTGTTGCTGAACTTGGATTCTCCATACTTTCCGTGATCTACGTGGACAGCGTCAACTACATGAATCCTCCGAGACCCTGCTCCGTCATTCCAGCTGCCAATGCAAGTTTGTGGTTTTGTTTGCCATTGTGCATCAAGCTATATCAGACTTTCCAAAAATTAGAAATAGTAATTTTATTTTATGGTATTTGTGTTAATGGCGCCTTCTTTGGGTAGAACAACTGTTTCTGAATAATGCATATATCTTTGTGGGATTTCCATTTTCATTATATTAATTGCAATGCATATCTCTCTCTCTCTCTCTCTCACTCTCTCTCTCTCTCTCTCTCTCTCTCTCTCTGTTTTCCTAAGTAGCAGGTCCAGGATATATATAATATTCAGGGTCTGCTTTGAAGTGCTTTCACGCTCCATATAGAGCATTCCTAAGATCAACAAGTTAATTCACCAAAGGATACATTTAATTTTATCCACATTTTAATATATTGTATATACAGGGTGGTCCAGAATATAGGAAACTACTTTTAAGGCTAATAAATTTAACAATTTTAATCGAAACGTCCTACTTAATAAACTAAATTAAAGATAATTCACCTTTCCATTAATTTGCTAAATATCTAAGAGATACTATTACACGTATTTGAGAAATTATCACTAGTCGCCGTTATGTAATTTTCATGTCATATATGAATGAAGTAAAACTGCCAGACTTTATTGAACCGTTGAACTGGCCACCTAATAGCCTGATTTAAACCAGATTTACTATTCGATCCTTTACTATTGTCTTCAGCAATTAGTCTATCGTGAACCAATTCACGACGTTGAAAATTTGAAACGAGTCATTGTCCTCCGTTGGGCTGAGATCAGTCAGACACTCGTGGACTCAGTAATTGATCAGTGGTCCCAGTGGGTGAATGCAGATACCCGAACAATAGTGGACACATTGAACAGTTGTTTAATTAAATATCAGTTTATTTAGGACATTGACAGAAACTGCAATGCGCTTTTTGAAATAGTTGAGGTCTAATGTATAATCTTGAATTTTTGATTTTTAGATTTTGATTTTTCACGCAATTTCATTGAAAATTATATATCGGCGACTAATGATAATATCTCAAACATGTGTAACGGTATCTCTTAGATATTTAGCATGTTCATAGAAAAGAGAATTGTCTTTAATTTAATGCATCAGTAAGAATTTTGATAAAAATTTTAAGAGTTCAAAATATTTTAAAATTTAAAGATTTTAAGAGAAAAATTTTAAGCCTTCAAAGTAGTTTTATTTATTCTGGACCACCCTGTATTTATATGTTCATTTATTTATTTATATTTATTTATATTATTTATTTCATAATATTATATTATGAAATATATACATATTATATAAATTTTTTATGATATTATATAATAATAAATTTATATAATACGTATATATTTCATTGTTTATGTAATGTATGTATATGTATATATATATATATACATATATACATATATATATATATATATATATATATATATATATATATATATATATATATATATATATGTAATCTTTATTTTACTTTAGAAATACTCCCGTAACGTAATTTTAATCCCGACCCTAGTTAAACTGCTGGGATTCAAGGGAAGATGATGGTGATGATGATTTTACTTAGTAATACAACTATACACCACAGTCAATTACTCATAAATAAAATATAATGCTATTTTTATTACTACTAAAATTAAATATTCTATTCTTACAATTATTTTAGAAGTATTTTTTCCCGTGTTGTGTCAGGGTTGTTTGAAGAATAGACCAACCGTGTGAACCGTACGTGTCGTAGATGGTGACATAAAAACAAGATCCAAACCAACGGCAGAAAGGGCATTCGTTTGGTGAGCGCCTAGGCTCCAGAAACTGCTACACAATTTTAAAGCATGGTAAAGCTTCAAAAGAAAGTCCATTCGTATCACGACCCTAGTCAAACTGTTATTTAAGTGAAGATGATTATGATGATTTGAGAAGTATTTTGAAATAGCAAATTCTCACGTAAAAATATCTATGTATATTATTATTTTGTATATATGAATGCAATTTTTCAGTTGTAAATCAAAATGTGTGTCTTTTCTACCCAAAATCTTCCGCCTGTGGGTCTATTTACACTACCTTCCCACTGGACACTTTATCCTGGTCATTCAGAGATGCATCCGGTAAGAGTTAAATACACCTTCCTTCTAACTTAATTTTGGAAGTTATTGCTTGACCATTTGCAATTTTGACCCTTTTTACTATTTTGCTATCCTTTAGGACCACTCCTTCTGAACACATTTTTGTGTATTCACTTACTTGCTCCTGTATTAACATTTGATCTTTTGGCTGCCATTTATACCATTTTCTTTCACTGCAGTTTTCATCAATTTTCTCTAAGACGATTTTTTTCACAACTTTGAAAAGTAGACTGAAGTTGAAGGCTAGAAAGTATTTCATGCAACTCCTACCTTCAGAAAACGAAAGTAGTTGCGAATGTCAATACACTTATACAATTTGAAATCAGTTCACCAAAAATTAATTTTGAGATTCACGTAGGCCTATATATGTATATGTAGGTGTATACTGGCTTAGTCGTATTAAGATTTTAGCATGGTAGCATTAAAGTTATAGTTATATTTTGATAGTCAAACTTATTTTAAAACATCGCACACCAATAATAAATAAAAAGTTGTACCTGATATTTTCTAAATCGCTTGCTTCTACATTACTAATCGATTTGTTCTGGAGACAACACAAATCTTAGAAAAGGGCTATTTTTGAACCACCGCAACTCACCTTCGTAAATTATGATTTCACGACAGATAAACAGCGGAAGCGTGCCGCATCGGATGGTTTTGTTTCTTACATAAGGTACACATAGTTAGAGAGAAATACAAAGAGAGAGAGAGAGAGAGAGAGAGAGAGAGAAAGAAAGAAAAAGAGAGAGAAAGAGAGAGAAAGAAAGAGAGAGAGAGAGAGATCGAAGTAAATGTTAAATATTTTTAGCTTCAGTTGTTAACTAATTAATTACTTTTTCCTTTTATTTCATTCGTGCACTCAATAATAAATTCATTTGCCGACTCATTGTTGTACTGACTTAATGTCTGTCTACAAAGTACTAACAGCCACTAGACACTCACTCACTCACGCACTCACTCACTCACTCACTCACTACCTCACTCACTCACTAACTCACTCACTCACTAACTAGCTCACTTACTCACTGTTAGTCCCAGATGATGGAACGGGATCCAATATTCTCGATACTGAAGGGCAGATAACATCAGATAACTATCCACAGAATTATCCTACTAATGTGGATAGAATTTTTCATATTGATGCTCCGGATAGCAACTCCTTTGTAGTCTTCGAGTTCAAGGATTTACATGTAGAGGACTTTGGAACAGGCTGCGCTGCGGACTGGTTGACGGTAATTTATTTAGACTTTTGTAACATATCATTAACTGCACTCTTTGATCTATTTCATATGAAATGAAAAATAAAAATGTAAATCATAGAGAAAGTAGAATTTACTATTAACGTATTTAATTTCTTAATATCATACGGCTCATGATAGGTATGATATAAAAATCATTTGATTTAAAATCACAAAATTAGGATTTCAAAATCAATTTTAAAGGCATAAAGGTTGTCTCACGGATATACTTTACGGAGGACATTCCATGCTTTCCAAAATGGTTTTTTTATGTGACAATATAAAAATAAATAATTTATAGTAGCGGTGTTTTTATTTAATTTGTATACTATTTGGTTATTTTATATGTTAATTATTTTGGATAAATTGTGCCGTACACAATAATCGAACAGTAATTGCCAGATTCATGGAATACCAAATAATCGAATGAAAATAAATCTCGAGTAAGCATGATATTAAATTATTTTAAATATGTTAATAATTTTAGATAAATTGTACCGTGCACAAGAATGGAACGGTAATTTCCTCAGATCGACTCTGCGGAGAGATTATTCCAGATCCATGGGATTTTAAGTGCAGCGATGTTTTCATAAGATTTCACTCTGATGCCGTTAAAACTGAAAAAGGCTTTCAGATCGCTTACCGAATTTTTAAAGAAGGTTTGATGGATATATTATACGTACTTTTCTCTCACTCTTTCTAGTATTCTGCCAAGCAAAAAGTCAAAAGTACATATGCATACTCAGAATCTACTTTCACACTCCATATACATCACTCTAAAAATCAAAAAGATAACATCCCTTCACAAAAGTTCTATAGCTCTATATAGTTATATCAGAGTTTTGTTAAAGAGAGTTATTGGTATTATTGGTATTGTTTTTTTTAAATGTTGTTCACTATGAGAGAATGCTATGACTAAGTGAATGATTTAATTGTCGCTATCAATGACAGACTTCCTTTATAGGATTTTAGTCATCATAGAAGACTAGTCAAGTAAATTATATAAATGAAATTATTGAATTACTAGATTACTGAAATACTCTGCTAAATAATCGAATAATCTTTGTACAAATTGTAGGTTCTACTACATCGGCGAATGAAATTCTGAGGCTGGCGAGATCGGGTGGTTCGACTGGTGACGTCACCAGTGACCACGCGCTCTATTTGACGTCACAAATATTTCCCGCCATACTCAATGACTCGTGTCTGCGCATGCGCATATCGGCAATGACTCGATGCAGTGTTCAGCTTGTTTATAACGTAGAATCAAGAATCTATCGTCGAACAATATTTAATAGTTCACTTCCTATGAATCCCTCACCGCATACTATAGATCTGAATTTGAAGGGGAATGTCACTGGAAGCAACGATTTCTTAATCTCAATTAATTTTGCTACTCGTTTGTATAAGTTATTGGCCTATGTTGAGAAAATAGAAATTTTACCTGGACAATGTCAAGAATCGGAACAAGGTAATGTACTGACACTTTTAAACTTAATGACTTCATGCACAACCTACGTGTATGCTATCATTGTTACTGATCACACATAGTTTTATTTGTTTCAGATAATTATATACTTAAACTCAAGTGCTTCATACTATTTTGTTCTTTACTCAATAGACCCTTTTCCCGTGTACTGCTGAGTCACATGACCAACGTGTATATATCTACTGAAATATATTTAAATCCTCCCTTAAGAACACTGCCTCGGCTTATAAATATTTTATTTTTATGAAAAGAGGGGAAGAGGGAGAATTAATTGTCGGACACCCGGACATTCAAAGAACTGGTAAAATGTATAATTGACTAAACTGACCATGATTAAATATTTGGTTTTTAACAGGATAGATATTATCACTGCTGATAACACTGTTATTTTAATATACCTTTCTACTAATTGATATTCCTGTATACAATTGTATTTCACCTTAAAAATGTGGCTTGTAAGGAGGCTAACATGGCCTTCAATACTTGGAACTAAATCGTCTCCTTGCGACAATACTTTTTATTAGCTCTTTTTTTGCTGGTTCTGAAATATAGGCATAATTCTTAATTATTTTAGAAATGTTTAGTAAAATCTCTGTTCCTCTTATCCAGGCAGTAAGATTAACATCGTCCTATCATTATGTATAGAAGCCCAAATGATGAATTTCATATTTTAGAAATGTAACACTGCTTTGTAGCTTAGCTGAAGGTAAAGTAAATGGAGACCATTTCAGCAATACTTCGTATTCGTGGTAATTCTTTAGTCTAAACTATCGCTTAGCGATCTGATACATACTCTATATATAATGCAGATACCTCCCCTGAGAGATATGATTGCTCTTTTCATCAATCATCGATGTGCTCATATCGGGACATCTCCTGTGGAATCAGTCGCTGGCTCCTGACTAGAAACATCATCGGTCAGTCAACTGCTCGACATTTTGATGATTTTTCATAGCATTGCTCTGTATTTTAGTAACTCATGTCGCATTGGTTAAACACTAAATGTGTTTCCTCAAAATTTGAAAAGTGTCAGTGTAGGCTCAGTATGCTTTATAAAATATGCCTACTGCTCTCTAGTATTCTTCCAAGTGGCAGGTCCAAGGTACAAATTTCTACTCATAAGCTGCTTTTCGCGCTTCATAAAGAGTACTACATCGACCAACTAGTTAGTCCTTCAATGCTGGATGTGCCTTATCCACACCTCTATGTAGCCTATAGCTTGAGAATAATATTGCTTCTGAATAATAATAATAATAATAATAATAATAATAATAATAATAATAATTAGAGTGCTACTGTCATCAATAACAACATCGAGCACTATTGAGACAAAATCAAGCCGGCGAGCAAATAGATGGTCAATAAAACGGTGCAAATTCCAAAATCCAGATAATCAGTCCAAAGTACAGGCTATTAAAGAAAAGGAGGTTTAGGCGCAGGTCGCTGCTCATGAAGTGGTTTCCCTTTGCTTCCTCCGTTCTTGCTCAGTCGTATCATACGACACTTGCAATCTCAGCTATTCTATTATTTAGCGTTCCAGACACGGGAACTAATATATGAGTATTAAATATAATTTATTACATTATTTGGACTAAGCGTACTTATTAAATACTTTGATGATTTTCAGTTATGTGTTGCTTTTATTATTAATAATCTAATTATTTGACATGCATCACTGCTTTTGGTGTTGCTTTGAACAGTTTTTTGGACCTTGTTTTTTTCTCGTCTGTTTGGATTTGGCTCAATAGTGCTCGAAATTGTCATTGACGATAGTAGCTGTTCAATTTGTTGTTGTCGATAATCTAATGTTGGTGAATAGGTGAAAGGTTCAAATCTGGTGCTCGTCTTTAGTGATAGCCTTTTCTCGCTTTTTAGAGAGATTGATTGACTGCTATAATTATGAATATTACGCCAACTCTTTGCATTTTTATATAACTGCCCTTGAAAAAAGGGACGAACGCTACAGAGCCAATATTATCATCAGTTTCATATCTCGAAAGCGATATTAGTGGCGAACGAGTCCAGGATTTTAACTCAACACTGGCTCGGGGCATTAGTAAATATTGAGGACTATGCACTGCCCAGTATTTTAAATTGAAAATGCTTATTTATAGGACGCACATATTTAACATACGAGATTACATCGGATGATAATGACTCAGGCGTCTTACAGTCTCCATTGGTGAACGTCAATATGACTATGATGGTGGAGGTTCAATACTTTATCACATCATTCGACGTCCTTTTCGAACTTTCAGTCCTCTCTGAGGTCGGTGAGATAGTGAATGTGACGGTGGGTCAACCCACTGAGCTCGACACCACCCATGAGAATGACGAGGGTGTTCGAATATCTGATCACACCTCGAGCTGCAAGGTGTCCATCGTTGTTGCACGTGGCTCATACCGGCTTCAGATAAAAGTTCAACGGCTGGGATTTCTTTCAGAAAGCGCAATAGTGTCGATAGATTCCATAGCTACAACTCCGATGCATTATTGTGGGTATTTTAATTTTATAACAAATTTTTTATTGCGACTATTTTATTGTGGAAATTTAGTTTAAGCATATTATCGTACTTGGAATTTGCTTTAGTTTTAAGGAAGAAGCTCATAGGTTTCGAAAATGTGATCTTCATTAACAAAATTAACATCCATTAATTAAGCATAGAGAGATGGTCTGTAACACTGTATAATACTTTGTAATAATTGTAAAACACTTGAAATGCACTTGAGATGCTAAAAAAATGTGAACTTAATATTTAAAAGATGTCAACTTAGATAAACTTGAGATTTCATTGAGATTTTAACTTCTGTTGCTACATATATACCTCAAGGCTATTATCAGAGACGGTCAGGCTACGGCTTGATCGGATGACTTTCTGCTATCTAAAAAGAGATCTAAATATTTCCCATCGAAACGGTTTTCCGATTCTACAATTCTGTCGTATCAAGTGTAACAACTAGCAAGTATATATTTTGATAGTTTTCCGTTCTTCTGATAAATGAAATGAATCAGGAATGTGTCGGAATGTTTCCAATGTTTAGGGTCCCCGGTGGCTAGCGAGCCTATTGGTATAAGCTGTTCATTCAATGACCCCGGATCTTGTGGTTTTCGTATTGGCTCAGCATGGAGAAAGCATTTTCTGTCGTCTGATGAGGAGTGGCGAACTACAGGTTGACTACACTAGCTTTATTATATGCTTATTCCATGTATTATGAATTATACAGTTTCATTTTTTATATAGAAACATTATAGGCAAGAGAGTTATTTTATGGAAAAATATATTTTGCTATAAGCAAGAGGCCAATGAGCAGACATTTATAAATTCATGATTAATAGGAAATGGATTTGAAGCACTTGCTGACTTACTACTGACTCTTCTGATGCAGGTCTGATATCTTACAACAGTTTCAACAGCGGTGGCATTCTTGATGGTCTTCTAGTAACGCCCATGATTAACTTAGAGAGCGACAAAGCTCTGAGGATCACACTTGCTAACGGCACAGATCTCACCAAGGCATTTATGTACAAAGCCTCGCCACTCGGTCACGTGACTTCCTACAGGCTTCACTCGATGATTCAAGAACGCAGAGTTCTAACTGAGGACGAAGACTTGTACTACTGTCTTCCTGCAGGAACCTACAGGCTAGCTGTGGCAGTCCTGAAAGCTGCTGCAGTTTTGCTTAGTGAGATCAGACTGCTGGATGATGATGCGGAATACAGCTGTTCTAACCCAGAAGGTTCAGTTACACATTCAATATCCAGCAATTGTTCATCTGTAAATAAGTAGACGGTAAATTTATTTATATTTTTACTGCAATTTTATTTTGATTATGATCTTTCTTCTATACCAGGTATTTGATCATAAATTTTAAGGCTCTTATTTAATTTCTCTGCACCAAATTTGTGAAATTATTTTCTGAAAATCATAAGTACAACAGTTGTTTATTGGGCATGCTCGAAACTCACCTATTTCTTTCTAGGTGAAATGTGTAATGCAATCTGCGTGCAGTTCTTGTGTAAAATCTCTTTCATCATCTATTAATCAGGGACGTTTTTTAAATTGTTATTTACTTTTCTGATTATATTGCTAGTTTATCATTTCCAGCTACCTAAATGATTATATACTGATCAATATTTGCAGACGAATTGTACAAAATATATTAAATGATTGCAGTAAAACCCTATGAGGCTGACAGTTTCAGCATTAGTGGAGATTTTGATATCATCTCATGGGTTGAACCTTACACTTGGAACTTGTATTTCGATAGATCTTATCAACTTCTTAACCCCGTCAAAAATGGTAGGCAATAATATCAATACTTTAGTCTTTTGAATAACGTACTCAGCTGGATTATAATAAGGTGTAGTCATAATTATATAAAGTTTTATAAAGCCTCACATAAAGCTATTGTAACCAATAATAATGAATAGCTTAGTAGTAATGGACTAATTATATATACTAGTAATAATATGTGTGACAGTTGATAATTTTTTGATAACCTTTTATGTTTATTCTTTGATTCCTATATAATACAATTTTTAAATCTGAGATAAATTTACTGTTAGGCCTCTAAATTTGAACCGAATCTGAAATTTATATTTATTTTTCCCTAATTAACTTTACTGCCAGAAGAGTCCCATTTACTTTTGATTGAATACAGACATGCATGTCTACAGGTCTATAGCAAATTAATCCTAAATGATGATACAGTCGCATTGCATCTAGTGGTTATTGAATGTAGGCCCTATGTTGCGATATACATGTAGATGTACTATATATGCCTGTTTAAAAATTTCTGACGACAAATTGTGTATTCATTTAATAAGTTTACATACTGCATATTTGATTTAATTGGGTTTTTATATGTATTCTCTTGTATTTTTATTTTGTTCTTTTTTCATTTTTAAAATAATCTAGTGGGCATATATATAAGTTTCGGGCCCTTATGTCCATTTTCACTCCCTACCATAACAAAGTTGCTTTTGTTATTTTTCCACTTGTAACTAATTTAATGCTATATAATAAATATAACCATCATCCCAGTTCAACTTTTAAATATAACCATCATCCCAGTTCAACTTTTCTTAGTTTTGCTTATTTTTACTGACCTGAATCTGGATCTGCTGATTCTCACAACTGAGTCTAAACCTCTATCTTCTGAATCATTTGCTTCTCGTTTCCTTATACTACATGTAATCTAGAATGCCTGTCGTAATCTCGAGCGGCTGAAGATCATATATACGTTATTAGATATACTTGTACATAATTAAGACTATAATTCTGCTCTAATATGCAATTCTCCTTCTGAGAGATTTGCATGCTTTAAAATCCCCGGTAATCAATTTTTACATCGTAACATTACTTTATTTCAAAATTTAAATCATTCATGATTAATTTGATTGCGATTTATCAAAAACATTGCTGACTAATCTGTAAACGCTTAACAGAGGTAGTGCTCTACAGATATGGAGTAAATGGCATGGTCGACGTTACTAAGACAATTACGCTGAAAGATAAACTAATTCTTTACATCATCGGTTCAGGAAGATGTATTGTGCATCTGAGCTTCTTGTTCAGTCTTGATTCAGAATCATCTGCTTCGAAATGTGAAAGACTTCAAGTTGCGGTTAGGGCAAGCAGAGCTGCTAATTAACTATACATTATAATGTACATGTATATTAATAGTGTATTATGTATAACAGTCTACTATTTAATTGTACACTACTTGCGCTATTGAGGCTACTGAAATGTCTTCGTTAATGATATGCAACCCGTATGCTACCCGTATGCGGTTTATTTGCAAATATACGCAAGACAAGAGTAAGTGTAATGCGACATGAAATCCCTAATGCACTGGCTTATGCTCCTCATCCCTTATATGGCCGGCATAATGCAAGACTAAGTAATCAATTAATCATGTAATTGTAATAATAATAACAATAATTAGAGTGCAACAGTCATCAATGACAACATCGAGCACTATTGGGACAAAATCAAGCCGGCGAGCAAAAAAATGAAGGTCCAAAAACGGTGCAAATTACAAAATCCAGAAATTCAGTCCAAAGTAGCAAATAGCATACAATTATACATGTTTAATTAGTAATTAATTATAATATACGTTAATGAGTACTTAATTATGCAATTATATATGTTGAACGCGATCTTCGTTGAATAAAACATATCTTTCTCTTGAGACTGCCCCTACGATTGGTGCTGCTCTCAAGCAATCAAAACTGGACTACTGTAACTCTCTATTTCTAAATCTTCCCAGTTGCGCGATTGATAGGCTGCAGTTCATTCAGAATTCCCTTGCACGTGCAGTCATTCATTGCTCCAAATACTCTCATGTTACTCCAATCCTCAAGTCCTTAAGTATCTCGCACTGGCTCAAAGTTAGAGAACGTATTCTATACGAGACAGTTTCTCTCGCACCGTCTATGGACCACTCACACTCTGCTCATCGGTTTTGATTTGGTTCCATAGTGCTCGATGTTGTCACAGTCAACACTAACACTCTAATCGTGTTGTTGTAGTTGATGTTGAGTAGTTAGTTCAATTTATTTGTTGATTACATGAAATACTACTGAAATATACCCTGCAATATTTTATTGAATTTGGTTTTAAACTCAGAATAGAGTGAAATAATTATCCATAATGATATATAACACTTTTAATACCACTTGTCCAATGTCCATTAAACAATCTATGCAATTGTCCGTGTTGCGGGTCTAGGAAAATATGGTAATATACTTTAACCTTCTGATTTTGTTTAATTGATAGATCACTTGTTTACAGAAGAATGGAAATCAAATTTAAGAAATATTACGTCTTATTAAACAAATTGAAACGATTTATTATTTTAAGCTCGAATAGGATTACTGTTAAATTTGTATTAAAACATACATGTATATAATTATTTTTCTTCTTCATTATCTATTTTTCTTTCACTCATGTTAGGCTATTCTGCTTCTCCTGATTCTCTGTTGAGAATCGAATCGTTTGAATAATTCACCTCAGAATCTATCACCTACAATTTCTTGTCTCTGTCACTCGAATATAGGCCTACGTCGAATTATTTATATATTTAACTGTATCACATGGAAAAGTTTGTTTTCCAAAAACATGGACACCTTTATAT
Organism: Enchytraeus crypticus; assembly: GCA_905160935.1. Taxonomy (NCBI): domain Eukaryota; kingdom Metazoa; phylum Annelida; class Clitellata; order Enchytraeida; family Enchytraeidae; genus Enchytraeus; species Enchytraeus crypticus. The sequence continues at coordinate 469,741 of CAJHZI010000514.1, forward strand.
ATAGCATCTATAACATTTATAAAATACTATAATAAATACTATATTAAATACTGCAATACTATAATATATACATGTATACTTATATTATCTACGAGTCCATGGCAAAAACTAATGCAGTTAAGAATGCCTTGAATAACTGAAGTAGCTTCATTACGGTGCAAGGAATAAACCGAGAAAAGCTGCAATTATTGTCATTTGGTACAAAAGATTAAACATTATAATTTGTGTTTAACCTTCTTAGACTACTGGTAACAATATTCAAAAACTAGAGAATATTCCTGTGGATGGTAGCTTTTATAACACCACAATTTCGACGAATAATGGAATAACAAAAGTTGTCCTACCAAGAGGTTGCTATGGAAGTATTCAAAAAATCATCCACACCATGCAACCTGAGAATATAAAAGGTTTGAATATAATTGCGTTTAATTTTAAATTCCAGTTTGAGACGTAGGCATTCAATACATGCATTACTTTAGTTCTGTAAATTAATAAATTGGACTTGGTTGAATATTGGATGGAATGAGCTTAAATATTAAATTTTCAATTCAAAATTGCATGCACCAGTATCGTTATTCTAACTAATAAAAGCCACAGCAAATTAAATTATGCTGAACATGTTATTCGTATTTGATAATTTGAGCCAGAAGCATCACACTGGATATCATTACAAAAACTTTGTAATTGATCAACTTTAATGTTGCCAAAATTTAATCTCTGAGTTAGTTTCATAATGCAAAATCTAGTAATAACGATAAGTCAAGTTTTACGTCAGTTCATTGTCTCAAAAAACATATGTGTGTCAGTAACCATGCGAGCACCATCCATATATTTGAACCTACTTAGCGACTGTTATTATTGAAATCTAACATTAACCATTAATTTAACATTATTAGTATATTATTTTTTTCTATAGCGCTCTGCCAAGTGGCAGGTCCATGATACATATTTCTACTCAAGTCTCCATGTAGATCTCATAACAAAGAATAACTCTCCATAGAACCTTATTTATTAGTCTTTTATAATCCTCATCATCATCTTCCCCAGAAATCCAGTTTAACCAGGGTCGGGATACGAATAAACCTTCTCCAATCCTCTCTGTCTCACATAAATCACGATAATTATACCAATACCATTCCATTCATTTAAATTGTTGTAGCAATTACTGGAGCCTAGGCGCTCACCAACATAATGGCATTTATGACATTGGTTTGGATCTTATATTTATGTCGCGTTTTATTACACGTGCATTACACGGTTGGTCTATTCTTTGAGCAACACGGGGAAGTTTAGTGTTTGGTTGCTTTTAATTTTTAAAACAGGAATAAATAAATGAGGATTCCATCTGTCTTAATTACGCACTCTTGTTGACGAATGTGACAACTGCAGTTCGTCTGCTCGGTATTGACTCGATGGCACACGGATATGTACAATATATCTATTATATACAGTGCATCTTCTATGACTTGCATTGTTTCAGATTATTACTATTTGCTCCTGCAAACGACAACCGCTGTCTGGACGAAAGGCGATGTGGCCGGAGAGTGGGTGTCAAAAGTTTTCACTGCTTCCTTTTCCCCCTTAACACTATGTATGCGTGTGCAAGCTATGCCTCCTGGAAAACTGCAGATCAATATTCTTTATGGAAGCATTTCGGACTCGATGTCTGTGGCTGAAGAGAAGTTACTAGAAACTTTTACAACATTTAGCACTTACGGGGAGTTCAGAATTGTCAAAAACTTGCCTGTAAATTATGTTTATCAAATCATAATTTATGTGAATAACACTGAAAATGTGTACGAGAGATCTTTTGATGATGACGCTGACTTTGTGCACATAGCCTTCCTCAACGTGAAAATAGCGGTGGGAGAGTGTTTCAAAAACGATGGTAGGAATTTCTTGTTGTTCAGGTAATTTAGTCATAGGCAAATTCTTGAGTCAGTTGTTGGATGTTTTGTGTTTATTGATCCATGATTAAAGTCTATCTTAGATTATTTTTGTAATTTTGGAATACTCGAGGGATAATTTACCTAACGCGCGTTGCTTTTGTAGAAGTGCTTCATTTCATACTGTTGCAGAGTTCCAAAAAAATTATTTAGTTTTGATCGTTAAGTGAAATTGTGTAACCTACATTTTCAGCCTATGATTTATTTTAGTTTTTATGCTTTTGCTAGGAGTTATATAAAAATTCAAAATGATGTATTCTCTTTGCATATCCACTTTCTTCTCTGCTTCATCTTTCTCTCTCTCTCTCTCTCTCTCTCTCTCTCTCTCTCTCTCTTTAGCTCTATTTAATATGTCACCCTACGGAAGATATAAGGTATAGACAATTTTGGTTTCGATATGGTTCACATTTGAGAGGCAAGAAATTCATCCAGCAAGAGGAACATCCATACAATTCATGCAAAAAAACTTGATGAAGTTTTAACTGACTGTTTTTGAGGGCGCATGATAAAGTTCCCGTCGAGCTTATAAGCGTGTAACAATTTTGGGAATATTGTAACATCATGAAGTTTTAATGGTTGATTTAGTGGGATCTATTATCGGTCGATCTGATCAGATAGGTAAAATACAAGGTGGTCCAGAATAAATGAACCTACTTTGAAGGCTAATAACGTTGACCATTTTTATCCAAACGTCTTACATGAGACATTGTATTAAAGACAATTCTCTTTTGCATTCAATTGCTAAATATCTAAGAGATTCTGCTGCATATTTTTGAGAAATTTGTATTAGTCGCCGATATGTAATTTTCATATCGTAAGATCGCCTGTATGAAAGTAAACCTGCCAGAGTTTATTGAACCGTAAAACTGGCCACCTAACAGCCCCCCTCCTGATATGAACCCGATTCACTATTCGATCGTTTACTATTGTCTTCAGCAATTACCCCATCGTGAACCAATTCACGACGTTGAACATTTGAAAGAGTCATTGTCCTTCGTTGGGCTAGATCAGTCAGTCACTCGTGGACTCAGTAATTGATCGGTGGACCCAGCGGGTAAATGCACTTACATGTATTCGGGCACATGGTGGACACATTGATCATTTGTTCAAATAATTCTCAATTCATTTAGGACATTGATAGAAACTGCAATGCGCTTTTTGAAATAGTCAAGGCCTAATGCATAATCTTGAATTCTTGATTTTTAGGTTTTGAGTTTTCACGCAATTTCGTTAAAAATTACAAATCGGCGAGTAATGATAATTTCTCAAAAATGTGTAATAATATCTCTTAGATATTTAGCAAATTAATATAAAAGAGAATTTTCTTTAATTTAATGTATAATGTATGACGTTTTGATAAAAATTGTCAAAGTTATTAGCCTTCAAAGTAGTTTCATTTTTCTGGACCACCCTGTATTTTGCTGATTAATTATTTGAACGAATAGGCAAGTTAAAATAAATCTTTGGCCCTTGGATGGAGTTATCCGCTGGGTTCCTGACTCGAACATACTATTATGCAAATCTATATATTAAGAAGTTTAATAATGGAGAAGGAGCATCGGTAGAGTGTTCGCCTCACAACGGTGACACCTTGGTTCAAGTCAGGGCCGGTGAACAACAGATAAATTGTGTATGATGGGACGGCTATTGTTAGATGGACGATAGTTGCGAAGTGTGCATCAAAAAGGGTACAATTATAAATATTAGAACTAATTGATTCAGGTGAAAATAAAAGGGTACAAAGTAGCAAACAAGCAAGACAACTCTGAAACGCGTGCGGTATGCCATGTAATAATAATTTGTATGTAAAAATGTTTGAGACGCAACACTGCTGATTTTACAGGGCTATTACTTATGATAAAGTTGTGTATATACTACTTTAATTAGAACATTCTACCGCGTTCAATGGAACATGTTCGTTTCGTGATTTTGACCTTTGCGGGTATTCAGACGTTTCTAATGACTCTTCACGCTGGATTTTGTCCCAGAGAATTCAATTCGACTCACCAGGTAAATTCATTTAGCTAAGCGATGAATTTAATATTTAATTCTAAGCGATGAAACTGTTGCCCACCATGCGCTAAACAATAAATGCATAATTATAAATGTATGCATAAATAATACTAAATCATCAAGCTGATTATACAACTGAAAGCTCTCTTAACAGATGTTACTATGTATATAGGATAAAACTCTTTTTTCGCTATTGAACTGACAAATATTGTTTCTTTAATTAACTTATTCATTGTTTCTCTTCATGGATTTATTTCACATAGTGAAACGATCAACTTCGTTGATATCTATCATCTTAGTAAAGCATGTTAAATCCGTTAGGCAATTTATTCCACTTTCCGAGTAACTTGTCCTGTGGACTTGTTTACGGAATCGAACCGGCGAGAGTTTGATTCACCTCAGAATCTGTCATTTAAAACTTCATGACTTCATCTACGCCTCTAACCACTGCTCTAGTGAGACATTCTAAATAAAAGCTAACTTCCGATCAATAAATAATATACATGTAATGGTAGCTAACAGCCGCGCAATGTTCCTTTGTAAAAGACTATTTTTTACTCTTCTAATGCCTGCTTTTAATTTTGCTAAAAAGCAATTATAAATATTTAACAGTCGTGACAAGAAGAATATTTCCTAAAGCAATGTCAGTAGTATATGGAATACGAACCAATGCTGCAGATATATTTATATGTGTGCTTTAACGATAATATAATTTCTAGAGTCAGTATAAGTATAAAAAACATAATGCTATATACTGTAGTATATACATGTATATATATATAATATATATAATATATATATTATATATATAATATATATACAGTATATACAGGGTGAGTAAAAAAAGTGATAACACCTGCAAAAAGTTTGAATATCTCGGGCTATTGTTAATATTTTCAACGCAAACTTTTACTAAATAATAAAGGACTAATTCGAGACGGGGTGGCCAATTTTCATCCGTTTTAATCTATGGATTGGCCAGATAGACAAGTATACAAGTTTCAGCAGAGCAACCCACCATTTTTACCTAAAAATGGCGTTTGCTACAACGGTAAGGGGAAATTACACTTCATTGGCGAGAAGGAACAGGTGAACCCTCAGTATTACGTCAATACTTTACTTTCCGAGCTGTTTGATGATTGCTGTGCTCTTCTAACAAATGGTTTCATCAGTAAGATGATGCTCCGATTCATGCATCTCGCCATGCACATGAATAGATCAGCGAGAGAAATCCGCATTTCATCATGAAGAGTGAATGGCCTCCAAACACTCCCTTTCTAAATCCTCTGGATTACCATGTCTAGGGAACCGTGCTGCATGTCTATCAGTAACACCAGTCGAAGCCTAAAAACAAGACTGAACTGCAGGAAGTGCAACAATCAATTTGGGAGAGACTGCCCCAAGCTGGAATCAACAAAGCTGTCCTAGCGTTCCGAAAACTGCTGCAGTCCTGAAAAGCAACTGGAGGAAAGCATATCGAACAGGCAGTAACGCTAGCAGATACAACTGGTTCTTTCAGAACCATCAGAACGACCCTTTTCAGAGTTAAAATAAAAATAAAATAAAATGGCATTTTTATTTACAGTACGTTCAAAAAGGGAGCGGGGTTGCGCTGTTGAAACTTTCATAATTGGCCAATCTATGTACCAAAATTGATGAAAATCGGCCACCCCGTCAGAAATTAGTCCTTTAGTTTTTGGTAAAGTTTGATTTGAAAATATCAACAATAGCCTGAGATATTCAAACTTTTTGCAGATGTTATCACTTTTCACTTTTTTTACTCACCCTGTATATACATGTATATATATATATATATATATATATATATATTATATATATCTATATTATATATATATATATATATCATTTATTACAATTATATACAAATATATATAGTGTACATGCATATATATATAATATATATATATATATATATATATATATATATTATATATATATAGTATATGGTAGCGGGCAGCGAGATTGGATTGCAGAAGATAATGGATAAGCTGAATGATGCGGCCCTAAGATATGGCATGAAGATTAATATAAAAAAGACCAAGGTTATGAGAGTGTCCAATAATAAAGGTGAAGTTAATATCACAATAAATGGTACAAAATTGGAACAGGTAAGAAGTTTCAAATATTTGGGTCATACTATAACCGATGATGGGAAAAGTGAGACGGAAATATGCAGTAGGATTGCACAAGCAAAAGCGGCCTTTGGTAATAGAAAAGAACTATTAACAAAAAGTCTAAAGAAAGACACAAAGATAAAGATAGTGAAAACTTTGGTTGGACCACGCTATTGTATGGATGTGAAACATGGACCTTAAGGAAGGAAGATATTAGGAAACTGGAGGCATTGGAAATGTGGATTTGGAGAAGAATGGAGGGGATTAGCTGGACTCAAAAGATTACAAATGAGTAAGTCCTGGAGAGAGTTGGCACAGATAGACAGTTGATAAATGTATTAAGAAATAGGAAGAAGAGATGGATAGGACACATTCTAAGGGGGAAGGTCTATTAAAAGAGGTCATAGAAGGTAGAATGGAAGGAAAAGAGGCAGGGGCAGGCCGAGATTAGGTATGTTAGATGATTTAAGACCCACTCATATGTGGAAATGAAGAGGAAGGCGGAAGACAGAGAAGAGTGGAGGCGTTATGTACCATGGACCTGTCAGTAGGCAGTGCACTAAGAGAGAAGATATATATATATATATATATATATATATATATATATATATGTATATATATATATATATATATATAAAGCTAACAAGATAAGGTTAACGTCAGTTTCCTCACTCGATAGCGATGTCAGTGACGGGAGAACCCAGGATTTGAACCCCGCACATACTTATCATCGGTCGAGTATCTTACTGACTTTTCCAATGGTTGCAGCCAGTATATATATATGTATATATATATATATATATATATATATATATATATATATATATATACATGTATATATATATATATATATATAAATGAAGTATTTATGTTGTCAATATTAGCAGTGTTTGATTGTTAGATGCCCCTCCACCCATCGACTGCATGCTTGGAGTGGACTTCCCTCAAGGCTCGCGGTACAGAGGTTCTATGAACAGGACTGTATCCGGTCTGGCCTGTCAGAGCTGGAATTCTCTGGATCCACATCCTCATCTATTCGTCAAGCCTTGTCAGTTTCCAGACGAGAGAGACGGATTGGAATCAAATTTCTGCAGAAATCCTTCTGGAAGTGATGAAATGTCGCCATGGTGTTTCACTACGGATTCTGCCGTTCGCATGGAGTATTGTCAAGTTCCGGTTTGTTACGGTATGTTTTGCATTTGGTTTACAGCATCTGTATATACCACAAGGCAACAATTAAAGTCAATATTTCTTTAGAATGCTGCATATTTGAGATTGTGAACCATGGTATGCGCTCGCTTGTGCCTGAGCTTGCTTTTGCTGTGCAAGTGTCGTTTGGTCAACGTATCTTACATGTTGTAATTTTTGCTTGAAATGGGCACATGAGCGAGGTAGCTTTTGACATACTGTGCATGCCTGTGCATGAGAATATATGTTTCTTTATGTGTGGCGTGCCTATTTACTTGTTGCAATAATATGTTATTGCATATGTAATATTTTCAATTTACGCGTATTATTCACATTATGCACGCTAAATGCATAATGTGTCTAGCATTCATTCTCAATTTACATGAATTCATGTAAATAGTTGATAGAACAAATGAAAATGTGTAGGACTTTAAATTATGGAGAGTCAATTTTCGACTGTAGTGTCGCTCGCTTTCCTGAGCATTTGTTAACAAGGAGCTACCTATGCATGAGTGTGCATGACGTGTTACTATCCCAATTATTGAATATATGCTTCTTGATTGCATTTTCCACTGAATAAAGAAATATTTTAATGATTGAAATCTGAACATTTTGTATGCGCACGATGTTTGAATTTTGAATTCTACTTTGGATAACCTAATATTTTAACGTTTCTACCCCCACCTCATCTTGGAATTCTGAGTGTTTAGAGCATTTAATAAAGATTTAGGCTTTGGAAGAATACTTTTAGATCAATACAACTGCGAGCTATGTTGTAAAAGGGCAGCCATTGTTATTAATTTTGTAGGGAAATAAATGTAACGGAAACCACCAGAAGAGAACAATTGGCAACAAGATCTTGTTAATTGATATTATTAAATGATTAAGTAAACCAATGACTGATAATTGGCAATGAAATTACTCCACAAATAGTCGTTTAAAAATATCGACTATCGTACATAGTCCTATTCTTTACTTGTGATATTGACTCGTATATTGTACTCGCTAACATGTACTGGCATCTGGTTAAATCTTATACTAATTAGGTTATGCATGTCTACAAATAACTCTCTCTCCCTCTCTCTCTCTTTCTCTTTCTCTCTTTCTCTTTCCCTATATCTCTCTTTCTTGCTGCCCATTTTGTTTTCTATCGGCCGGTGCGTTAAAATCGTTAAAATCGGTAAAAACGTTAAAATCATGCTGCATCCTAAAACTCAGTTTTCCTTTAGTTACTTTTCTTTAAATTTTCCCTTCTAGGCTTCTAGTACTTCTCTTTAATAACCACACCACATTGGATCATCTATCCATTCAGATAATCTTTCTATATCGATACGAACTTATTAACTAATAATTACGACACACCTCTCACGCAATTATTCATTTGCAAAGAAAGTTTAGGGATAAAAATATTGAGATTAAAATTAGAAAATGCTGACATTAGAAATTTTTGATAACATTATAATTATATAAAAATGTAATAATTTAATTTGAAATTTTAAGCAATTTTTGATAGTGTTATTAACATTAAAACTATATTTGGACAGAGTATTTTCTGCTGGCTAGTTTTGGCAATGACATAAGCACTGCCGTGCTCGAATCTAAAGAAATACAAATCCCACAACAAAGTTGCTTATCAATGATGTTCAATATTTCATCTGAAAAAATGGATCTGGAAATTTACCTGATATTTTCTTCTAATTCCACTGAGAGATTGATTGGAAAACTTGGCTTCGTTAATCAAACCCGATTTCCAGATTACAGTACCACTACTCTAAATTTACTCTCTTCACAGAATGGAAAGTTCAGGATAAGGATAAAGGCGGTAAAGTTCAGTTATACGAGAAATCCTATATACGTTCAAATTGGCAATCTGCGAGTGGATCCTGGATTCTGTCGGGGGCCAGGTATATCAATGCCGATGATTTCGGTAGTGGATTCTAATGCTGTCTGGTTCATTTAACTTGTAGCTGTAGTAATTTAAGCGATTAAACAGGAGCTGGATATAGCACTTAAAAACCATCTCAGACACAACATCAAATAATATTAGAAAAGATTATTTCTAATAATGATATTTTTATTTTGTTGAGATGATTGATATTTTTAAATAATGTTTTCAATTGTTTGATAAATTTCTCTAAAGTGAGCAGGTCAAGTCGATAGCTGGTTATTACCAGCGTATCTCCCTCTCCCAAATTTAAAGAGAGATTAGCACTCCAGAAACCTTGAATAGAGTGGGTACAGATAGACAGTCGATAAATGCTAAATGAAATAGGAAGAAAAATTGGAAAGGACACATTCCAAGAGGAGGTAGTTTACTGAAAGAGGTCATGGATGGTAGAAAGGAAGGAAGGAGAAGAAGAGGCATACCGAGAGAAGGAATGTTAGATGATTTAAAGATCCACTCGTATGTGCATATGAAGAGTAAAACGGAAAACAGAGAAGAGTGGAGGCTTTATATATAATAAATCTGTTAGTAGGCAGTGCATTAAGAAAGAAAGAAAGAAAAAGGGAGAGAGAGAGAGAGAGAGAGAGAGACAGAGAGAGAGTATAGCACTATTGTACTACTTCTTATTCAGGAAATTTCCGACTTGTTTCATTATTTGTTTCCCTTGAATATTTCAGTTGGTGCAGCAGAAAAATCAGTTTCAGAGAGTGTGGCTGTGCTACAGTCGAAGCGACAATACATTCAGCAAATATTTCAAGAGAAAGCAGGTCTGTGACAGGACTTTGTGAAGTTAATTATTCTTAAGTTCATTTAGTTAACCTAATATTAAATAAAACAGGTATTCGATAAAGTAACAAGGATACTATTAAGTAATAATTCTTATTTAAAAATTTGAAAACTCCAGTACAAATTAGGCTTTATTTATATTAAGCAAATAGGCATGTAAGTATGCTATTTCATTTACTGAACGAAGAACCGAAATGAATTTGATTTGATTTTCTTTCACAAATACCTGTAGCTAAAATTTGAACTCCGGCTGTGTAGAATGTAATGTGTTCTCGTTTAAGGTAAGTAACACTTTATATTTATTTCGCAGGTGGTATGGATTACATGGCTAATATTTTAGGAAATCCGTATTCAAGCTTCATAAACAAGTAAGTTAATCAGTTGCTTGTATTAAAATGATAGATCCGTTAAAAATGTGAAAGGCGATATTTTATACAATTTACTAAGTATTTGCATTTATGTTACAGAAAACGATCCGATAATGCATCATATGTACAGGGTGAGTAAAAAAAAGATTACACTTGCAAAAAGTTTGAATATCTCAGGCTGTTGTTAATATTTTCCAATGAAACTTTAACCAATTACTAAAGGACTAATTTCTGATGGGTGGTCAATTTTCATCCATTTTAGTACATAGATTGGCCAGTTATGCAAGTTTCAGCAGAGCAACCCCCCATAATTATTATAATTATTAATGTACTGTAAATATAAATTATATTTAATTTATTTTTAATTTATTTAATTTATTAATTTAATTAATTTTTATTTTGGCCCTGAAAAAGGTCGTTGTGGTGGTTCAGAAAGAACCAGTTGTATCTGCTAGCATTGCTGACTATTCGATATGCTTTCCTCTCGCTGCTAAGCAGGACTGCAGTCGCTTTCGGAACGCTAGGACAGCCTTTTTGATTCCTGCTTGGGGCACTCTCTCCCAGATCGATTGTAGCACTTCCTGTAGTACTGTCTTGTTTTTAGGCTTCGGCTAATGTTTCTGATAAAGATGCAGCATGGTTCTCCAGACATAGTAATCCAAAGGATTTAGATCGGGAGAGTTTGGAGGCCATTCATTCTTCTTAATGAAATCCGGGTTTCTCTCGCTGATCCATTCCTGTGCATGACGAGATGCATGAGCCGGAGCACCATTCTGCTGAAAGATGAAACCATTTGGTAGAAGAGCATGGCAATCATCAAACAGCTCCGGAAGCAAAGTGTTGACGTAATACTGAGAGTTCACCTTTACCTTCTCGTCAATAAAGTGCAATCTTCCCTTACCGTTGTAGCAAACGCCATTTTTAGGTAAAAATGGGGGGTTGCTTTGCTGAAACTTGCATAACTGGCCAATCTATGTACCCAAATGGCTGAAAAGTGGCCACGCCATCAGAAATTAGTCCTTTAGTAATTGATAAAAGTTTTATTGGAAAATATTAGCAATAGCCTGAGATATTCAAACTTTTTGCAGGTGTAATCATTTTGTTTTACTCACCCTGTAGTTTATGTTACATTTTTGGGTTGACATTACTTTCTATATACATGTAATTCAACTTGTTATATTTCAATGCTTTATTAATGGTTTCTGTCATCTTTGACTCCATACTGTCAGAACGTAAATTTATATTGATGCAGATTTATCGAGGTATATTGATGATATTATTATACAAAGTAACATGCGAGTATCAGAATGTAATAAATGATGTCTGTATTAGATAGGCCTACTTATCTCTATCTCTCTCGCTCTCTCTCTCTCTCTCTCTTTCTCTTTCGCTGTCTCTCTCTCCCATTTCTCTTTCTCTCTTTCTGTCTCTCTTTATCTCTCTCTCTCTCTCGCTTTCTCTTTCATGGTTTTTACCATACTTTAAGAGTTTAGCTTTATATTAAATCGCAATAAAACTTTTAGAAAAATGTCGGATTAACTGTGAATATGAATTGCTAAGGTTTTCTCTGTCGCTATCAAGCATTTGAACTCCAGTTTTTAGTTTTTCTTTAGTTTGATGTTAGTTAAATAGCCATACGTCATTTTGTAAATTGTTGACATTTTACTCAAATACATTCACTCTCTGACTTCAAGACCTCCATGTACATAATCATCTTCACCAGCTTCCCTTGAATCCCAGTTTAGATAGGGTCGGGATGCGAATAGCTTCATTCGTTTTAGAAAATTTTGAAGCAATATTTTTGGCGCCAAGGCGCTTACTAACCGAATGACATTTCTGACGTTAGTTTCAACACTAGCAGTTTACGTTGTTCGATTAATCAACAACTCAGAAAAACACGGGTTGGACTTTTACACTACATTAGAGAAACGCATACCGAACTGAATATTTTTGCCATTGAAAGTCATCAATAACTAATCATATGCATTTAGCTGACCTTATTTAAAAACATAAGTTGACCTAGGCTTCCGTTCGCCAAATTCGAAGGTTATGTTTTCAATATTATTGCAGATGTGAATTTCAGAACACTTCATGTGAATATTTATTTTCACCGGAAACAACAAAAATGGGTCAATGTTACACATTCAATGGTCGCATGGCTGAAAGAAAATTAACGACGGTGACAGGTGAGTCTGGAGTCTTTAAATAGTACATACTTTCACTTCCCAATTTTTGTTCTCAGGGAAAACTATAATTAGCTTCGTTTTTTGTTTATCACAAAGTTACAATTTTTCATGGCTTGTCAATCGATGAAAAATGTGTTGATTTCATTAATGCAATTTTAGTTTTAGCACTGTACTTACATGTAAATGTAAAAGCTGGTACAGCTAAGGTTAACGTCAGTTTCCTCACTCGAAAGCGATGTCAGTGACGGGAGAGCGCAGGATTTGAACCCGCACCAACTGATCTGTAGATTCATAATTTATCATTAACCAAACTCAGTGCTCACGTATTAAGTAGAAATGAGCTTGAAACATTTAACAGAAAAATATTTGATTGAAAAATTGATGATTTGGGAAAAACACACAATTTTAAAATAGATGACTATGATTATTTGACTCATACATTGTTAGAAAGAATGGATTTCAGCTACTAATAGGCCAATTCTTTCGGTTATTTTTGTAGACAGGCTCTGAAATACTGACTCAAATGCAACTAAGTTAAATGACTGCAGAATATTTAATGAACATGCACATATTTACAGGAGCTAGTGGCGATGTCGGTAAGATACTCAAAAGCGGATCAGTATGTGCGGGGTTGAATCCTGGGCTCGCCCGTCACTGACATCGCTTTCAAGTGAAGAAACTGCCGTTTCATTCACACTTGTATAGTTAGATAATATGGGGAGATTAGTACAGGAAATTTACAAATATTTAGCAGAAACAACGATTGCAGTCAAGTAACTGTAGAAATACAAGTTATTTATTACCAGCATATATTATTTACGTACAAGTGGAATCGTTAATATTGACAATATTGAAATTTTAAAGCCCGCAAAATCATTAAGACAAAATCATTAATAAATAATATAATTATTGTTCATACGCAATTTAATTATTTTAAACAATTTATCAACAACACAAAGAACGAAGGAAATGGTGTGAATGAGATTTAAAAAGTTATGTTTCTTATTTCCAGGCAGTGACTACGGATTGAGACTTACGATAAATCTAGAGCAATATGAAAATATTGACGAATTTAGTCTAACATCTGGGGTTAAGGTACGATCAGAATTACTGTATATCTAATTATTCCTTAATTGCATATTTAAACATAAATATGCTCAATAAGCCGGCCATGCTAATGATTATTGAGAATAATATACACATTTTAATTTACTATGCAGGCATGAGAGATAGAATTTTTTGATTTACTCTTGTCGATTGCTGTTCTTACGACCTGATGAATACGTTTATTATTTTCTCTTTTTCTCTCTCTCCTTTTCGGTTGTCTTGCTTAAGTCCATCCTTGTAGCGTAACACCTTAAACCCATCAAATTAATATTAGTGCATCTTTATTTTCACCCAAGGACGGATTCAGACATTTTTTAAGGAGTGGCCCGAAATATATTTGAGTGTATCCACTTTTGTTTCGCTTTCCATCGTAAGAAGAAAACAAAACTTTTATGTCACTTTTGCAAATTTTTCTTTCATTAGCAAAAATCGACCTTTTAGGGGTCGGTCGTTTTAGATTGGAAATATTTCAACTTAATTGTGAAAATAAAGAGCAGTTCATGCTGGTGCTGGAGCAGTGATACATGCATGACTGGCGGGCTTAAAGGGGGTTCCGGGCCCCCTGCCCCCTCTGGATCCACCTTTGTAAATTGCATTGATTCCAAACTTCATGTTCTCATTTGGCTCTAGTCATAGAAAAATAAGACACTTTTACTGAATAATTTATAATGAATAACAATCTATAACGGCTGGAGCCAGTGGCGAAGTCGGTTAGATACTCGACCGCGGATCAGTATGTGCGGGGTTCAAATCCTGGGCTCACTCGTCACTGACATCGTTTTCGAGTGAGGAGACTAACGTTAACCTTAGATTTACCAACTTTGAATAATGTTGAATAAGTATTGAATAGATACATAGTTAAGATTTATACTGTTTACACACTACTCAAATGCTTCTGCTATTACAATGCTTTACAATTATGTCCAGATCATGATTTCTAGTGTAACAGTTACAACAGATGTTACAACTCTTCATGCAGTTTGTCTAGCCGTCATAATTATTTAGAGACAATTTAAATATTTGTGTTTTCATCATGTCTAGCTAATTTTTAGTATTTATCTTTTCATAATTTTTTGGAATTTCATTGTTTCATTGACACATTTAACAACAGTTATTACTGTTTACAAAATATGAATTCAATTTTCAAAAAAAATATGAATTTGAATTTAATCTCTCGTGATCTGTTGAAGCGCAGTAGCGGTCCGTATATTATAAGAGCCCATAAACACAGGAGCCTAAGTTAACCTAGTCTTGGCTCTGAAGTCTTGAGTAAGTATTTATATCGCCTAAGTTGTAAATACCTATGATCCTTCTATTAGGCACTTATATTAGGATTCTCTCTCTTCAGGGCACTGCCAAGTGGCAGGTTCAAGGTACATATTCATACTCAAAATCTGCTTTCTCGCTCCATAAGAGCGCTCCTTAGATCACCAAGTTAATCTCTTCACAAAGTCTATGCCCTATCCATACCTTATGTAGCCTATAGCTTGGGAACAATATTACTTCTGAGGTGGTTTCCTTGTATCCTTATCAGGTCGATTTACATTCTCAGGACGATATATCCATATTACCAGAAGTGGGATTTTCCATCGTACCAGGATTAGCAACTCTAATGTCTCTATCATATTCAACGGTAGGACGATTTATTTCGAATCGATTTATTAAATTATTATTAGTTTAACTTAAAATGTCTAGACATCATTATATTGCATTTCAATATGGTTTTATTATACTACAATTTTAATAAAGTATGAGTTCTTAATGTTAACAAAATTGTTTCATTATTCAATTAAGAGGAAATACTTTGGATGCACTCTGTTTAAGCAATAAACTCTACAAAATTATGAAAGTTATAGAAAATATTTCATGAATTAAGATAATGTAAAGTTAAATTTACCATGCAATTCAAGCATATTATCTAGAATGTTTCCAGATGTAAAAGTACTAATTAAGCTTTGCACGCTTTTTTAAAACCTTGTATTTATACTAATTAGATTGTCTATGATTTATTAAATAAATCTAAATGCAATGCGAAATAAAACTATGGAATGATAGCGAAATTTTTTATTTTGAGGATAGATTTTCTCTGATTTAAAAAATAAACCTCTAGTAGAACAACATGCAGATTATATGGATCATAAAAAAGAGGAATTAAATGAAAAGTTGACAAAATTAAATTTAAATTATTATAATATTGTTATTGTTGTATGTTTTATATTTTATGTATGTAGTCTACATCACTACCTGAACCATATTCAAATTGTCAGGATTCGCAGACATCCAAATACTACAATAACACACCGTATTCGGCTAGGAAATGTGAATTGGAGAGGCGCATGATTGAAGCCAATGGGACGTGCTCTTGCAAAGGGAGTTATATGCCAGGTATGCACTAGGTTCTTATGCATTTTGCTTAAAAGTCAATTACTTTATTACTTATT
This sequence comes from Enchytraeus crypticus, assembly GCA_905160935.1. Taxonomy (NCBI): domain Eukaryota; kingdom Metazoa; phylum Annelida; class Clitellata; order Enchytraeida; family Enchytraeidae; genus Enchytraeus; species Enchytraeus crypticus. Next base: position 485,856 of record CAJHZI010000514.1, read on the forward strand.
TACAACTCAAGATCTGAAAAATACATATCATTGAATACTTCAGTTAAACAATTGGAGTTAATTATTAATAGAAATGATTATTTCTAACTATGATCTCTAATGAGCATTTCATTGACCATTCAGATGATATCATGACAAAAGCCTTTCGACCTCATCCTAAAAAATATGAGTCTAGTGTCGTTTTACATTGCCATCATAGCTCCCTCCTCAAATTGCGCTTATAGATATTATAGTTTTGGTTAACCTCCTCTCAAGTTTTCTGGATCTAATGCGGACATAATTCGTATTAGAATGCTTTATATACAGGTACATAGAATGCCGACGTAAAATTCTTTCTAATTTCACATCTTAAATATAGCTATCATAAGAGTTTGATTATTTAAATTACTATTATACTAGTTTGGTGATTTACTTTACTTTCTGAATGACTATCATAACGATATCTTACTAACATTTCAGGTGATATTCCTGTTTGCGCACTTGGTCAAGATTTGGTTTGTCTGGATGTACTCGAGGAAGCTCAGAGAGGTACTTCAACTTCACGTGCATTCTCTATTGAAATTATCTCTCGTTTTGATTATTTAAATTAATTGCGCATACTATTAATGTTACCTGTATAATATCAAAGACACTGAATAATAAATTAACCGTAAACTGGACATATCATTAGAGGCGACTGACCAAGAACTGAAGAAGTTCACGAGAAACTCTCAGAATCCGTATTATTTGCAATGTTTAGGCTACATTAAGGGGTGGATAAGTCCTAGCCTGACGTGAAGGGAATAACTCTTTAATCGAGTGATTTTTATGGAGCATGAGAACTGAATGTATGAATATGTTCCATGGACCAGCGACACTGGCTCAACACTAAACAGAATGAGAGAGAAAGAGAATTAATGCACTAGATGATCGCCACTAATTTAGTTGACATTACTTCTATCAGCTTTCGACGGAGAAAATAATCCTAGGCATTGCAGATAATTATGATTATTAATCACCACAAATTTTATAAGTGTAAGTGTGATAGTATAAATAGTATGCTATATATTCAAACTTTTCCGTGTTGTGGCCGGGACGCTGCAGAATAGACCAGCCTTACACTGCACGTGTCGTAAGAGGCGACTGAGCAAGAACTAAGGAAGGCAACAGGAAACTACTTCAGAAGCTACAGTATTTCCAAACTATAGTTCGCATTAAGTGTGCATAAGGTATAGCCTTTGTGTGAAGGGATTAACAGGTTAACTTTAGTACTGATTAATTGGTCGATGGATTGCTCTTTATGGAGCGTAAATAGCAGCATATGAGTAGGAATACGCACATTGGACCTAGCACTTGCCGAACACTAGAAAGAGTTATTCAAACTAATGCTCTAGTTTAAATCTACAGTGTTAATATAAATAAGACATATAAATAAAATACTGGACCAAAGATTTATCATGAGAGAAGATCAACAGGATCATTTCTATGTCAGTATAAACTCGAGCTAACTGGTGTGTCTGCAGTAAGATTCCTACCTTAATGATTAATCGCAACTTTGCGCATTTTTAAATCATTTATTTTATCGTAAAGTAATTTAGTTGCATCCAGTTCTAAAATTATGGTGCGTCCCAAGTATATGTTTCAAAACAGCTAAAAAAGCTAATGTTAACGTCAGTTTCCTCACTCGAAAGCGATGTCAGTAACGGGCGGCCCAGAATTTGAACCCGCACCTACTGATCCGCGGTCGAGTGTCTTACCGACATCGCCACTGGCTCCAGCCAAAAAAGAAAATTGTTTTTATTTTTTAACCTCAAATTATTCTCAAATACTAGCTTAATCCTTTTACCATCTTAACTAAAACGTCGCAATATAAAGCTACAACTTCATGTTGCCAACAATACTTTTATAATCTTACCCCTTAAGATTTATATGTTTTTATGTTTTTAAAGCTTTAAAGAGTCTGATAACAAATTCAATTTAATTTTGATTTAGAATCTTTGAAATTGTAACTAAATTCTTATTTTATTATGTGATGTTTTTATGTTTATAGTTAAAGAGGCAAAGGAGTCCAGATGTCCATCTGCTTGTCAGACTGAAAGTTTTCTTCCGGATATATCTTCTGCCGGACTCGCCAGTGACAACGTGGATAGATTCATTGAAAGAAATGACAAGGATGCTATGCAAGCACGCTACCAGTTTGCAACAGAAATCAGAGCCAGGATAAACGAAGATCAAATGACTAAGATTTTCCGGATGATTGACGTGCTAATCCAGTCTCTACAGTGTCTAGCTACAATGCTCCGGTGTGTGTTTTGACTATGTTTTTTAGCGAATTACCTTGCATTATATTATTTCCTTTTTTCTACCAATTTCTTGTCTGATTCTCTACATTTTCTATCAAGCAGAGTATGTAAAAGTACGTAATTCTTCTTACAGGTTTGTTTTCAGCTCACTAAGACCCAGCCCTTCAACCTTTGAGTTGCTTTCATTTCGTTAAGATAGATTTTGATTCCTGAAATTTCTGCTTCTCCTGATTGATTCTCCTTTTCTTTTCAACGTCGTAGGCTTATACACTGGCACCCTCCACATTAGGCTGAGTGAAAGAGAGAGAGAGAGAGAGAGAGAGAGAGAGAACGATAAATATTTGTTTACTACAACATCAACTGGACACCATATGCAATGACACTATCCAAAAATTCAAAGTAAACACGCATTATAGTGAAATGATCGGCTATGTTGATATTTATAAATTTTTATACCACATGTTTAAACTGTTTTAGGCAATTCAGATCATTTTCCGTATAACCAATCCAGTGAATGTCCGAGGTTTACTCTCAGATCAGCGCGGCCGTGATTCGAACCCACGAGGGATCAAGTCACCTGAGATCTGTCATTTAAACTTCCTGACGTTACCCCTCCTACGCTAATAAGACATTCAATAATTATCAAATAATAGTTATAATTAAAATTATTGTTATTATTATCAAATAGTGATAAAATAAAGTTCTTGTTAATACAAAGTATCAGATACATGCAGTTCTCCTAAAGATTAACAACAGCCGTCAGGGAAGATGATATACATCTTAATTTAGTGACAATGAGTGAGAATATGTGTGACACAGAAGGCTCAACTATTACTTGAAAATTGTATGTTTGCAGGCTTAATGTGGAGACTCCGAAAACTAGCGTATCTTACAGGATTAACAACGCAGTTAACAATTTCGTTAACATTACTGTTGAAGAACTGCTGAACTATCATGATAGTGTTGTTACGCAGCTGAGCGAGACCTATACACAATTTGTGTCTAAACGAATTAATTCTATGATATCAGAGATTTCTGGACTTCAGAGTAATTTGCAGGTATTTGTGGTTACTTTATATACTTCAATGAAATTGATAAAGTATTACTACGGTTTTCTCAATTATAAAGAACACAGTAGGATATAGCCAAAAGCAATTCTCGGTGTATAAGAAGGCGTACGTCTCAAAGTCTTCAACTTCCCGTTGCCTTCCTAGATAGAGTAGGGTCTCCTCGAGAATGGAAGGGTAATTATTCGAGAAATGAATCTTTGTTATTGAGTTATTCAATATGGCTGAAGACAGGAATAAGTGTTGCTAAATAGTGTAAATTTCCACTCATAGGTAGACATTTTTTACTAGTTTATATATTAAATTAAATGTAATTGTAATTTAGCTTATTATTACTATCAAACTCTTTCTTTAAAGTAGTCTCGAAGACCGAGTTCGGCCATGACACTGCTATATAAGTTTTCGTTGTCAATAATAATAAATAGCGACCGTTTTTGAGACTCTGAGGATTATATACTAAGTTATTCGGCGAAATTTACTCTTTGATTAATTAATTCATTATCTGTATCGCTAAGTAATAAGTATCAAAAATATAATGGCTGCATTAAGTCTTATGGCATCCTAGATTACCCAAAAATTAAAGTTCAATTTGGCTGGAACCAGTGGCGATTCGACCGCGGATCAGTGTGCGGGGTTAAAACCCTGTGTATTCCTGTTACTGACATCGCTTTCGAGTGAGGAAACTGACGTTAACATTAGCTTTTTTACTTTTTAAAACTAATCAAATATGAAGAAATTTACAATATGTACTGTAGTTCATTCAACTTTTCAACACTCCGTAATTTTGCTCTGTCGCAGTCTTCACGCAGAATTCTCGATACAAATGTAACTTCTGCTTTCAACGTGACTGTTCTACTCCAAACAAAAATGCGCCTGGCAGAATTTCTGAGCTCCTGGAGAGATTATCAGCTAGACATGAAATATCTGATGAACGTGTATGAATTACGGACATTAAACGAAATGAAATCCTGTAATATGTTTTCTGATCAACTTTCGAGCGGGATTGAAAATCTGCAGAACAAGTTGGAACACATAGCAGAAGTGTATTCAATCAGTAATGAAGATTTTAATAGGAGTCTTACAAGCGACTTCCTGATTTACTATGATAAGATACTGCAGACTTTGTCAGTTGTAGCAGATTGTCAGACAGGCTATGAAAGGTTTTTGAATAATCTGACGGCCTGGTTTCATCCTGTTCTGCAGATGACTGGCTATAGCGAAATATCGCTTCCAAAAGATGACGCAACGAACCTAACTCTGAATCTGGTCAAAATAGAAAAGCTTGCCAAGGCTTACAGGGAAAACGAAACGTTAAAAGTTGAAATGCAGAGGAATTTTATGGACATATCGGCCGCGCTTCAGAGCATATTTCAGGACATCCAGGACAACACCGTGAGTGTGATCACGTCGGATGTTCGTACAAAATCGCAGACATTCGGCGGTTGGTTGACTGGCACGTACATGGATTTTCTGGGTTATCTTAACAGATTAGACGCTTATAGCAAAAAGTCCAATACGACTTTTGCTCGTACCTTGCATCTATGGAAGAAGCCATACCCTATCTTCCACAGCAGTCAGGTATTATGTTCATATTCGAATAATAAAATCCGTTCTTTTACTATTTAATTTATCGTTATTTAAAAGTCTTATTTAAATAATTCAATTTTAAAGCAGTTTACATTTACGTTTTGCTTGTGCGTTTACTACGATTTACTGGCTTCAATTTGTATAGTTCATTGATTCACTCTGCAAGCAATGTGTTAAAGAAGCGTTCAAAAATGAACGATCAGTCATTTATCAATTAATTTCTTTTTCTACCGTTAGATCTAAAATGTGGATCTTCTTTGAAGTTATTAAATACTGAATCTACATGTAATTTCGATTAGCACACGTTGAATTGTTTATTGTATGATTTGTATATGTACAATATCTGCTTAAACGAACTATGCCTACAGGTTAATTTCTTTTTTATTTTTATGTTAAGTTTCATTCTGTTTGCTATTGATATCAGCCATACAATGGTGAATAAAATAATATATTAAGTGGCCTCCCTAGCAAAAGATAGTTCTTCATCATTTCATAATTTTTAAAGTAAAGCTGTAAAGCAAAGTTTAACGTCTGTTTTCGAATCATAAGGGACACTGGGAAAAGTCTATAGGGGGAAAGTCTATTGAATGTTGTCATAGAAGCTATAAAGTGGAAGGAAATAGAGGCAGACGCAGACCGAGATTAGGAATGTTAGATGATTTAAAGACCCACTCATAAATAAACATGAAGAAGAAAGCGGAAGACAGAGAAGAGTGGAGTCGTTATATACTATGGATCTGCCAGTAGGCAGTGTACTAAGAGAGAGAAAGAACACTGTTAGAAGCAGTCTGGCTGGAATTCGAAACGATGGCTTCTTGCTTCTCAGGCGAGCGTGCTATTCATGTAATCATTTAATCAGCGCAACTTGAAATAATGGCAGCCTTATAGTATTAGATTTAAATTCTTTCAAAAATACTGTTAAGAAGTATTTTTCAAGGCATTTCAAAACTAACTTTTCATTTTTAAGCTATATCTTCAGGGCATATCAAATAAATTTTTAATCTCATTATTATATCACTAATTGAACGGAATTTTTCCAATTGTTTTAAGCCAATAAAATATAGGCTGACGGAGAGTTCGCTGAATTTGGTATGGCCTAAAACTCAAACATTCGACTCATTCTACGAGAGAAAAGCCCTACAGGTCGTCAATGCTATGGTCATGTACTTTATTGCCTTCTTAACCAACGAGGCCGATGAGTTCAAGATTAATATGAATAACATAGTGATGACGTGTCAAAATCAACTGCAGGAGGTCATGGATGTCCTCAATCAATTCTCCACTTCCATTGTGATGGATGCTAATTTTGTGAGGTTTGTCTCTAAAACATTCATCCCCAGAATTAATGAGAGTAATATCTGTAATTAAAACAAGATTTAATTATATTATTAAATGTAATTCTAATAAGAATTATTGTAGTAATAACTGTAATTATAAAAATAATTAATTATAGTAATTTACTGTAATTGTAGCAGGATAATCACCGTTATAAATTAATCTTGATATGGAGTTAAAGAATACGAAAGAAGCGTCAGAAAAGAAGCAAACTCTTCAAACATTAATGAAAATTGATGACATTTATATACCTTTAAATATCTAAGCATTCCGTTTTATTGATTAAGACTTTAATTATCGTGAATGATCGAATATCTTTAGAAACAGGATGGAAATAGTTGGCACAGGGTTATCGATTATTAATAATATATCGCTATAATGATCTAATTAATAATATATTTTTATAATTATTATTATTCTTCTTCTCTAAGTGCCGTGCCTGTTCCAAGCCTGAGCGGTCATGGTCATATTCCTCCATATGTCAATAATAATAATTAGTTCATTGTTGCTCTGATCATCTCTGTTTCAGTTACCTGCATCCATTTGCTAAGACTCTTAATAAACGTCATCCGCTGTCGACCCTTACATCTTTTACCTTCTGTTAGTCCTGTCACTACGGTATTTTCAACGATTTTGTTCCGCATAATGTGTCCGAAAAATTTCATCTGTTGTCGTCGTATTCGGTTCAAAAAGTCACGACAAGTTGACATTCTTTGTAGAACATCTTCATTTTTAACGTGGTCTTTATAAGATATACGTAGCATTCTTCTATAGAACTACATCTCTGTTGCCTTAAGTTTTGATTCCATTACAGAAGAGATTGTCCAAACTTCAATTCCATATAACAACATTGGTTGACTATATCATTGAAGAAGTCTTTTTTTGGTATCAATTGATAATTTATGGCTTCTAAAAATATTTGACATTCTGTTATATGCCTCCTTAGCCATGGCTATTCTTCTGTTTATTTCCTTGTCATTATAATAATAATAATTATAATTATCTTTAAGATTTCTAGATTTATTAAATGAAGATTGTTATGTCGGCTTATTAAACCTTTTCCACTGATGAGTTAATTGATTAAATGTTGAATAAATTACAGCATAGGCTATATTTCCAGGGGGAATAATTGCTAAAGGCTTGTTTAGTTGTTCATGCATGGTGTAAATCCATTCACGTATCGTTAACTTACATTCTTCTGAAATTTTCTACATAAGAATAAACTTTCAAAATATCTAGCATGCATTTTTAATAGTTTTATCTAGCTATAACCCATCAACTGACATTTATTTTACTTCATTTAAATTTCTTTAATCGCTTTCTTAAACTTTGTCTCTGTTTACACTATTTTGAATTAAATCCAGCAACCCTGGCTTGCTCTCTGCCCTCTGCCATATCTTACCCTGTTAAAGCTGAATGATGCAAATAGTTTTATTGCCTATGCTAATGCCAACAAAAAGGTTATTAAAAAGATTGGTCCTTTAACAGATGAATATAATAGCATTATAGAAGATAATAAAGATACTGCAAACTATTTTAATAAATATTTTTCGTCTGTATTTGTGGAAGAAGATTTAGTTAATATGCCAGTACCGGCTAGGATCTTCAAAGGTAACTTTGAATGCTTCTTACATAATATTGAGTTTGATATTGATGATATTATAAATAAATTAAATTCGCTAAATGTCAATAAAAGTCAAGGTCCAGATGAGATTCATGGAAAACTGATTTCGTAGCTAAGAGATGAATTAGCATCAGCTCTATTAAACCTACTAAAAGCTTAAATGAAAACAGGGGTGGTTCCTCAAGATTTTAAGAATGCCAATGTTGTACCAATTCATAAAAAGGGAAATAGGGATAAAGCAGAAAATTATAGGCCTATAAGCTTAACAAGTATAATCGGTAAGACATTTGAAAGCATTATTAAGAATAAAATAATTAGTTTCTTGGAAGAATATAACTTAATTAGAAATAGTCGGCATGGTTTTATTAGTGGGCGTTCTTGTTTAAATAATTTGCTAGATTTTTTAGAATATATTACAAAGGAAGTAGATAATAAAAATAGCATTGATATCTTATATCTAGACTTTGCTAAAGCGTTTGATAAAGTTCCACATAAAAGATTACTTAGTAAGTTGGAAGCACATGGAATAACGGGCAAACTTTTAAAGTGGATAGGTAATTGGTTAAGCAATAGAAAACAAAGGGTGTGTGTCGAGGACGAGTTCTCGGAATGGGCAGCAGTGAAGAGTGGTGTGCCACAGGGCTCTGTTTTAGGACCTCTATTATTTTTAGTTTACATCAATGACATTGACATAGATATTGTATCTAAATTTAGTAAATTTGCAGATGATTCTAAAGTAGCAAAGATAGTAAACAACATTGAAGATGCTGAGATTTTAAAGTATGATATAAAAATATTACAGAACTGGTCTAGGGATTGGCTAATGGAGTTCAATGCTGAGAAATGTAGAGTTATGCATATAGGGAATAATAATTTAGAAATTGAGTATACATTGAACAATATAAAACTAAAATCCACAAACAGTGAGAGGGATTTAGAAGTCTTTGTGGATAGCTCTTTTAAATTTAGTGAAAATTGTAATAAAGTTGTAAATAGTGCTGATTGTGTATTAAGAATCATTAAAAGAACAATTGCATGTAGAAATAAAGATATTGTGGTAAGGCTATATAAAGCTCTTGTACGGTCAAAACTTGAATACTGTGTTCAGGCTTGGTGCCCATATCTTAAGAAAGATATCGATAAATTAGAAGGGTACAAGCCAGAGCAACAAGGCTGGTATTTCACTGTCAGTTATGAGAATAGATTAAAATTCGTAGGATTAACCTTTTTAAGTGAGAGAAGAACTGGAGGAGATTTAATAGAAGTTTTTAAGATACTCAAAGGTTTCAGCAAAGTTGACCATAATATTTGGTTTAATTTATCAAACAACAGAAACACAAGGGGACATATTTATAAACTTAGTAAATTTAGAAGTAGACTAGATTTAAGGAAATTTTTCTTTAGTCAGAGAGTTATAAATGCTTGGAAAACGTTTGCCAAGCGAAGTTGTGGAAGCAGAATCAGTGAATGCTTTTAAAACTAAATATGATAAACATAAGAACATGTAAATTAGATGCTAATTGCATGTTCAGGGTTATACATAGGCTATGTATAATTTCACATGTTGACATGAAGTCTGTATGATTTGATTTATATTAATTGGTTTTAGTTAAGCGCCTGATGAGTCTTAAACAAGCATATAATTGCTTCCTGACTCTGTAAGGTTATGTTAAAGCTATTGCTGAAGGTTACAACTGCATTTAATTCATACATGTAACCTATCAATTCAAAAGTTAATCTTTTCTCTCTCCAACCAAATTTATATTTCTCAAGATCTATTAAAACCATAAAACTAAGTCTAACGTCCGTTTCTGTATCAAAAGTGTATAGAGACAGCTTGCGTGGTCCCATACCAATGGATCTAACTTATCACATAGGCGTTGTACCCACTAGGCCGTCTTAATGATCACCAGTATAACATCGTCATTGGTGTGTGGTCGCAATAGTTATAAATTACAGAGTAACTTCATATTTGCTTCCTGATTCTTCCGAAATTCATTCTAGCTTTATATGTGGCTTTATATGTCGCTGTTTTTAAGAAGCATGCATTTGGTATGACTCTTAGAACCAAAACGAGCTTATTAACTTTTTGCAGAAATAACTTCATTCAGCTAGATATATTCTACGGTGAGTTGAGGTACTCAGTAGTGGAGCAGTCTGTAGCTTACGACGCTGGGGCGCTTCTCAGTGAGCTAATATTATATTTACTGATATTATATTACGTAGCCTCACGTGTTATTATATTCTTATATTAGCTTCTCCCTGTTGTTATATTCCCCGTGTTGTGCTCGGGTGTGGTTGGGCCACTGCAGAATAGGGCAACCACAAACGTTGCGTGTACGTAAGAGGCGACTACGGCAGGAGCTGAGGATGGCACGAGGAGACTCACCTCGCCATGAAATATTTTCCACTATGATTAAGTGGTAATTAATCCATCTAACGGAGGAAGACAACGTGAAGCCACCTCAGAAGCCATACTATTCTCAAGCTATAGGCTACATAAGGTATGGATAAGGCATAGACGTTGTGAAGTAATTAACTTGTTGATCTAAGGAGTGCTCTTTTTGAGCGAGAAAGCAGACTTTGAGTTATGAATATAACCTGTACCTTGAACCTGCCACTTGGCAGTGCACTGAAGAAGTCTCAGCAACAAGGTTTTAATTTACGACCTCTGAGTTACAGCCTTTGCAAATCGTTATTTTATTGTAATAGTTAAGAACAGCAATCTACCCAGACAGACCATTAAACACTCTGAAAGTTTCCTGACCTTATCATGGCACTAAGAAACCAATAAATTAATTTTCTAAAGAATCCAGAAACGTTTCTCAATAATTACGTATTGTAATAGTTGTCTTTCAAAGAAATAAAGCAAGAGATATCGAATAGTTGCTTGCATACTATACCACAGATAATGGCAATGAAGATAACACCGTAACTTAGATAGCTGCTAGCTGACGGCTTCATTTTTTTGAGGCATGCACTCAGTGGTGGTCAAAATGCATTTGTTTGCATTACAAGCGTCTTCAAAAATAAAGTTATGGCAGCCTATATAAGTAGGCTAGTAATATTTACTCTGATCTGCTGCCTACAGAACATCAGAGAAGATCACGTATGTCACATTTTCAGCATTAATATTCTGTTGCAATGCCTGTAGGTCCAATATGTAGATTACGCAATTATTTGAGAGTGCTGCAGAAGATATGTGTGCCATGATTCAGATTCGTATTTCAATTAATATTTTTGATCCTTAATAGTAATAATAATAATAATAATAATAATAAAGGTTTAACGTCCGTTTCCTCATCCAGGGACGATTTCAGAGACGTCCGTTGATCACTAATTATCACATTTAAACATTTCTTTAATTCGAGATCTGTTAATTATAATATTTATTATCGAACTACATGTATTTTTCTAAACAATTTCAATACTGACTTTATATTTATTCAACTTTAGTAGCTCCAAACATGACCTCACTTCGGTTGACCAGATGAACTTAACATTGACATGAAAAGGTGAATACTTTTATTAATGCATTAAATTAATATTTTTACTTGTAGGTGATATTGGGGGTTATCTTGGACTGTGCATTGGCGGAACCGTAATTACAGTGTTTGAAGTCATTGACATCATATTCTATACAATATATGCAAAGTTATGTCGTCGCTAATTATAAGTAACATACCAGTAGTTTAAGCTATTTTTCACTAGGCCTACATGTAATTGCTACCTTAAATAGCTAGTGTAAAATAATGTATATTCGCACTATTTAGCAGGTCATGGAATATAGAAGACATACCATAAGTAAAATCATATCAAGGTACTCAAATGCTAAGTCAATGCAGAATTTTCAAATGTAAATAAATAAAAAATGAATAATTCTGTACAAATTTCTTGGTTGTTACTTATGGGAGATAAGTATTTTTGTCTAGAAATAGTTTTTCATTATTCTCATGTTTGTTGTTAAGATGCGAGAAAAATGTATTATGTACGATTCGGATTTTTAAAAACATTTTTGTGCAAATCTTTAACTCTCTGTTTTATCTGCCAAGAGCCACTCTGAATCTTTTCATCTCTCTCTCTCTCTCTCTCTCTCTCTCTCTAACTCACTCTCTCTCTCTGTCTCTCTGTCTCTCTCTCTCTCTCTATTTGTCTCTTCCTTTCTCAACTCTCTATCACGTCTCTCAACCATATTATTTCTCTTTCATGCTCCTGGTTCACAGGCTCTTTCTCTCAGATGTTCACAAGTGCTCATCGTTTTGTTGAAATCCGGATGTTTGAATAGGAAGTCCTTAAAACTTGATAGTAGTCGCTTCTCAAACGTTATAAGCAACAGATCATCAAGTTATAAAAGCCTGCAGTTACTGATAGAGTAGACCTATCTATAGGAGAGCAACAATGTGGTACTTATAGTTTTAAAATAATCAGACTAAATTCAGATTTATCCCAGTGTAATAGAATTATTTAGGCCTACTCTTTTAATCTATACTGTTTGTATCTCTGTAGAGACACGATTTTGACTGTACACATTTCTACAATGCAATTTATTTATTGCTACAATGCAAGTTATCAGTTATCCAAATTCGATCAGCACTTTGTAGCTCTGTCACAAGTGAATCCTATAATATATAGCTAGTTTTAAATAGAACGTTTATTGTCAATTTTAGAATGATCGCGACCTTACTACCTGCTAGATATTTTGCGAACCCACGTTTAATGCACGGGATATTTTACTCCAAATAATAAAGCTTATAATTAAATAATTAATTAATTATCCTATGCTAGACATGATCAATAAAATAAATGCTAATAGTCTGCAGAAATTACTACAAATAATATGTTGACATAAGTGTGTAATATTTTCAGTCATCAAAATCACTATAGTATAAAAGTCACATACTTAGTCATCTAGTCATACAACCACACTCAAAAGGAGTTACTGAAATTTCGAAGGGACAGTAGCTTACAGACTAAAATGTTCCGTCCGTGAAAATGACCTAACTCATATTGTTTAAAACCTTATGATGTCACGCGCTACTATTCTAACTCAAATTCAAAAAGGTTGAATGTATCGACTGGTTTTGAATATGATTGGAATTTGTATAAAAAGATAAATTTTTCCTTTATCAGCAATTTGTAAATCCAGTTATCTCTCTGTCACTGACTCTATTCGAGCAAGAAACTAGCGTTATACTTGACCTTAACCTTAAGGTTTGGTAGTCATAGACTGTGTAATTGAATAAAGGTGGTCTATAATTTAATTCTACTTAGAAAAGTGGAGTACATTATATAGTTCACTGTGATTTGGTATTATAAATATGATACTTTATTAGTTTTGTACTACAGTACATGTTTTGTTATCTAGTCTGACTAAAATTGATCTTTTCAATATTTTTCGAAGTACTTAAAGCTTTAGAATATTTAAGTTATATTTCGCTGTTTAGACTGAAGAAAAGCAAACTGTTAGTTTCGCATTTCAAACTGTATATGTTAGGCCTATTTACATTGTTCGTCAGCGAATTGACCCATCAATCGGTTTTATATACTTACAGTTACTAACATATATCGCATAAGTCATATATTCGCCACATTATTTTAGATGATCTATTACAGTTAACTAAACTGAAATCTTCGAGTAATTAATTGCGATGGCTAAGATATACAATATTGAAACGAAGCCTTTGGATGAGCAATTAATCAATTGCAAGGATCAATCTAATGTCATCTTAACTGAAACTATCAATGAATATTTTGTGCCAACTGCCTGTTGCTGGCAGAATAGTCATCAACCCGGAACTCAGAAGGTGTCTGCCCGACGCTGGCTCTGCGAATTTCTACGAAGCGAATTGTTCCTATATCTGCTTCACATACTAGTGGTGGCCATTGGGGTACTCAAGTGTTCTGTGGAAGAATGTGAACAGGGCGAAAATGACGGAATATTTCATTCGAGCTTGGAAACAGTTTTCAGTTCTTTCTTAATCGCAATGCGAGTCACTAATGCCAGTTTGATCAGACGAAAGGTGATGAAAACTATCAAGCGTCATCGACAGGAAACAAGAAAACTGGGCGTCGTGTATCAAGATGAAAAGGCAACAATTCGTAAGCTGACGAATGCATACGTCGCTCATGGTGTCATAGGATTCGTTTTACTGGTAGTGTCTCCGGTAAGTTTTGCTGTTTTCTATTATCTCAGTGACTTCAGCTGGACTCTTCTGATTAACAACTTCTGCATCATCACCGCTGCGACAGCCTACACTCTATTTGAGGCATATGCTAGAACAACACTGTTCATTGCCAAAGATGATGAATTAAAACTTACCATTAATGTCTTAGTCAGCCGAGTGGAAAATGCGATTTCTTTATTTTCAAGATACAGAAGGGCCTGTACGGAAAGTGACGACAATAGTACTCTACATAATTTTGAGACAACATGTACATCGAAAAGAGCTCAGACGAAATGTACTGAACCAGTTCAACAGCAAGAAATCAGTCTACCTATCGGTAATAAACCGTGGCATAAATTTAATCACTGTAACGAATTCTATGCTACCCATTCCACAAAATATCTATCCACTGACATTGGACAAAAGCAAAAGTGTAAACCTGATGGCTACCTAAAACCTTTACAACCACTGGAATATATGGATCTCGCCCGAACGCATAACGATACTAATCTACGTTGCCTGAAGTCAATTACCTCACGTAACGGTCTCAGCGATAGTACAGTCATTGCTGAAACTGAAGCTGACTGTAAGGAGTGCAGCATCTACTGCAATTCTAAAAACATCCGGCTCAGAGAATCTCGCTCTGTTGTTGCTAGTGATGAGGAGAATGAAAACGAGTATGCGGCTCCTCCAGTGGCTGTCAATTCCTGCGTCCCGTGTCCGCGTGCGGAGCAAGAAGTTGCGAATTATCTGCAGCAGACGATCTCATTGGTCGAGGTAGTGAAAGCGAGTTTATTCTACAAACTTACCTCTCAGCAAAACTTAAATAAATAACACTGAATTAATAATATTCATAAACAGCACTTTTCGAAACTGTGATATTTAAATTAATATAGATTTTTAGCTCCATATTGTATTGGTATTGCTTCCCATTTGATGGAATATTTGCTGTATATATTGAGGTTTTGCATGTAAATGCGATTCAATTGAGCAAACATTATAATAATAACACCTTTAGTGTACAAGCATAGATATTAAAGTAGCATTTTTCAAGACAAATTTCTAACATAACTATTTTAATAGTAAGCCTCTCATCAGAAACAAGTGACTGGTCATTATATAATCAGGCAAAAAATCCGGTTGGAGCCAGTGGCAATGTCGGTAAAATATGCGACTGCGGATCAATGTCTTCAAATCGGAGCTCAAATCCTGGGCTTGCCATCACCGATATCGCTTTCGAGAGGTGCAGCTGGCATTAATATCGGCCGAAGGGGTTTTAAGTTTTTTAATCAGGCAACCGGCCAATCAATGATCAATCAGTCAATCATTTAATTCATTTATTCAACGAACAACATTGTAACATATCGAACAATAAATCAATAATGATTTATAGTTCGGCGTTTCAAAGAAGATCCAAGCAGTTACTGTGTATGCTTAATTAAAAACTGTTTGTATTTTTATAACTACTGCCCATAAGAATACTTTATCGTATAATACAAAATATGTCTCAACAGCGAAAGTAGGTCGTAGTAACCCACTGTACTTGATAGAAAAAAGTAGAAACTGTGTGCTTATTCGCTAAAGTCAAATAGAAATAGACCTATATTCTGGAATTTCAAAAAAGTGATAACTTTCACTAAAGCTAAATTCAGATATCAATGATCAGAAAATCACTATCGGACTAGATTAATTAATCAATTAATCAATCATGATTTTTCATCTCATGTATTAAAAAGCAGTAAATCGAATATTCAGTTATATACAAGCTGCTGACTTTGAATTGAAATGGTTAAAAAAACAGTAACGCATAAAACGTCATTAGTTTGAACACTTAGAGCTTTAATACATGCAGGCTGTTTCAGCGAACTTCTGAGATAAAGAACTAAGTGATACGGCAACGATTTGCAAGTTCTTTAATATTAAATACAAAGAAGTCCAGAAATTCCATAAGAGTGATAACGCTTGACCCGATGCAGAGGCCCAGATACCCACCAAAATCACCTGAAATGAAAATAGTACTTATTTTTACTGTTCGAATTTATCAATGCGTTAGCCTACGTTTTGATCAATTTCAAATTCTAACTTTTGTGGTTGAATTGTACAACTTTATTAAAATTATTAAGATATATATATATATATTATATATATATATATAAAATTATTAAGATATATATATATATATA
Organism: Enchytraeus crypticus; assembly: GCA_905160935.1. Lineage (NCBI taxonomy): Eukaryota > Metazoa > Annelida > Clitellata > Enchytraeida > Enchytraeidae > Enchytraeus > Enchytraeus crypticus. The sequence continues at coordinate 502,098 of CAJHZI010000514.1, forward strand.
TATATATATATATATATATATCTTAATAATTTTAATAAAGTTGTACAATTCAACCACAAAAGTTAGAATTTGAAATTGATCAAATTGATCTTTGTTTGTTGAATAAACATATACGTATATATATATATATATATATATATATATATATATATATATATATATATATATATATATACGTATATGTTTATTCAACAAAGTATAGGTTAAGAAAGAATTACGTAAAACCGCTCTCCTGAAACTGTTCTTCTCACAATCTGCAACACCAACACCAATGCACTCAGCGTGTCACTGGACTCTGTACGCTTGATCTCCTGCAGCTTTTGATACCATATATCACAAAATCCTCATAGAGCGTCTTTCCTCTTGGTTTGGTATCCACAGTAATGCTCTTGCATGGTTTACCTCATATCTTACCGATCGTACTCTCAGTGTAAAGTGCATGAGTACGCCTCTCCACCTTCCAACCTCAAGTACGGCGTGCCTCATGGCCCTGTTCTTGGACCAATCGTCTTCAACCTCTACACTACACCTTTAAGCTCCTTGATTTCCTCTCATTCACACGACCACCAACTATATGCTGACGATACTCAGCTATACACATGCTTCACCCCCCACTCCTACCTTGATGCCAAAGCACACCTAGCAGCAATCCTTCCGGCCGATATCTTGATGGATGTCTGCTAATTTTTTTGCACTCAAACCATCCAAGACTTAGTTTGTGCTATTTGTTTGGGACACCTCAACAACTATCAATGAGGCTCTCTCTCACTTCTGATTAGCCATCACGCCAGTTTTTTTCTGTCAGGAATCTCGGTGTCATCCTCGACCAGAAACTTACATTCCACGATCACATCACCTACACTTCACAGGCTTGCTTCTTCCAAATCAGAGATCTGCGTCGCATACGACCATATCTTACCCGAGAGACCGCTTCTACTATCGGTGCTGCTCTCGTGCAATCCAAACTGGACTACTGTATCTCCTTGTTTCTGAATCTCTCAAGCTGTGAGATCGACAGGTTGCAGTTCATCCAGAATTGCCTCGCACGTGCAGTCTTCCGCCGCTCTAAGCACTCCCACGTGACTCTTTTCTTGAAGTCTCTGCACTGGCTTAAAGTCAGAGAACGCATTGTTTAGAAAATGGCAAAAGTTGCATGTCCCACTTATTACATGCGAGACACTTTCCTCTATGCAGTCATATACTAGGTCCTCTAAGTTATTTACTCTAGAGCGACCTAGCATTCCTTCACGCAGTAAGCTCTCCAAGCGCTCCTTCCAGCACACTGTTTCTCAGATCTGGTATTCTCTTCCTTCCACTTTGCGCATCCCCTCATCGTCTCCCGATCAGCCTTCCTTTCTGTAAGGAACAGGTTCATAGACGGTTGAAGGCTTTTCTCTTTGACCTCAACTATTCAACCATTGCACAGGAACTGAGACCAACACGTAAACCTCCATTCCACTAGTGCCCTTTCTCGGACTGAATTCCCGTACTTTGGCTTGCACCCTTTTTGGACTCCACACTCTGCTCATCAGATTGAATTTGGTACCATAGTGCTCAATGTTGTCATGGTCGACAGTAGCACTCTAATACTGTTGTTGTTGTTGTTACGAAACCTGAATAACTATGACTTAGTTACAGAGTGATAGTTAATATGAGCTAACGTTTGCTAGCTAATGCTATTTTGACATTTATCTAAGTAATGTTCTGTATAAAATTGCTCGTCTTTTTATATCCTATTAAGCACTACTTTTGAAGTTATTGTAAAATCATATTTTGCAATTAAAATCATTTGCATTATTTGCAGCACATGCTTTTTCAGATCGTTTGAGGTGAATCGATTTGTAGTGATATGAGATGGGGACATCCCTGACATTGTCCTTGTTTGAGGAAACGAACGTTAAACCTTTATTATTATTATTATTATTATTATTTTTATTTTTATTGTTATTTTTATTGTTATTATTATTGTTATTATTATTGTTATTATTTTTATTTGTACTTGCGATAATTTCACTGCGCAGGCTTTGCGTGCTAAATATGATTGAAAACTCATTTTTAAAGTTTCTTTGGTCATTTGGTCATGTTATCAGCCCTATTCTTGTCTGAGATTTTAATCTCTTATCAGATTGACCAGGAATTGACCAGAACCCCAGGAGCGGTCATTTACATATTTTTCTGACGCCATCTGGCAACACTCTCAGCTATTTCGACTCTGATAAACTAGATCTACTGTTAACACTGATTAATATAAGGCTACCTTCTCGATGCATTAGCTCAGCTTCGATCATGAAACCATTTCTCTTATACATTACTTTAGCAGACACAAATTTAGTTACGCCATAAGGCATTGTAAGATATAGTGAGAATACATACTCAACTATTTCACCACGATAAACTGATATAATATTTTGGCAGGTTAACATCCACTTCTATATCGCAGATACTACGTGCGTCCTAAATTTTGGTTCTGATCCCTCGGATAATGTAACATCCGCGGGATCAGTAGCAAAATTTTCCATGTGTGTAACCAAAGGAAAACTGATACAAATTAGTTGCTGTTCAAATCCATTGCTAGCCCCTTTGCATACTTGGCTTTATAAGAGTATGCTGAAATTAACTTGGCTCTAGCTTTTATCATTTTATAAGCTTTGATTCTAATTTAATAATAACATGCGCGATACGTAAGGGAAGTTTTACTGACGTGACAATTTACAGAAATATCAGAGCTGTATGCATGAAATCGCGACGATTCAATTTCTGTAGAATCTTATTTGACAAACTGGATTACGAAACTCAGTTGCAGTCAGGTGAAACGTTAAAATGTTTGGCAATGTTTAATAAATTTTTCGTCCCATACATGTAATTCGTTTAAAAGCAAAATTTGAGAGAAAATATTACCTAATAATGCTCCAATATCGTAGGCAACAGATTGTACTATCTCAGTGTATTTCATCTCTCCATAAAATATCTCTATCTTTAGGAAGTTATCTCTGAAAAATATAGCAATATTTGAATGATTAAATAATACATATCAAAATGGTAGTAAAGTTGAAACCATAGGCTATTTTAACATGTTAATTTGGTAGGGAATTACCCACCATTCTGAATGTTTCGTCCAGTAAGAGCCATTTGCCCCAGTGGTTTTCCTTACAAAAAATTTAAATTAAGACGTTGAAAAAGCAGAGTACTCCCAAAAGGGCTATCCAAAATAAACAAAAGAGACAAATAACTTAAACAATGATGAAAAATAAGATTACACTACTAATGCCTTTTCAAAGAAACCATGCATAGTATGCTTTTTCAACAAAACTTCATAATTTCGTCCTTCCGCCTAAGTAAAATGTTCTTGCAGAGGATATGGGCAGAACGGTATTGACTTCATGTTTTCTGTGATCTAAATGAAAAAGAATTCCGCCATATTTATAAGAAAAAATTCTGCTACATTTTCTAGTGATGATTTAAAAATTCTATTCTGGCCGTGGTAATCAATGAGGATACCTCACGTGTATACAGGCCTAATTGCTGTGCGCTAGTAGAGCCATTACATCTAAACATTGCTAATTGCATAACTGCACAAAATATTTGTAATGATTTGCAAAAATTATTATTTGCGTCAAGGCTACAGAAATAGGTACATTTTATAAAACGAATAGAAGAGAGTAAAGGGAATTGACTGACGATACGGTATGGGATAGAGAGGAGTGGAGAAGGTCTATTCGTATCCCAACTCTAGTTAAATTGGGATATAAAGGAGGATTATGATGATGATGGCGATGGTGATGTTACTATTATTGTTTGTCTAGCTGTGTAAGTTTTGTTTTCTCGTGATTTTCAAGCAGTGTCAGATTTCATTGTAATAAAATAATATGTTACATAAAAGTTACAATACGTACTTCAAGAAGTCTCCGTTAATTTGAGCTTTAGCAGTGAAGGTTTGTAAGAGAATTTGTAGATTTTGCATCTCAGTGGTTGTTTCGTTTAAGGAATCTTCGAGATCCTGACGGACTTCCGAAAGTTCAGTCTTCAACATTTCTCCAAAGTTTTTAAATACATCTTCAATTATATTTGTTGACAATGTGTCGTAAAATTTAATCAAATCCATTGAATTCGGCCAAACCTCTAAAACTCGATTTTCTGTGTATTGAAAGCTGACCCCCTAAATACAATGTGAACTCTTAAATTGCAAAACTTCATTTTTCACAGCAATATAACGACGCATTTTGTAATTAAGTAGAAACTTAATATAATTGAGTATAATTATATATCAATTAGAGCTTTGGATCAATTTGAAGGTATTGTCTGACATTCCGTCGTGGGAGAGACAACAGGACATTTTTCCTCAAATCCAATGGAGGACAAGAAGACACACATAAAAGCTTTATCGTGGAGCAAGCTATGTATTATAGATATATTATTAAACATGTATGTATAGTAAATATAAATTGTACAGTAGTTTTATGGATAAAATTGTGATGTAAAGAATGATCAATTGTTGCAAACTAGAAACTTATGAAGCGTTTAAAGCCCACAAATTAAATATCAGTTCAACTTTTAAATTTGGGAACTGAGAAGTATTCTAAAACGGTTTCTACAAACTGTTGATGATCACAAACAGTCTACATATATAAAAACACATCATCCGCCTCAGAATTGTGAGACATGGCTTCATAATCCAAGTTAGCAGCAATGCGCCGTCAAATGACAACGACTATGAATTGTTATAGAATAAGAGGAAAATAGCTAGAAGTTTATAGCACATACGTAAGTAATGCACATTCGTAAACAATTATGCAGTGTCATTAAATTAATAGCAACAAGAACTGAAAGTGCTATGGATCCAATATTTTATTATATTGACAGGAGGGCTAAACAAGGCATGTTCAAATGGTGAATTATTGGCTAAAGATGCCTTCAAAGCTTTAAAAATGAGAATAGATTTAGTTACTGAAAACTTAGACAGTAGATGTTAAATATTGAGATAGAATACACTGGTTAACAGATATGACAATAAAAAAATTATACAAATATGTTAAACTTTATTTGTATATGTATGCTCCACTTATGTTCTTGTTATGATCCATTTATCTGATATAACCTTCTTATCTTTCTAACCTTCTTATCTTTCTAATCTCCTAATCCAATATCAACCTTCTCGTAAGCGTCGTTCTTTCGATACCAAACTGCTCAAAATTCCTAATATTTTCACTTCGTTAGGTAGACGTTCATTTTCTTTCTCCGCTCCTACTGTTTGGAACTCTCTGCCTCCTGATCTTGGCTCATGGTCTACTACTTCCACTTTCAGTTGTAAGTTGAAAACAAATCTCTTACCACCATAGGTTTTATTTCATCTTGCCTGACTGTTTTTTTGATCACCGGACCGGCACTGTTTATGATCTTTTATTTCTCTTCAGCACGATCGTTTGGGGTGAATCGATTTGTAGTGACATGTGATGGGGGGACGCCCCTGACATCATTCTTGTATGAGGAAACGGACGTTAAACATTTATTATTATTATATAATTCTATGCCATTTATCTAATAAAGCTATGTAATTTTACTTCATAAATCACTTCTAATGTCTACCACCATTGTTCACTATTTTGATTGTTAGTTGTAAGCACTTGCAATAATATCTACATATACGTGGACAATCTTGTGTTGTCAATCCTTTATCGTTTTCTATATAAAATGAAATAAGAAATAAATAATAAAGTCTTGCTGATGATCTTTTACTATACAAATACTAGCAACAGTCATATAAACCCTCAATTCACACAGTCCCTCAATGTCGGCCATATTACATAGTTACTAGTGATTACATGTATAAAATTTAATTACAATACATACTTTTCCAGTATCAAGTGATGGATAAGGTTTTCTCCAGACAACTAAAATTCTTGCTTTTCCTTCAATTTTGTTCCTAGATGCTGCATCGATATGCAGTGATGCAATAGTATTAGCGCAGTCCATAATATAGTTATATGCCAGCTGAAGTTGAGCCAATCTGGTATTCATTTCTGACGTCAAATCTGATATAACTGGATTAGCAAATCCATCCATAATCTCTGTTTGAAGACTACTTAAACTTTTCACTATCTCTCCAATCCTTAATCCCAAGTCAAATTTTGACATAAGATTCTGTGCGTAATTATTAGTAGCTTCCACTAAATCGATTAAGACGGAAGAACTGGAGGGCAGATTCTGAGTTAGATTAATTTTAATTTCCCTTTGGTCCTCCGTTAAATTTGTTAGCTGCAAACGATTCTGAATATTATCGAGAGTTGCTGAGAAGGCATTTACACAATTTGAGTTCTCCTGAATTAAAGCTTTCGTTTTCTCAGCATAGTCTTTGATACGGGCTAGGTTTGTTTCATTTAAAATACTATCCGGAGAGAGGAGTTTATCCATAGCCAGTCTGTACGCTTCCAAAGCCTTGTATTCAACAGTTACAAAATTACAGGCTTCGTGAACTACAGAATTCACAGAAGAAATGTTAATACCCGCTTCGTATAATTTTTTATGGAAATTAATGGTATATAAATTCAATAAAATAAGCTCTTGATTCGGATTTTCAGTCGTAAATGACGGCAACTCAAGATCGTCACTAACGTTAAAATTTTCAAGATGAGAGAGGATGATGTTGAGTTTAGAGTAAGAAGCATCCGACAGATATTTTATGCTGTTCGTAAGTTTCATATAGGTCGTGGTGTAATTTTGAATTAGCGGAATGACAACGTCTGAGCTAAACCATGATAGGTCTCCGTAGGTTATGGTCTGTATTTCCATTAAGGAATTCTGAATATTTCTGAGCGTCGAGGAATTTCTTGTATTCAAGAGTAGCTTAACTGTAAGTGCAGTGATTGACGTTTTTAAGTTAGTAAGTCTTGTGAAAATTTCCTCCATTGCATCTGCATTTAATCGATCCTGTATATCCAGGGCGTCGTTAAGCCTCTGCTGGATGTTGGACTTATTGCTTCCTATTAAACTGTCGAGATCTAAGCTGGACAACTGAGAAGCTGATATGGAAGTCTGAAAGATTTCTGTATCGCATGACGAGGGACAATTCACGTGAGTTTCAGCGTCTGTGGGAAATAATTAGAAAAAAATGAATGATTGAGAAATTAAAATGTTGATGCATTTTTTACACTTATTTGACAGTTTATAATTAATGCAAATACTAGAGGCTGAAAGACAAATCACTCAACTTAAACACCTCTTAAATATTTTAAACTATAAAGATTGCACATGAGACTGGCTTCTTTAATGTTGCCGATGTTAAGCAACGAAGCCACGATTATTAGAATTTATTCCTCTACTTTAGTGAATTTTCATTTTATAAGTCCAGACACTGAATGCAGGTCACCTCTTGTTCCTTGCTTAATAATCTTCATTGGCTTCCTCTGGTTCAAAGAATTAAGTATAAAATTGCTCTGTTAATTTTCATAACACTTCTCCTTGGTAAACCTTCTTACTTTTCTGATCTCCTAATTCAATATCAACCTTCTCGTAATCTTCATTCTTCCGATGCCAAACTGCTCAAAATTTCTGATATTCTCCCTTCGTTAGGTAGACGTTCATTTTCTTTCTCAGCTCCTACTGTTTGGAACTCTCTACCTCCTAATCTTGGCACATGTTCTACTACTTCTACTTTAGGTTGTAGGTTCAAAACACATCTCTTTCCACCATAGACTTTTCATCTTGCCTGACTGTTTATTAACACCTAACCGGCACCGTTTGGGATCTTTTTCTTTGTCACTAGCACATCTCTTCAGCACGATCGTTTGGGGTGAATCGATTTGTAGTGACATGTGATGGGGACGTCCATGGCATCATCATTGTATGAGGAAACGGACGTTAAACCTTTATTATTATTTTTTATTTTTTATTTTTTATTTTTTTATTTTTACCCCGGTGTAAAGAACCTGGGGTTTGATAGAAACGATTCAAGCAATACGTGCTGAATCGCCGCCCGGCTACTCGAGGTCATCAATCGGCTTAAAAGAATTGTTGAAGCAGACTGCATTAAATCTTTGCAAAGTCATGGAAAGCCTTTGCCAAAGAAAAGATGTCTCTCGCTTATCGCCGGTTTGCTCTGCAATAAGTCTGCCTATGCCATTAATAAAGTCAACTCCTTCGGGATTCATCGGGCCCATGGTTTCAATAGCCACCGGAACAACTTCATATTATTATTATTATTATTATTATTATTATTTACACAATAAAAAGCATAAAATACGAAAACGTTACCTATCTGAGTAGGTTGCAGGTTTTCACTAACACAAGTTAATTCTTTCTCCAAATTACAAACAGCCTCGGAACCTGAAATAGTAAAATGTATTATTTAGAATCAGTGTTGATTTTATCGAATATCACGTAATTAATCCCAATTTGTCGGATTGGCGCAAAAAGGGAAACTGAAATTGACTTTTTCAGTCTGATGTTGCGAGTTTGAAATTTAATTGTCGCAGTTGTGTATAAAGTGAAAGCCAACAAAGTGGACAATATAATTATCTAGCAACAGTAATTAACTTTGTACATTCGTGTGTACAGCATATAATAAAATTAAGTATTTTAGTTAAATATTGCATTTTGTAATCTAAATTGCACAATCCCTAATTAAATATTATTTTTAAACCCTTAATTGATTAAGCATATTTTAGGATGGTCATATATTTGGTTGTTGTTAAGCTAATAAATCTTTGAATTTAAATATATTTTGAAAATGATTCAAGTATCATAAAAATTAACATTATTCACATGACACTACTTAGCCTATAGTTGCTTAATGTTAATAATGCTTATAACAGCATAGTTTGTATAAATTGCTTAGATACAATCATTTCAGTAGTAGAAATAATATCTAACCTATTTCTAAAGCTTTTTGTTATTTGGCTATTGCATTTGAAAACAGTGGCTTGTAATGGTGTAAATAATACAATAATTATAATAATAATACAAGTAAAAGTTTAGCGTACTTTTCTTCAACCAGGGACGATTTCAGAGAAGTCATGACTATAACGAGTTAGAGAATAATTGCTTGCACCTATAAAAATTTTGATTGAGTTAGTCGGATTTTAAAAAGCAAGCACTAAGTTCTGTGTCGAATATTCTTGTCTCGTTGTTTTCACTATCTCTATTTTCTCAAGCTCTGTGTTCTCTAGCTCTGCTCTCCTTTTTCTAGCTCACTGCTTTCACTGGCTCACTGTTTTCTCTAGCTTTGTTTTTTCTAACATTTTTCTCTACCTTTGTTTTTTTCTAGCTCACTAGAAAAAAACACTGTTCCACTAGCTATATTTTCTCTAGCTCTGTTTCCTTTAGCTCTGGTTTCTCTAGCTCTTTTCTCTCCATTTAACTGTTTTCTCTAGCTCCATTTTCTCTAGATAACTATTTTCTCTGGCTCTATTTTGTCTAGTTAACTGTTTTCTCTAGCTCTATTTTCTCTATTTAACTGTTTTCTCTAGCTCTATTTTCTCTAGTTAACTGTTTTCTCTAGCTCTATTTTCTCCAGTTAACTGTTTTCTCTAGCTCTTTTTTCTCTAGTGCGCTGCTTTCTCTAGCCTGCCATGATCTTTGGCGAATAATGGCTTGTTTGAAGATCAATATCACTCTTAAATATAAATTTTAATATTGTAATTAGTGTTATAGTCTATATTATTAGCAAGAATTATTTGCATTTATTGTAGATTTGCTCGCTAATACATAAATATTGATTATTCTTTTGGATTGAGACATAATCTTTTTATCTTCTGTTCATTTTGACTTTGCATATCTGCGTATATACTTATATTTTGTTTACATTTTCGAGATGAAGCAAAGGTTATATAATTGGAATAATTTTAATAATCATTATTTTACTAACAAGTTTCTTATTAATTTATATTTAATATTATTAGAAATCAGTAATAAATATAATTATTATTAGAATTGTATCTATATTATTAGTAATAAAAACGGCAATTAAATTCATAATAATTATTAATATAATTATAATTATTTTCAAATAATTGTAGTACTTATTAATCTTAATAAGTTACAACTGCATTACTCTTTAGTGTCCTTCAACATTTGGTGTCCAGTTAGATGGCTTTGGGCTCCTCAGGAAGCCATAAACAATTGTTCACTGTAGCAGTTTATTGTCGATTATTGTGTTATTTTTAAAGTGTGGTGGTTTAAAATAAATACATATAGATAAATAAATAAAGTTAGCATGTGAATAGGAAATGCTAACCTGGCATATAAGGCTCTCTACAACTGCACCTCTTGATAAGAGCACGAAGCTGGTTCTCAATTTCGCATTTACTTGGAGAGTAAGATGAATTCTTGTAGTACGCAAGTTTTCTTTCATCTTTCACGCAACTGCTGTATGGTTCTGGTAAACTCGAAGACTACACATTTATATAAACTGCATATTTATTATTTATGTAAATTAAAGCACAATATACTAGTTAATATAAATAGCAAAAGTGCAACAGTGAACAGCACTTGTCGCAAGAGTAACATGAACAACAAATGAGGAAGGCAACGGAAAACTACCACAGAAGCCATACTATTCTCAAACAAAATGCTACATTATAGTGTGGATAAAACATTGCGTTCTATTAAGGGATTAACTCGTTAATCGTTGGGGTGCTCTTTATTGAGCGTGAAAAGTAGCATGTGAGTGGGAATATGTACATTGGATCTGTCACTTGGCAGAACTATAGAGAGAGAGAGACGGAAAGAGAAGTAGAGGGGGAGAGAGAGAGCGCGCGCGAGAGAGAAAGAAGGAGAGATTAAAGTATATTAAAGGTTTAAGCCAAGTTTAAAGTTAGTTTCATACTCGATAGCATGCCTGTGACAGGAGTGCACTGGAAATGAACTAAATACCTACGGTTCCGCTGTCGAACAACATGCCAACAAGCCACCGGCTCGCTTGTATTTTTTCTTCCACAGTTTTTAACTTTAACTCTTTAGCTAATTGCTAAGCCTAACCATAATACTAACCAAACTCTAAACCAAGCCATAAACCTAAAAAGCGACGCGAGCGACAATCTAACATAGGACGTAAGGATCTAAAGCCTGAATCCTTAGCCACTGGACTACGGCAGCTTTCGATCGACTGTGGTTTAGGCTAGTAGAACGATTTAATGGATAGGGCATGAAATCTGTCTAAATGTAAATGTATCATGTTCTAGCGAATTAGAACGCTCAAAATTTACTTATGTGGTATAAAAGCAATACACGCCACCGGCTTAGTCCACCAACATGATAGAATGCTTGAAATAGCATAATGTAATAAAATAACAGTAGAAGTAATTGATACACGGAAATCTGCACAAGTTTCGTCGAAGCGGATTAACAGAGTGTAAGAAATAAAAATTAAAAAGGTACACCATTCAAAATTATTTTGATACATCATTTTAAATATTTAAACGTATTTTATTGATGCTTTGAGACAAGTTGAATGGTGAGGTCAATTGCAGACACCCCAATGATGGTAACACTGTATGTTTACATATATCTGATTTTCAGCCTGAAACATTTCAATGTACAGGTCAGACAAATTGGTCTACTGAATAAAACTATCTATCGTTATGCCTATAAAACTATAGACATATGTAGCGATTGCTATAATTACCTTTTCGTAAGATATGGACATCATAGTTCTCAATCCGGGAAGCACGGAATAAGCAATGGCTGGTACGAGTGTGACGTCACTGGGGTCATAGAGGTCAACCTGCGGAAAGCATGGACTAAAAATAATTCTCTAATCAATACAAACTGCAGCATTATTCAACACTCTAAAGTGGTTAAGATTCAATGTATTTATTATGTATCATATTTTTCAACATTTTTGCTCAATTGCTGAATTTTGGACGGTGATCTAGCCAAAACTCTTATGACAAACTGTTGTAGTTTTTGCTGTTTAAGAAGTTCCTGACATAAATTGCCAGATGACAAAGCGGAACTCAAAGCTTATAATAGCAATTGAATGCTTTACCGTAGCTCCAGCTTCTGTTGTATATCCTGGGACATTCTCAAATTGCTGAATGAAAAGAGTTAACTGCAATCCATTAGTTGAACCTGCAATTAGAAATCATAACTGAATGATTAATTATAAAAAATGCAGTCATTTGAAATGAAGTAAGTTCCATTAAGTTCATGTTTAAATCTAGCCCCCTAGATTGTATTTTTAATATATACTTGACGGAAGCATTTTCCTGTGAAATATTGCCCAGATTGCCTATACGCAATATACTTATTTATTCACTACCCGGATTTTGTAATATGCAATACAGATTAAGTCAGCTATGAAATCATCGTAAGGAATAAATGCAGTTATCATGGGTGTCAGAGTAAGGGATACGTGTCTCCTAACTGACATACGAGATTATTTTCTGTAGTAAAATATCTCGGACCAGGTTCAAAATCATTCAGATCAAAGAGAATTATTTAAAGAATCTGAAATCAAGTTTAGTGTTTATGTCTATCCAATTAATAACAACGCATTAGCTTTACATTTGAAAGTGAATTCAAATGTTTATATTTTAATTAAAACAAAATAGTGCAACAAGTGTAATGCAATAAACAAACAAGCAAACGGTGAACAATAATAAGAATAAGAATAATAATAATAATAATAAAACAAGTAATTAATTTCGTTAATTGATAACTAGAATTACTCTAAGCATTCTACCACTCTTGTCAGAGTAAATTTTCACAGAGAGCACTGTCTTGTCAAAGGCACTGTAAAAATCCTAATATATCCCCAAACTACTCCGTCTAAGTTTTACATATATTCCCATAGACCTATTTTAAACCATACTACTACACTGCTTCTAATTATTCAACTCTTTAGAAGTACTTGTACAAAGAAATGCGACGCACGGTTCTTGCTATAACTAATTACTACATTGGGAACACCAATAGCCTCAGAACCGTCGTGACCTGCAGATCTATTACACCTCAAGTGTTTCCTAACACTCTTCCTTTAAGAGATACTACTAACACAAATAGGCCTACATCATTTATAAACTTCTAAATATTATTTTAAGGAGTGCCTTTCACAATTCAGGTCTATGCCTTACAATCCAGCTAGTTATTATTCACTAAATAGATTTAACATTATATTAAAATTCCGTTCCCATGTTAACTTAATTTAAAATAAGGGTTAACTTTGGATGTTGCTTAAACATAAGCTGGACTGCAAGTGTCCGAACTTATTATTTCTCCATTCACCTGAATTGTACACAGGCGCATGGAGTGATAAAGACAGTGAGTAAAAGCCAGACGACCAGACGGCCACTGCTAGTAATATCAAGCAGTCATGTAAAGAGATATTAAGCGAAGCAATAGAGAGAACTACATAAGATTAGACCACAGTAAGTGAATGTATTGAGAATATGATTATTCGAGCATGTCAGCAATCAGCAATCAGCAATCGACCGAAGTTGCAGTAGCGTACCAAAGTACAATATACATGTAACAATAAGTCACAATACATTTGATAAATAATACATGCTAATGCTGTATCGATATCCAAATCCCAATCCCTGACACCCCCTCCAGCTCATACACTTTCGAAAAAAGAAAAGAATTCGACAGTGTAAGAGCGAAAACGGAGATTTGGATTGCGTGAAACATACAGCAAAAGCTAACACGATAAGCGAATACCGGAAATATGTATACTACCTATATATATGCCTAAATAGTCCTACACGGATCTAGGAGTTCCACGGACTCCGGTATACTGATGTATTTTCATATACACACAGTATCATTAAATTAATATTTAAACATATTTTACTAATCCATCGCAAAACAAATTATGCTACCTTACCACTAACTATTAATCCTACCACAACTCCAATCACTCCAGGCATCTCGATAAACAATCTGCTGTAACATTCTGTGTGCCAGCGACGTGATGGACGACGATGTTGTACCTCGAGAGACTAAGAGCCCATCGAGTAAGCTTCGGAGACTTTGGAGATGTTAACGCCAAGTATTGTAGCGGATTATGGTCAGTGTACAGATGAATTTCTCTCCCATAAACCAAGTAGTCAAACTTTTGAAGAGCATAAATTATCGCATATGCTTCCTTCTCAATTGTAGACCAATTCAGTTGTGGGCCAGAGAGTTTGGACGATGCAAATGCTATTGGGTGTTCTTGTTCGTTATCAACTTGCGCGAGAACAGCACCAACTGCATAATCAGACGCATCAGTCCGAATGATAAAGGGCAAGGTCGCCGAGGGTGAATAGAGTGTCGTAGAATTAGCCAAAGACCTCTTTAAAGAAGTGAAAGCTTCTTGTTGAGTTGGGTTGAATCTTATTCTTTCCGGATTACCCTTCTTTGTAAGATCAGTCAAGGGGGCCGATATCTTAGCGAAATCCTTTATATATGTTCTGTAGAAAGAACACATGCCTAGAAATGAACGAAGGAGCTTCTTATTCTTTGGTTCTGGTATGTTGAGAATAGGAGCAATCTTTTCAGCAACAATAGACCGTTGTCCGGAACCAACTAAATGACCGATGTATTGTACCCGGGCTTGAGCAAAGTGACACTTACTCAACTTTAATTTCATGCCTGATTTCCGTGTAACTGAGAAAACTGAGTCAAGATGTCGAATGTGGTCATCCCATGAAAAGGAATAGACGACGATATCATCTATATAGGCTAAGGCATGATTTGAATCATTCCTCAACATGATATCCATGGCCTTCTGAAACGTTTGGGAAGCGGTCTTCAAGCCGAAAGGCATATACACCCATTCTAAAAGACCACGGTTCGAATGGAAAGCAGTCTTATATCTATCGCTTTCTCTTAATGGAATTTGCCAATAGCCCGAAGTACAATCGAGTGTGGTAATGAATGGAGCAGAGCAAACACGAATAAGTGCTTCTTCCGGAATGACGGATGGATACGCACAATTCATAGTACCATTGTTTACCATCCGAAGATCAGTACATAGTCTGACTCCTCCATCAGGTTTGCTAACAGCAATTATAGGATGAGCAAATTCACTGTTCGAGTGCCTAACACGTCCATCAAGTAGGAGTTTATCTATCTGCCTGTCCACTTCGTCTCTGAACTTTTCTGGCATGCGATACTGTTTTAAAGGTTTTGGCTTGAATCCGTCCACCAGGTTGATTTCATGTTCAATTAAGTTACAATGTCCAGGATTATTGCTAAATATATCACTGAACTTATGAATCAAGTCTTTCAACTCAGTTGCGTGAGCTTCATTCAAGTGTTGTAGATTTATCTTATCAAAGTCCTCTCTAAAATCAGGTCTATCAGTAGGATATACTTCGATGGATCCAAAATCCTTATCGTCCTCAAAGACAATACCTAACGTGTTTACTCGAGGTACCCACCTCCGTAAATGATTAGCGTGAAGTTCTTTAACGGACCCCGAATCCAGCGCAACACGATAGGAATGGTCAGAGAGTTCAGCCGTTATTAAACCTGGACCTATCCACTTAGAAAGCAATTTATGAGCATTATCTGGCATCAGAACAAGAACCTGTTCTCCAACCTTGAAGAGTTTGTCTCTGGCACTCTTGTTATATTGAGACCGATACGATTTCTCAAGTTCAGTAGCATGATCTTTAGCCACTTCGTGACACAAAGACAAGTCTTTCTTGAGAATATCAAGGTAATTTTGTACGTTCCGCGGAAGTTCTTTGTTTGATGTCTGAGTACCTGTCCACGCTTCCTTTAAAACGGACAATGGACCTTTCGGAGTTTGCCCATACACCAACATGTGCGGTGATACTCCCGTAGTGTCATTCGGTAATTCACGATACGACCATAGTAGGAAAGGAAGTTGTCTATCCCAATGCGTAGGATTAGTACCAGCGAGAACATGATGAAGCATCCTTTTCAAGCTTTGATTGAAGCGCTCCACCATCGCATTTCCTTCTGGGTGATATGCGGTTGCAGTCCTCAACTTGATGCCTAATCTACTATATACCTCTTGGGTCAAACCGGAGACCATGTTAGTTCCATTGTCACTAACAATAACACGCGGAATACCGCACCAAGTGAACAATGTAATTAGAGCATCGCAGAGCTCCTTTGCAGATAGCGTCTTAAGAGGTACAGCCATGGGCCAACGGGTAAGGCTGCATACAGCGGTCAAAACATATAAATGACCTCTAGCGGACTTAATTGGTAGAGGACCGATGAGATCGATGTTGACAAGGTCAAAAGCTTGAATCCCTCGTTCCACCGGCGCTATGGGAATTCTATCAAGCTTTGTTTTACGTGCAACTACCTGACATTCTGGACATGATTTTACATATTTCTTGATCTGAGAATCCATCGTGGGCCACCAGAAATATAATTGAATACGTTTGGCGGTTTTCTTATGCCCGAAGTGCATCGACCAAAGCGCATCGTGAGCCGCATAGATTACCTGATCTCTGTATTGAACAGGTAGAACCAATTGAGACACTGTTGATGAATAGAGATCCTTATTCCTATATAGTAAGCCATCCTTAATGATCAAAGGACTGTCTTCACTACCAGCCTCTTTCCACAATGTAGTCAGTGATGCATCCTGTTCTTGGGCTTTCTTGAAGTCTTCAACCGATTCCCTGTCAGAAGTCAGCAAATCAGGTAAAGTAGAAGGTTTGAATAAAGGCATACCAATAGACCTTCCTGACCTGTTAAGTACCTTCTCCTCTACGCGTCTAACCATCTGTTCATTCATATAATGCGGATCCGTGTAATATACATGTGTCCCAGTAATCAGTTCTGTAGTCGGTAACTTGTGACTGGCACCTTCCTGTAAAACTTTTACATCATCTACCGTTAGAAGCGCCACATTATCTAACAGTCGATCAGTAACGGCACAGCATATCAAAACTTCAGTGTCCGCCACACTTCCGTCACATACCAAACCAGCCGGAATATTAATCACAGTAGCATGTGCTATGTCGCCCCAGGCACTTCTTAAGTCCAAAGATTTTCCCGTTGAACTACTATTCAAATAACCATTCGGGATCATCTTGCTGTTTATAACCGAGATCTGTGTACCAGAGTCACAGACAAAATCGGATATCACGCCTGCTAAGCTTACTAATCCTTTCTGTAGTAATATATCACGTGATTCATAGTTCAGACTCTTAACTGCCAGAGTATCGTCATTCAAGATATCTGAGCCTACTGTATGTACTCTATTAACTTTCTTACACTGATCTTTACTGTTTTTATTCTTCTCACAATCTTTGGCCTTATGAGTTACTTTACCACACAGATAGCAAGTATCTTCCTCATTAGAGAAAGTGGGCCTCTTTCTACAAAATTTTGTAAGATGACCCTTCATCCAACAAAACAAACAAAACGGAGTACGTTTATTTTCTTGTTTCGGTTTCTGTTGCTCATTCTTCGGTTTATTACACTCTTTCGCAAAATGGCCGGGAATAGAACAATTGAAGCAAACAATTTTCTGCCTCCATTCTGCCCTCTTATAATTTAAGTTCTTGCTATTCTCAGTATCGTGAGCTACAGTAATAGCTTTTACATGTACAAATTTGTCATTCTTGTTTCTGATCTCCCTATCCTTCATATTATAACCACGAGACACCTCAAACAAGTCAACAGTTTTCGCCATATCATTAACTTTAAACCATCCATCCTGCTCTCTATCCATGATCATATGTCTGGAATTAGGATGAAGTGACTCTCGAAGCCTATCTGCTAGGATTAAATCTGTCAAATCCTCTAAAGTCTTAATATTTCGAGACTGTAAGTAATAGGACAATAAAGCCCTCAGTCTAGTGGCAAACTGACCACAGCTCTCACCGCCAGCTCTAACAGCCGAATTAAACTGAATCTTATAAGTAGTCGGTGTAAGACGATAGTCGCGTAAGATACTCTCCTTCCAAGTATCATAATCATTGAAATCAGTGGAAGGCATCATTAAGACCGATCTTCTGGCGCTCTCTGTCAAAAATGGCGTCAGCAAATTTATTCTTAAATCTTTATCCACATTACAATTTTCAAATACTCTTTCAATTTGACTGAAATATGGAATGACATCCATAGGATCTGAAGGCATCGGGTACAATGAACCTCTGGTAGCATCAGTAGCTCTTCTCAGCCTAACGCCTAACAACATATCATGTTCTTGTTCTCTTCTCTCTTTATCTAGTTTGGCCTGCAACTTTCTTTCCAATCTCTCCTTAGCTTCCCTTGCTTCCTGTCTTCTCTCTTCTTCTAAAATAGCTAAGTTTTGTTTCTCTCTTTGTCTGTCCCTTTCTTCAGCTATCCGCAGTCGATCTTGCCTCTCAATATCTTCTTGACGTATTCTATCTAAACGTTGAAGCTCTGCTTCTCTTTCTTCTTTTCTAATTTTCTCCTTTCTTTCTTCCATTCTTATCCTTTCTTCTTTCTCTTCTGCTCTAATTCTATCCTCTTTCTCTTCCTTTCTTTTTCTCTCCTCCTTTTCTAACATCAACATTTGCATCCACATCTGCATCTGCGTCTGAGTATCAGATATCTGTACAGAGGAGGTCAACGGTTGAGCTACCGAAGATGTTGAAATCGGTTGTTGAATCATAGTGGAAGATATGGCTTGTTGGGAAACAAAAACAGTAGATAACTTAGACAGTGAAGACGATATGGACACTGAAGTCCCCTGAACGAGATCTACACCTTTAGTATTCGTACAAGGCGCGACCCCTCCAGGCAACAACAGTCCACCTCTATCCACACCCATCTGTTCTGACGTACGAAAAAATGTTTGACCTTTCGATTCCTGTTGGGTCAAGGGAGGTGTGAAAGCATTACCTTCCATACCTGGATAAGAGAAACTGTGCACAAATGGAGGGGGACCGAAATCATGAATCATCCTCTTTACAGATCTGGGATCACCCAGCATCTGTCTGAGGGTTAAAATGTGATGAGCTTTCTCTTCATGTGACATATTGTCAATCTGGAATGAAGAAAATGTGTCTTGGCCCTTACATAATTCCTGACGTAATAAGCTATCACGCTTACCCCAAAGCTCATTCTGAACTTTATTCCAGTCAATTGCAGAAGACTCAATAGTAGACTTATGTTCAATACTAGCCATATTCGAATTGCTTAAAGCAATAATAGAAAGACACAGACTCACCCAATTCGTAGACACGAGGACACTTCGTCAAGAAATCGCTGTGTGAAGTAGAGATAGTCGAAAGCCTTCAGAGATAGAAACTCACCAAAAGGTTTAACCTTCGTAAGCAGAAATGGAACTAAATACTGACCGACGTAGTCGTAGTTATTGTTGTCAGAGAAGAATCCTTTGGAAGGAGGTTTATAAAATTCTAACGATCAAAGCAGGGCACTGGAGTGATCCCCTTCGCTAAATACTGAAGAACGTCAAGTCCCTTATATACTTTATAAATATAATATAAAAATCTTCAAACAAACAAGGGGTCTGGGCACCAATTTATGTCAGAGTAAGGGATACGTGTCTCCTAACTGACATACGAGATTATTTTCTGTAGTAAAATATCTCGGACCAGGTTCAAAATCATTCAGATCAAAGAGAATTATTTAAAGAATCTGAAATCAAGTTTAGTGTTTATGTCTATCCAATTAATAACAACGCATTAGCTTAACATTTGAAAGTGAATTCAAATGTTTATATTTTAATTAAAACAAAATAGTGCAACAAGTGTAATGCAATAAACAAACAAGCAAACGGTGAACAATAATAAGAATAAGAATAATAATAATAATAATAAAACAAGTAATTAATTTCGTTAATTGATAACTAGAATTACTCTAAGCATTCTACCACTCTTGTCAGAGTAAATTTTCACAGAGAGCACTGTCTTGTCAAAGGCACTGTAAAAATCCTAATATATCCCCAAACTACTCCGTCTAAGTTTTACATTATATTCCCATAGACCTATTTTAAACCATACTACTACACTGCTTCTAATTATTCAACTCTTTAGAAGTACTTGTACAAAGAAATGCGACGCACGGTTCTTGCTATAACTAATTACTACATTGGGAACACCAATAGCCTCAGAACCGTCGTGACCTGCAGATCTATTACACCTCAAGTGTTTCCTAACACTCTTCCTTTAAGAGATACTACTAACACAAATAGGCCTACATCATTTATAAACTTCTAAATATTATTTTAAGGAGTGCCTTTCACAATTCAGGTTTATGCCTTACAATCCAGCTAGTTATTATTCACTAAATAGATTTAACATTATATTAAAATTCCGTTCCCATGTTAACTTAATTTAAAATAAGGGTTAACTTTGGATGTTGCTTAAACATAAGCTGGACTGCAAGTGTCCGAACTTATTATTTCTCCATTCACCTGAATTGTACACAGGCGCATGGAGTGATAAAGACAGTGAGTAAAAGCCAGACGACCAGACGGCCACTGCTAGTAATATCAAGCAGTCATGTAAAGAGATATTAAGCGAAGCAATAGAGAGAACTACATAAGATTAGACCACAGTAAGTGAATGTATTGAGAATATGATTATTCGAGCATGTCAGCAATCAGCAATCAGCAATCGACCGAAGTTGCAGTAGCGTACCAAAGTACAATATACATGTAACAATAAGTCACAATACATTTGATAAATAATACATGCTAATGCTGTATCGATATCCAAATCCCAATCCCTGACAATGGGCTTTATAAAAAATTGATTTCCATCTCATCGAATCACGAATCATTATAGGCTAGATAAACCAGTTTTTAAATAACTATGTAAATACTGTACAAGTTTCACAAAACAATTACAAAAACTACTACAATAAAGTTCCATAACTGAATAAATTGTTCATGTGCGCGTACTTCTCTAATTGCAATTCTTATTTACTCTAATCATAGACTTCTAGATAACTATCATATGGACTTTCAACTCCGCCGAAAAAAAACCCAGTAGTGTACACAAGGAGGCCACGGAATAAGCTCAGTTGTTTATAAACAAATATTATTGATTAATTCCGAAAGAAATAGTTTTTAGTAGTTTGCATTTTACTTATTAATATAAAAAGTAGAAAATATCAAATCAATATAAATATAAGTAATTATAAAGGTATTTAGCAGAAATGTTACATTTAATGATTAATTATTAATACAAATTAGTATGGAGCAGCTGAAACAATATTGTCTATTGTCTACATGCATATTAGGCCTATAAAGTAAAAATTGGGAAGTTCTAATTAAATTAATAAGGATGTTATCATAGTTGCTAATTGTTATCATAGATGCTATATATAGGATATAAGGTCTAAAGGTGTCCATGCTCTAATTGACTAGGCATTCATCAGATCGTTAACGAATGTAACAGCATATTAATATCGACTACAACAGGTTAATTAACAAATTTAGTTAATGATATTACACAAGTATCTTGTTTAGATAATACCTGTACTATTGGCAAAGTGTCTTTCATTGTGGCGCTTGTTGAAAGTGAAACATTTGCCCATAGCAGTTATCTCTTCAGTGAACAGATCCTCAGGGCAATCAGATCCGTGCAGTACACATCTGTCAGCACACAGTATGTAACTTTATATTAATTAAGTCTTCGCTGTTGGCTCGTCATCAGAATCTGATGGGAATGGCGGATTAGTGGAAGTGCTGACTAAGTCCTTGCGAGTCAATCATAGAAAATGTTAACCGATGTCTTTTGATTATAGAGTCTCAGTTATTGAATATAGAGTTGCAGTATTACAGTCATGATTATATTACAATAATAATTAGAGTATATAGAATTGCAGTGAGTTAAAGACTACAGTCGGAACGCGGCAAACTTGTCCAGAAAATTCTTATTCTTTCACTCACTCAAAACCTTGAATGAGTGTGATAGTAGAAATAGTAGAATCTAAATGAATATTGCTAATCTCCTTTTGTAGCTAAATATTTCTTAAAGTAAAAAAGTAAATAATAATATTCATTCATACAGTTATAAAATGTATTTTATAGATATTCCCATAGATATTAAAATATCTTTTGTATTATTAAGTATTTACATTATTAAGTATGTAAATTATATAGTATTTTATATTTTATTAGGTATAAACTGTATTTTTAGTAAGAATTACTATGTAAACATATGTAAATCCTCTGTATAGCGAGTAGAAAGTAATATTTAAAAATATTACTTTACCTGAACCCTAAAACAAGCGTTAATTTCTGATTGCCACTGTACATGTAGATTAGAACAAACGTTTCTTGCTCGTAAGAGACGACTAAGTCGAAACAGTAATGGAACAGAAAACCGTCTCAGAAGCCATAGTTTATTAAATTAGAGATTGCGTTCATTGAGGTTTGGTTAAGGCAAAAACCTTTTAGTCTATTTAATAAATTTTTCTGGTCGCTTGAACGTCACTTAATGAGTTATAAGCACATTTCACGTTGGACCTTGCACTGGCTGGTTGTTCCAGTAAGGATGCAGTTTGGGAGATATCTGAATGAGAGAGAGATAGAGAGAGAGAGGGAGAGGAAGAGAGAGAAAATGAGAGATAGAGATATAGAGAGATAGACAGAGAGAGAGTGAGATTGAGAGATAGAGATATAGATAGATAGAAAGAGAAAGAGAGATAACCTGAAAATAAATTCATCCTTTGGAAATCCTAGTTCTTCCTCTATTTCCTGCATTGTTATATTCTGATCTATAAACATATTCAGTAAAAAATTAATAAATTTCCACTTTGCAATTTACATATATGTACTGCCCTTTTGGCCAAAAATCAATAATTCTGTGCAATAAAATAGCATATTGATAAAGCAACTTCATAACATGTTTTCAACTATTGAACAACAACCATCTTTCATATTGTTGTTTGTTTACTAACTACATGCACATTCCTATTGTTTGTATAATCTGTGCTGTGATGAACATAAAGTGTTCCCTCGAGAAGGCGAATCGAGCAATAAATGACGAGTAATAAGTATGAGTAATAAGTATGAGTAATAAGTATCGAGTAATCGAGAAATCGTGTAATAATGCAGAATTGGACGCTAAATCCTCATTCAAATACTCTTCAATGCAAGACGCATACCTTCGAGCTCTTGAAACACAGTCGGCATGTACATAAATCGACTAATCTCAGAGTAGTTACCTCCCATGTTTATATATGGGGAAACTTCTGCATCGTTGTCTTCTAAAAAACAAAACATTACAGGCGATTAAAAATAGTTCAATACGAAAAAGTTACGAAAGTCTAAAATTAACAGCTTAGTGTATAGTGCGTCAGGTAATATTATAAAAATTAAAATGACACAGTTGCTGGGGACCTTGGTAAATTTCTCAGGCGCACCTATCAGATAATAAATTCTCGAACATTCAAGGGAACGGTAACCTCGATAGTTGCTGACTATACACCGCTAAACCATTTAAATAATAATAAATATTGTAATAAATGTGATTGACACATAATTAATCGATAGAAAATTCTTACATTGAAATTATATCATATAATATTTTAATATTATTACTATTTATTAGTATTATCTTATTTATTATTATTATTATGATTATTATTATTTTTTATATTTACCCCGGTGTAAAGAACCTGGGGTTTGATAAAAACGATTCAAGCAATACGTGCTGAATCGCCGCCCGTCTGCTCGAGGTCATCAATCGGCTTAAACGAATTGTTGAAGCAGACTGCAATAAATCTTTGCAAAGACATGGAAAGCCTTTGCCAAAGAAAATATGTCTCTCGCTTATCGCCGGTTTGCTCTGCAATAAGTCTGCCTAACCATTAATAAAGTCAACTCCTTCGGATTCATAGGGCCCATGGTTTCAATGGCGACCGGAACAACTTCATATCCTAAGGACAGATCACGGTATTTATCCAACTTCCTAGAGGCGGCATGAACAGCAGCTCCACCGGCTGTGACTGAAGTCGTATTCAGGTAGGAGTTTGCCATAGTGTCAATGACCGTGACGTCCCAAACGGCACATTTACCGTTGCACCAGGGCACTAAAGTCATGCCGTCCGGACGATTGCCGTCTGATCTGGACAACCCACTTGGTTCCTTAGAGGAAGGGATGCCTGCTCTTGAAAGTGCTCGCCATATTAAGTCATTGAAATTGTGATGACGAGACATTCTACCTGAGCTTCGTTTGCAGGAGAGGCCGTGGAGACCTAAAGCGTCGACTTCATGACCGCAGGGGCACATGTGAGGCTCGCAAGTTTACGCCCCCAAACGGAAACTAACGGGTACTCGAATCGCCTCATTGTCTAAAAAAAGCCCACAAGAAGCAACAGGGAGAGCGTGAAGCCAGTCGCTGCTTCGCTTGGATGATACAGCTAGGAATCGTGCTCTGTCTACCGCATTGGACTGGGATTCTAACAGACTGTTATAAATCCGATCCAATATAGGACGGTCCCATGATTTCTGGTTACTGACTGAGGTAGAAGGTGGAGCACTGGAGGTGAGGCTTTTGGACCAAACTGACAACGCAACGTCAATGGATCTATCGGCAGAAAGGGAGCACTTATGAAGGATGGCGTCTTGCAACTGCCTCGTTCCCATCGCTGATGTCAAGAAGGCTGAAGACGCGATATGGGAAACAAGGCGAATTCCAAGACCACCTTTGCTCACCGGTAGACTGGCTTGCTGCCACTGCAAATCAGACAAATCTGCGTTGATAACGGCGCACAAGCATTGCCTAAGAGCCTCGTCGTAGTATAAAAGCCGAGGATTAGATAAGCTCGGACTAGAGCGCGGAATGTGCATAAGTTTAGGTGCACTTAATGAAAAGCGAAGGATTGTCAAAGCATCATGAGCGCCTAGCAACTTCAAGCGCGATGCTGTACGTTTGAGATCCTCCAAGCGACTAGATAAAGCGGTGGTAGTAGCTTCTTCTCCAGAGAGTGGCGCCGAGTAGAGTACTATGGTAGAGACCCATTGGAACAAAGGATGACAAAACTGAGTTGCCCCGAGATTTGCAAAATGATGATATGACTTCGCACTTGGTACGATTCAACTGAAGCCCCAATTCTTGGCCTCTGTCGATGATAGTCTGTACATCATTTGCAATCGACGACTCGCAACCACCTAGAGTAATGTCATCTAGGTATCCCACCGTGAGAGCGCTAGAGAGAGAAGTAAGGAGAGGGTGAATAGTCAAGCAAAATAGCATGGACCCTAAGGGAGCCCCTTGTTGGACTCCTTCCTGTGATTCAATGCACCAGTCTCCGAACTTCAACCACGAAGGGCTAGAGTAAGCTAGATGGCAGAAACTATACAACTCTGGTATCCTGTGATGTATTTCGCTGAGCATTTGTGATCTACTCTACTATTATTATTGTTATTATTATTATTATTATTTTTATTAATATTATCTCTACTGTCACCACTAACCAAAGAGTCATAAATAAGAACCTTATTGTTATTAATATTATTATTATTATTATTACCTCGGGTGTAAAAAACCCGAGGCTTGATAAAAAGAGAATTCAAAAATAAGGGCTAAATCGCCGCCCGGCTACTCGAGGTCATCTAGCTGCTTAAAAGAATTGCTCAAGCCGACTACATAAAATCTTTGGAAAGTCATAGAAAGCTGTTACCAATGAAAACGGACTACTACTACTACTATTACTTATGTTGCATGTTAGTTTTAGATTATTGTTGAATATGATTTTACCGTTGTCTAATGTAGGTATCACTATGATGTCATCGATTATACAATATTGACCCCATTCTAAGGACAGACGATCCTTCACAGCGGTAAAGACAACTTGATAAACAGAATCCACTTGTAGAGCCACGAACAACTGTCCAACAGCAGCTGTGGCTGTGCTGTATCTAAACTGACGCGTGGACACTGGATATGATTGATTGTCAGTTCTTATCAGCGATACTATCAGAGATATGTGAGGAGAAGAGAGTATATAGGCGAACATTACGTATCCGTTAGTTTTTGAACCAATTCTGAACATGGTTGATTTCAGTATAGCCTGCTCAGCGTACTTGCTAAAAACAACCTTCAGAGAATAGTCTGCAATAGCAACAGAATAATAAAATAATATAAATGCCAGAGCAAATTTTGAAATTATCTATAGCGAAATGAGTAGTACAGGCTTCAGTATTAATGTTTATCATATAAAATTGATAAGGTGATATTTAACTAATTAGATTTCTACTAACATAGTTTCTATGTTTTAAGTGGGTGAAGCTTCAGAAGATCTGAATGAATTTTAAAGCTTGAGCTACATCCGTATCAACAGAGAAAAGTTTCAAAGATGATAGAGGAGAAACTGACGTAAGAATCGGTGGCAGTTGACCATTCTCGGCAACCTCATGCACTTTAAAAGATCTGTCTCAGAAATTCAGACCGAGAAAGTTCTCCAGTCAACTCCAATCATTCCTAGGAACTGTAACATCATTACCAAATTTATTGTATCAAATACTTTCACAAAATCTACAAGACAGAAAGACATGGTTTATATTTTCTAAACTAAGTTCACATATAACTCACATTACTTCAATAGCTTTTCAAGTACCCACAATCTCTTCGAAAATTGAACATTAGAAACAAAGGAAAGTACGAGAAAGAGAAAAACTTTGAATATTTGAAAATAAGCCAGTATTTTAAATAATTATATTATTGACCGTAACATATCGGTATGTCGCAGAATTCTCTTTCTTGCTCAGCGGAAGTTGTGTAGCACCAGGGTTTCGCATCGTTCGTTGGATTTCTGCAATAATTATTCGACTTTCCGTTGTCCATGTCGGGAAAATCTGTTGTCTGGAATTGGACGTGTTGATGCGGATATTGAGAATTCCAATTCTGACAAGCCCTTCCAGTGAGTGTAACGTTTATTTTTCCCGTGTATCCCTTTCCATCTGATTCGGGCAATATACAGTCGTAGGATCTTTCTATGTACAACAATAATTTTAATAAATTGACGTTGTATGAGTTGCAAGCATTCACTTTGAGATATATCAAGTGAAAAAGCTGAATTTAATGAAAATTTAGCTATTGAAGTTTTCGAATAAAATCAGAAGCCCACATGTGCACGAGTGTAACTAAAAGAAACTCAATCTATAATTATATAATTATATATATATATATATATATATATATATATATATATATATATATATATGTGTGTGTGTGTGTGTGTGTGTGTGTGCGCGCGCACGCGCATGTGTGGTGTACGTGTGCGTATCATTTTCCTTTTAATCCTAGTATAGCCATGATCAGGATATAGAAATCGTTAGCAATTTCTGGAGCCTAGGGTTTAGCAACCGAATGCCCTTTCTGAAATTGGTTTGGATCTGTTTGCTTTGTCGCCTTTTACGACAGGTGCAGCCCACGGTTGGTCGGTATATATATATATATATATATATAGACGTTCCTGACATTGTATATCTATATATATATATATATATATATATATATATATATATATATATATAGATAGATAGACGTTCCTGACATTGTATATATATATATATATATATATATATATATATATATATTGTATATATATATATATATATATATATATATATATATATATACATGTATATACAGGGTAGTCTAGAATAAATGAAACTACTTTGAAGGCAATTAACTTTGACAATTTTTATCCAAACGTCTTTCTTGATACATTAAATTATAGATAATTATCTTTTGTGTTAAATTTTAAATATCAAAGAGATACTAATACACATGTTTGAGAAATTATCACTAGTCGCCGATATGTAGTTTTCATGTCATATGATCACCTGTATGAATGTAAACCTGCCAGAGTATATTGAACCGTAAAACTGGCCACCTAACGGTCCCCCCTGATTTGAACCCGACTTACTATTCGATTGTTTACTATTGTCATCAGCAATTAGTCTATCGTGATCCAATTCACGACGTTGAACAATTGAAACGAGTCAATGTTCTCCGCTGGGCTGAGATCAGTCAGACACTCGTGGACTCGGCGAATTGATCAGTGGTCCCAGCGGGTGAATGCAGTTATTTGGACACATGGTGGACACATTGAACCTTTGTTTAATTAATTATCAATTCATTTAGGACATTGATAGAAACTGCAATGTGCTTTTTGAAATAGTTAAGGCCTAATGCATAATCTTAAATTCTTGATTTTTAGATTTTGAGTTTTCACGCAATTTCATTGAAAATTACATATCGGCGACTAATGATGATTTCTCAAACATGTGTAATAGTATCCCTTTGACATTTAGAAAGTTAATAGAAAATAGAATTGTCTATAATTTAATGTGTCAAGTAAGACTTTTGGATAAAAATTGTCAGAAATTGCCTTCAAAGTAGTTTCATTATTCTGGACCACCCTATATATACATGTATGTGTGTGTGTGTAGAGGTAGACGTCAGATTTTGGTCATCGGGCAAGTTGTTTCATTGACACTATCCAAGCTTTATGATTGTCCTAAGCTTTTTCGTTCATTTAGCTACAGTTTTTTTAAACAAATATATATATATATATATAATAGTACTTCAAGCGATTTTGCATTGACACAGAGAATACGTCCAACTTAAAATAAAATAGCGTTACTTCAATAGTAACTTTAAATTAGTAACTTAAACAAATATACTTCTGTGGTCTCTGTATACTCTGTCGCCATATCTGGTGGTACTTTGGCGCCAGTTTGTGTAGATTCTGTAAGAAACGTCCCTGACATTGCCTTATGGCGAGGAACCGGATGTTAAATTCTTATTGATTGATTGATTTATTGATTAAAACTTTGCTTTTCTATAACGACTTTACAAACCAGATTGTGCTTCCATTTGTATAGCTGTCCATCGCGCTAGTCCAGGAGATTCGTCCGTAAAGTCACAAGTATTAAATCCATCTACAGTACAGCTTACACCTCCCAATATCCACGATAAACTACCTGTAAAATATACACAAATAAATAAATACAATGATTCGTCGATGATATAGTTTTCTTCTGCAAGTCATGTAGGACCTTTCATCAATTTTTACGAGTAATTATCAAAACAATTGTCATATATATAGAAGAATCTAGTTTTTTTAATTACCCAGTTAGTGAGATCCACTGAGATGTTAAAGGCTTTATGCATTGAGCTTAAAATATCATAGTCAATAGACTCTGAACAATATCACTTAGAAAATCCATTTCCTAGGCATAAATGGATTCGTAGTCTCTAAGATTGCCAGGATATTATCGTATTTAATCAGAATTAGAATTGTGTTTCGTTGACTTCAGGTAAGATTAGCACACACACAATATACTATAGAGAAAGTGCAATGAGATCCAAAGGCTCGAAAGCACTAGCATGAACCATGAACAGATGCAACTAAAATTTTATACAGATATAATAAAAACTTCGTGAAACCTAGTACAGTATCAAGACATTCACTGCAACAATAACATCAAACGCTTATTTGTACCTCTAGACATTAGAATATACATGTAGCTTAAACCCCCTTATAGATTTGTTGCCTCTTGATATATTCTGATTTTGTCAGAAACATCTTAGTTTAAAAGACCATCCTTGGTCTATTGAGACTTATTTAAATCTCTGATTCATATCTGAATTACTATTAATGTAGTTAAGCGTTTCGTGAGTCTTAAACAAGCCTGTAATTACTTCCTGAAGCTGTAGGCCTAATGTTATGTCAATGATACTTAATATCTGAGATTAACGCTTAAAATCCTGCTTAATATTCGAGATTAATGGTCCCTTAAACAGACATATTTTCGCCTTAAAATGTTTCGCATGATAAACGTTAGGTGAATTGCAAGATAAATGATCAGATTTAGTTTAATAGAAGATAGGCCCTCATGGCAAAAGTTGAAAACTTTAATACAAACGGCTGACACAGATATGTTTCAGATAAACTGTAGGCCTACTTATCATTACTGGCAATAATTAATATGAATATTAACTTAACTTGCAGAGACTTATAAGGGACCCTCATGTAGAGAACTTATGCTGTAGGACTTCGCGGAAGAGAATGTAGTTAGCAATAATAAAAATAAAAATGAAAACTTACAAAAGAACATACAACACACAACAATTAGAGAAAAGAATGTTTTCATTTTAACAATTCAATACAAGCCTCGTTTTGGAGCAATGTTCCAGTAAAAAGTTAAATTGAATACTTGAACCGGTTCTCTCGTCAACCTTATGCTGGGCAATTCACTAAATGCTGCTACAAACTGGTACAAGGACGACGACTTTAAGTCCAGATCCAGCTTCATAGTTCCGACCATCCTTCCGTCGCCGTAAAGAGCAATCAGTTGTTTTGATTGAGTCGTCTCCGTGGAGGCGTTACCACGAACAAGACTGAGAGACATGGTCCCGTGCAGTTCTATGTCCACATAGAGATATATGAAGGATGGCGTAACATTGCTTTGAATTTCAAACATTACGGAAGTCCACGTCGCAAAGATGTTCATTGTCTTCACCGGCGTAGCGGGAATTCTGAGAGAGTGGCTGTATGCTGCATTATACAAGACATGCTCATTGAAATTTGAGCTACAATGTTTTAAAGAATTATAAACTGCCGGGCCAGAATGAAGTGGTAATTCAAGAGAAAAAAAAGTATTTCCTGGGAAATAATAGTACAATGTTTACACCCGCATTTGTGGTTGCTTGCAAGAGATAAGTGCACCCCCTTTAATAGCAAGAATTAATGTGCACCATTACCACCACAGCAAATATGTGATTGATCTGTTCACTGCAATTTTTAATATCAGCTACTTAATTAAAGTATTAAGAGCTGTTCAACCATTACTAAATAATAAATTGCAAACGTTTTTCTGGATAATAACATTCCTCTATTGCTTCAAGATTAACACGAATGCGCAAATGTTCGCAATTGATGCATTGTGTCCTAACTGACATACTGAATTGACTTATTTATAACACGTACTGTATGCTATGGGACATTTGAAAAGCAATCTGACAACGTCATATAGTTATAATACCTAAAACAAGCATACGAACATAATCGAAATGAAAACGCGGAACTAATGGCTTAACAATATCTACACAAATAATAAAGGTGAAATATCGTTTAAAGTAGTTAGAGTCATTTGACATCGTTAGGTAACTAAATATCGTGGAAGTTATGTAGTTTTCATCCCTCAAGCAGCTGTGATTAGATGTGACTGCATAGCCCATGAATGTGCCCATTGGATGCTCTTGGGAAGAGTACTAGAATAAACTTAGAAAGTATGCTATAGCATTTACAATATATATTTCCATTCATCAGATTTATCTGTATTTGGAAGCACCCGTAAATGATAAATTTACTGAAACATGAAAAGATGCAAAAATACATTAATATACCGTTAGTTTCCAAATCGTTGGGATGCAGTTACAGATAGTCAAGCTGTGGCTTATCGGAGAAGTAAGCCATCATCTCCGCCATATATCACGTACAGATATTAGACATCGTACATAAAATTCATATACATGTACAATATATATATATATATATATGCATGTATATATACATATACATACTTAAATATTTAAGAAGAAAAGCAGTAAGAGATGGAATTTGAACGGATTGAAAGAGAAAAGAAGTCAGTTTCAGGAAGCAGTGGAAAAAAAGTTAAGGAAATGAAGGACTACGAAAGAACAGGGGTAAATGAAAGATGGTGTCAGCTAAAGGAAGCTATTAAAATAGGTGCAAAAGAAGTCTGTGGCTTTCTTAAAGCAAATACAGCTAAAAAAAACCTTGGATCACAAGCGAGATGCTACACAAAATGGATGAAAGGAGGAAATGGAAAAGTATTGACACCAGTCATGGCCAAAGGAAATATAGAAGCTTAAACAGTGAACTTAGAATAATTACAGACAAAGCAAAAGATCATTGGTGGAGTGAAAAGTGTGATGATTTAGCAGAATATGATAGAAGAGGGAGGTCGTATCTATTATACCAGGAAGTCAGGATATTAACAAGAACCGATAAGAAAAAGAAAGGAGATGCAAAGAACATTAGTATAATGGGTAAAGATGGGGAATTGAAGACAGAACTGGAAGAAGTAAAAGAGAGATGGAGAAAATATGTAGAGAAATTGTATGATAAGGCTGGGAAACCAGTTCAAGAGGATTTTAAAATAGAAGAAGAGAATATCATAGAAGACGATAAAAGGGGCCCCGATTTAATGAAAGAGGAAATTTATTCTGCAATTAACAGTATGAAGAAGGGAAAGGCAGCCGGAATAGATGAAATCCCAGCAGAATTCTTTAAAATGTTGGAAGGAGAAACACTCATAAGTTAATGGAGGTATGTATGGAAGTGTACAATATAGGTATTTGGCCAGACGACTTTACCAAGTCAGTGATGATTCCAATTCCCAAAAAAGCCAATGCTGTGGAGTGTTCGGATTACAGAACAATCAGCTTAATACCTCATGCATCGAAGATCTTATTAAAGATAGTAAATAATCGCATTCAGTCGAAAGCAGAGATGATACTGAGCAAGACACAATTTGGTTTTAGGAAAGGATGCGGCACAAGAGAAGCAATAGGAGTAATGCGGGTTCTTTGCGAAAGAAGCTTAGAATATGGTAATGACGTTTTTGTATGCTTTGTAGACTTCGAGAAGGCCTTTGACAGGATTGATTGGATAACGATGATGAATATCTTAAAAAGAATAGGAATTGACTGGAGAGATAGAAGACTAATTTTGAACTTGTACATGAATCAAAGAGCAGTAATCAAAATCCAACAAGAATACTCAGAAGAAGGTGAAATAGGACGTGGAGTAAGACAAGGTTGTAGCATTTCGCCGCTGCTGTTTAACATTTACGCTGAGGCAATGATGGAGGAAGCCATGGAAGACTTAGAAGAAGGAATAAAAGTAGGAGGGAATTTGTTACAAGATGTACGATTTCAGATGACCAAGGAATGGTAGCGGCCAGCGAGATTGGATTGCAGAAGATAATGGATAGGCTGAATGATACGGCCCTAAGATATGGCATGAAGATTAATATAAAAAAGACGAAGGTTATGAGAGTGTCCAATAATATAGGGGAAGTTAGTATCACAATAAATGGTACGAAATTGGAACAGGTAAGGAGTTTCAAATATTTGGTTCATACTATAAGCGATGACGGGAAATGCGAGACTGAAGTATGCAGTAGGATTGCACAAGCAAAAGCGGCCTTTGATAATAGAAAAGAACTATTAACTAAAAGTCTGAAGAAAGACACAAAGATAAAGATAGTGAAAACTTTGGTTTGGACCACGCTACTGTATGATTGTGAATCATGGACCTTAAGGAAGGAAGATATTAGGAAACTGGAGGCATTTTAAACGAGGATTTAAAGAAGAATGGAGAGGATTAGTTGGACTCAAAAGATTACAAATGAGGAAGTTCTAGAGAGAGTTGTCACAGATAGACAGTTGATAAATGTATTAAAAAATAGGAAGAAGAGATGGATAGGACATATTCTAAGGGGGAAGGTCTATTAAAAGAGGTCATAGAAGGTAGAATCGAAGGAAAAAGAGGCAGGGGCTGGCCGATATTAGGTATGTTAGATGATTTAAAGACCCACTCATATGTGGAAATGAAGAGGAAGGCGGAAGACAGAGAAAAGTGGAGGCGTTATGTACCATGGACCTGCCAGTAGGCAGTGCACTAAGATATATATATATATATATATATATATATATATATATATATACAATGATATATGAATAAATGAATATATACATGTACATATATATAATATATGTATAATAAAGCATTAAGGAGGGACAAAGGTGAAAAGGCAGAAGTGTAGCTGGTTAGAATATCTAATTTTCTACCGGTTTATGGTGTAATATGTGTAACACTGTACCTTGAATTTGCTGCGTAGAGGTATTGTACGATACAGAATCCAAGCAATTATTAATCAAAACGTTCAAACCAATGCTAATCTGAATCAGGCCGCTCGATGAATCTACTTCCACTGGAATATGTTTTCCAGTCATATTAACGATAATATTCTCAAACGATGTATTTGTAGGCACCTGTTAATGAATGGTTTCATTTAAATTAAGTTTAGCTAACAACCAGAAGAATATTTTTTCAGTTACTTTGAAAGTTGCACTGTTTTTCTCTCAATAACTGGAGGCCGTTGAGGAGGAATATACAATAATTATTTCCTTAATCATTTCATGGTACAATAATAAAGAACAAACGGAGAGAATGTGTTGATTTATTCAGCTTTCACTTTTCATATTATGATAATTCTTGAGCGCGAAAAGAAATGGGGACTGACGAGAGAAATGCGTCTTCAAAAATAGTCATGAAAACTAATCTCACAATTAAATATCTTAGAAAACCCATTTTTGTCGCAGTTGACGTATTAGTGATATTTTATGCCAGTATTCATCCTAACAGATAACTGCATCCTTTGCTCTTACTGATAGTTTTGTAGAAAGCCAAATTTAGTGCTAAATGAATGAAATCTCATCGCCAAACTGTCCTAGTTGAACTTGAGGTAGTAGTATAGAGTTGTCAGTAATCAACATTGTAAGTTATTGATTCGACTTTTCGCTTGATGTAATAAATAACTAAATGGTTCGATCTAGTTAAAAATTATTATTTTTAAAATGATGATACATAGCAATAGTCTAATAACCTGAATAACAATATTATCACATCCTTCACCAATGTCAGTTGATTGGTTAGAGATGGAGTTGAAGTGAATAGTGAAATGTATCCGACCGGCTCCAAAGATATAAATACTGAACTTTGAATACAATGTGAGAAATGTTTCATTGCCAAGCCAGACACTGCCGGTTAGTCCATATTGAAGAAAGACTAATTCTACAGTCAAATTAAACAAAAAATTCAAATTAAATTCGCGTTGGAACGTAAACATAGCAATTAGTTCATATTATCTCTAGTAGCAAAAATTCAATGAAATTTTACATTGAGAAATTAAATGTTACTTTGAGAAAATACATTTAATTTAAAAAAATTAAATTTTACTTTAACCTTATATTTAAAGTAATTTGATTTTACTTGAACCTTATGTTTAAAGAAATCCTACCTCTTCCTGGACTCTCAATGACGGCGCTTGGCTTCAGCTCCACCAGCCACTTATAGTCAGGAATCAAACCGACAAGTCCCGCCACATCTGAAAGTCCTTCCTGATCAGATACTGACAACATAATATAATGAAGTATAAACATATATATATATATATCTTAGTGCACTGCCTACTGGCAGGTCCATGGTACATAGCGCCTCCACTCTTCTCTGTCTTCCGCCTTCCTCTTCATTTCCACACATGAGTGGGTCTTTAAATCATCTAACATACCTAATCTCGGCCTGCCCTTGCCTCTTTCTCCTTCCATTCTACCTTCTATGACCTCTTTTAATAGACCTTCCCCCCTTAGAATGTATCCTATCCATCTCTTCTTCCTATTTCTTAATACATTTATCAACTGTCTATCTGTGCCAACTCTCTCCAGGACTTACTCATTTGTAACCTTTTGAGTCCAGCTAATCCTTTCCATTCTTCTCCAAATCCACATTTCCAATGTCTCCACTCCAGTTTCCTAATATCTTCCTTTCTTAAGGTCCATGTTTCACATCCACATAATAGCGTGGTCCAAACCAAAGTTTTCACTATCTTTATATATATATATATATATATATATATATATAGGATGAGTAAAAAAAGTGATAACACCTGCAAAAAGTTTGAATATCTCAGGCAATTTTTAATAATTTCAAATCAAACTTTAACCGATTACTAAAGGACCAATTGTTGATGAGGTGGCCAATTTTCATCCATTTTGGTATAAAGATTGGCCTTTATGAAAGTTTCAGCACAGCAACCCCCCTTTTTTGAATGTACTGTAAATAAAAATTTATATTTAATTTATTTTCTTGGGCCCTGAAAAGGCTCGTTGTGGTGGTTCAGAAAGAACCAGTTGTATCTGCTAACATTACTGACTATTCTATATCCTTTCCCAGCTGCTAAGCAGGACTGCAGTAGGTTTCGGAAGGCAAGGACAGCCTTGTTGATTTCAGCTTGGGGCACTCTCTCACAGCTTGTTTGTAGCACTTACTGTAGTTCGGTTTTGTTTTTAGCCTTCGACTGGTGTTTCTGATAGACATGCAGCATGGTTCCCCAGACATGGTAATCCAGAGGATTTTGATCGGGAGAGTTTGGAGACCATTCACTCCTGATGAAATGCGGATTTCTCTCGATGATCTATTTCTGTGCATGA
Organism: Enchytraeus crypticus; assembly: GCA_905160935.1. Classification (NCBI taxonomy): domain Eukaryota; kingdom Metazoa; phylum Annelida; class Clitellata; order Enchytraeida; family Enchytraeidae; genus Enchytraeus; species Enchytraeus crypticus. The sequence continues at coordinate 538,268 of CAJHZI010000514.1, forward strand.
GCCGGAGCATCATCCTGCTGAAAGATGGAATCATTTGGTAGAAGAGCATAGCAATCATCAAACAGCTCCGGAAGCAAAGTGTTGACGTAATACTGAGAGTTCACCTTTATTTCTCGTCAATGAAGTGCAATCTGCCCTTACCGTTGTAGAAAACGCCATTTTTAGGTAAAAACGGGGGGTTGCTCTGCTAAAACTTGTATAACTGGCCAATCTATAAATCAAAATGGATGAAAGTTGGCCACCCCATCAAAAATTAGTCCTTTATTAATTGGTAAAAGTTTGATTTGAAAATATTAACAATAGCCTGAGATATTCAAACTTTTTGCAGGTGTTATCACTTTTTTTACTCACCCTGTATGTATATATATAAGAGGGCCTATACATGTCATATAGGCTATATTGATCGTTTGATCGATACTATTTTTCAAATAAAAGGTTACGAAGATGTGAAGATATAATCACCTATATTGATATAATATGATACATTTTCTCTAAAAAGCTAATGTTAACGTCAGTTCCCATCACTCGAAAGCGATGTCAGTGACGGGAGAGCCCAGGATTTGAACCCCGCACATAGCTAGCGAAGAATTGAATGATCATCCACTACTCTGATTTGTTATCTACTGACTGATCTGAAATCTTCAAAAGATGCTGAGGCATGTTTAACATACATATATATTCTGTCATATTGTCAGAAATCTTTCCCATTAGTAATAAATTATTAATTACACATTTATAATTAGCACTCCTCGATAGTCGTGTTTATATATGTTTAACCTGTTGTATCATTTTCGAAATCACATGGCGATTCTACATTTCCAATGTGTGATATGGATAAGTTATCTGCCTTTATCACCATTATAGCAAATCGATATCGACCAGGAGGTAAACAAAAGGTCGCGAAATCCTGATATTCTGTATCCGACCAGTGCCCCAGCTTTGGACCTGATATTTGACCGAGAACTGAAGCCTGTATTATTTCAATTATAACGTCTTTTGTTGGCTGCTGGAAGAAAATGACTAGTAGATTCTCTCGCTCCAGTTCCACAACTGGACTCATTATAGCGCTGTCTGCTGAGGAGGTGTTCTCATTTGGTGTGTACGTAAGGTAATAACCTAAAATTTATATATTAAATCTATATACACAGATGTCATATATAATTGCCTCATTAACTTTTAATAATATAAACACGAGACCATTGGCTATGAAATATAGGCCTATTTATGAGCTTTCCAATATGTAACTAATATTGACTATTAGAACGAAAGAAAGCCACGCCAAATTCGAATTCGATGTGTTCGATGCGTAGCCGATTGTGAGAAAAGTGGACCTATGATTCCCAAGGATTTTGTATTGAACTACTAGAGATGCTTGGCTAACGTTCCGCTTGACAATACGTCTGCGATTTGCCCGTGAAAAGGAAAATATTTTAAACACTAGATACAGCTGTTTTTACATTTCCATTTGGCTGTTTTAGTTCGGCCGGTTTACGTATGTTTTCAATTTACAGTGCTGCATTTAAAAATGACTGAACTTCATAGAACAGACAGTCTTAAAAACGATGCTTCGTTGGTATTGATATGGCTATTGTTATGTTTTACGTTGTAATTGTTGGAGAATCTACTATATAAGTGAATACGTATGTCCATAGGACGACTGCGTACAATGATATACCTTTTTATGCAAAATTAAAGTGTATAAATATTACGCCATTTTTTCTATAATACATTCAGTTTTTTAAACTCTTTGATAGCATCACATTATTTTCGTGTCTTTCTAGTTAACTAATAAATTTGACTTGTTTGATAACAACATAGCTAAATCCAATAATATTCCATTTCAATGCATAATTTATCTCTTTTGCTATGTTGGCTTGTTGATATTGTTGTATTGTTATGCTTTTGTGGAGAATTAAAAAAGGTTTACAATGTTATACAAACTTTCAGATAGGAGTGGAAGCCACAGTTTAGAAAGAGTGTAGCCGCAGAAATGAAACTGATTAAATGAGCAACTAATCCCGATAGGCTCGAAAATATCTGAAACTAACAATTCATAATTACAGTTCCTCTGTATACTTAGATAGAGTTAATTTTTCCTCTACCTAGCATGATCTACTGTAACATATGGGATCAACGGGGGGGCATACTCTGCACAAATCTGACATCCATTTTATTATAAGCAAAATATCGATATTTTCTGTCCTTTACCTGTATCTATGTTAAGTCAAATTAAAAAATATATCACTAACACAATTGATAGAGATTTTTTAAATATAAGGGATTTAATTTGTAACAGAAACTGTACCATTGCAGAGAGTGGGTCCGCAGATGAACACTTTTATATCAGAGTAATTGCTATACTATTTATATTATCTGAATTATAATATATTTTATTTCGATTTAATAAACACAGTTTCTCTCTCTCCTACCATTTCTCCCTTAATGTCATACATATTAATGTCTTTCTTTCATATTATTGTCACATATATGACTGCAATGCTCATGAGACAGTAGGTTACTTATCTTTAGGCAATCAATCTTGTGACATTGTATACGTTACACGGGGAAGCTACTAAAGTCTGAATACGTTTTGCACACCTTTAAATGCGAAGAATTAATAAATATATCAAACTGTATATGAAGTACTCTCTTAGTAAATTTATACCGTATTGTATAATTTCTTTTTATAACTTATTGTAAATAAATATATATTATATGTAACTTACTCTCTCCAAGGAAATATACATGTACATCGTATGTATAATTTACAGTAAATAAATATTTAGGCCTACTATATATAACTTACTCTATGCAAGTAAATATATACCGTATTGTATGTAACTTAGAACACATAAATATATACTGCACAGAACTTACTCTCTAAGCCGGGCACGTAGGTGATTAGACCAATCTTTGCTCTTACAATATCTCGTCTGGCTATTTCAAGCCCAGCTTTTACCAAGATAGACAATCTGCCTAGTGGTAGACGAATAAATATGTACTGCCCCAGTGAGGGTCGAATGGGAGTATCAGCATCGGGCGTGTTCATGCGCAGGTCATAGTATCCATCCTGACTAATTCTCTTAGAGTCAAGCACAGAGCCGTTCTCGGCCAGTATATCAGCTTCAAAGTATATATCTGTTGTAGTCACTTGGTAGGAAATAATGAGGACGCCTTCTTTCTCGATGTTCAGTTGAGGTGAAATTAGTCTTGTTTCAGCAACCTTGCCTGCCTGGAACTCACTCACTAAGCCGATGTTAGATTTCTCGTCTAAATGAAAAAGGTTGTGCAATTATAATGATTAAAAGTTGACTATCGTTAGGCAGTTAAACTTTAACTATTTTTTCAAACTACTTCTGAATTTTTATACTTTTCATTTAAATTATATTTATTAGAGTAGTTGGAGTGTTAAAATACTTTGATTTGCCCATTTTAAATTTGTTAAACTGCTTTAAACTTTTGGATTAACATGAAGTAGTTAGACTACTTTTGAACGATTTCATACTAAATATTTTCGGGTACTTAAACCTTTTAGCTTAACTACTCCTATCTAAAGAAGTACGGAACTGTTTGGTTAATTACAAGGTATTTTACTACTGACTAGCACAGAAAGTTTATTTCAACAATCTAATATCAACTGTAGTTTATAATTATCTCTATTTACTCTCTATATAAAATTGAGCGATATGCACGTAATTCTTTCTACCGTCAAATATCAGGTCTTAGTTTAATATTAAAGCTCATACTTGCAAGTTGAATCTTTATCGATACAAATAATTAATTGATTAGTTAAAATGTTTATTAACTTACTAAATTCTGAAGTAGCACATAGATTGGAAAGAAACCTAGTTTCTCATTGCCTATATCAGCTTCTTACTAATCGTCTCCTATAATACTGAGTATAACTTCAGCCTACATCTGCATCATCTATCTTCAGTGCATCGTTTTGTGTACATTGATTGATTCTACATGTATATGGCGTGCAATAAAATTGTGATTTTCATTTAAACTTTTAGTTTATCATGACGAATCCATTTCTAAGCATAGGCTAAAATACTATTAATGCATTCACTAATTATATGGACGAATTGCTTTTAGAGGGAATTTAATATAATCAAGTAATGTAAAATCTAAGGTTAATGATGAGCTCCCTATTAGTCTACATTTATATTAGCATGTGAAATGTGAATATTTTAGACTGAAGTGAACTAGACAGATAAAGAAAAAGCAAAGTTAAATGACAAGCAGTTAACTGTTCCAGGTTATGTTAGGTACCTGATGAACTGATCATTGGCTAAATGAAGAGCAGATAACAAGCTACAAATGTTATGTATCTGCTGCTGGACTGAGCAGAGTGCATGTCGAATACTTTTCATACTTTGTATAATTCTTAGTGCCAAAATTCTAAATATTACGCATGGAAATATGAGATTAATGATATGTGTATTCCCTACTTACTAACTGTAAGAGATAGCTAACTAAAAAATTGAGAAATGTAATTCAGCAATGATACAGCTAAAGCAGAAGCCAACTGCTTCTCAGGCATTCTACTTACAGAAAGCATGAAAGTATGTGTGGTATCAAATATTTAAGGGCTCAACTTACTTCGAGATCAAGACTTTTAGGAATATGTACATTACACCCGAGTCACAGCCTATATAAATGTAATAATAATGGGCCAGACGACTACATGATCCACTGCGGATCAGTATTTCGAAATGAATATGCTCTCGAGCATATTCATTTCTCTTCAGTTAATGATGCGATTCGAATCAATTGTGCAGTTTCAATGTTTGACACTATAATGAATATCATTTGCACTAAATACGACACTGTACAAACAGGAATTAAACTTAAAATAATGACTGAATAAATTAACTGCAAGAATAAAATTCTGAATACGTTTGCTGTTTGCCTATTATATTAATAAAAATTGTTACTTTACCTAAGGATGAAAGTATCCATCTATCAGGACCAACTGATATGTCACGGAAATTGCACTGATTCTGTGATGAGAACTCACAATTAAGTGTTTCATCCACCGAAGCTAATATAATACAAGATTAAGAAATACACTATATTATCGTCCTTAGTACTTATTGCATATACACTGTACATGTATGTGTATACATACAGTAAATACATGCACATATATACATGATACATATACAATAGATAATGTAGAGTAGATTCAATATTTAAATTCTGTTTGCTTAAATTCACTTAAGTTCTTTCTTACCAGTTGAATGCTATATTTCATTATCATATTTGCATCATATGCAAAGTTCCTAGAGTACTTGCTCCTTGCCTAAAGATACTATCTCTGACAATGTGCTGTTGACAGGAGTACAGACAATAAACTTGGCTCCATGTTTATATCTCAAACACTCTCCCTTTGCATCAATGTGGACGAGCAATATCTTTGTGAGAGTTTGAATTCTTATATGGGTTATGAAACATTTACCATAAACTACTCTGACTACCAAATAGCTCGATAGAAAGAGAATACCACTGCTTTAAATATAATTTAATGAGTACCTCATTTAGTTAAGTAGATTTAAGATTTGAATATTGTTGATGAAAATTACTGGACAAATATTTACACATTAGAATTAATTGTTAGTCGTCTAATTACTGACGTACTCTTTAGACTATCTAGATTTTAATTATGCGATTTAATTATATGTTATAGTTCATTCTAATCATTTCATGATGTGCAAGTGAATTACATGCAATACCAGCGTCATATATTGAAGGTGTTTAGAGAAATATTTATTGCGATAGAGGAATCATATTGCTATTTAGCATACCATTGACTGGATGAGAACAATTAGAATCCTGAAAATCAAAATTTTCTATAAGTCCGTATACACCTGTTCCGAATTTCTTATACTCAACTGCAATTACAAATTCTTCTGCAGCAATAGGTGTCAAATCCACATCAGTAGATAATAGCTGAGTGCCTGCTCCAAATGTGTTTACCACGTGGAACAGCTTCAGATACTGCAGATGATTATTTAGCATGTACCGCACGCTAATTGTGCACTCCGATAGTGTCACAAATCTAATCTTCAGACATCCGTGATCTGAAAGTTTCTGACGTAATGGTGAAACCAGGTACAACGAATATTCAGTCTCTGAGTTGAAAATAGTTTCGTCCTTGACCATTTCCATGAGAAATATCGGATATAATGGGCTGGAGTTTTCTGAAACTAACAGTGATAGCCCAAAAAATTAAATTGCCAGTATACGTGTAAATAACAATGTGAGTTACTTACGGTGTATATACAGTTTGTGCACATACAGTCAGTTTTTTGAGTTGTAAAATACCCAATGTTTGACTTCAAAATAAAACCGTAACAGCATGAGCTTACTTTTAAACTAAATTGACCTTACGTAAAATTTGGCACGGATAACCTCTTATTGTGGTTTTATTTTAACTAAATTTTTATTAATATTTTTCAATCTTGGTTGTTGGTTTAAATTTGTTTTTCTATTAGTACTATACCATATCCAAAATAATCCATAGTGTTAAAAATTAAGAAAATTACACTTAGAATCAAATTTAATTTAATATAAATTGACGTTTAGAAGAAACAGTCGTGTCGTTATAATATTAAGACTTGCCGTATTTGATTTGGTACATTCAGTTCGGCATAAAAATCTAACCAGCAAAGAACTTCTTAAGCTATTGAATGAAATATAGTGATTTTTTCTAATTTATTGGGACTGGAATTAAATTGGCACAAAGTTCATTAGTTCAAACAAGTAGTATTAATCAGTGACAACTATCATAGTTAATTATCATTTCGGTATACTTTCTGTATTATAGTTAGCCTTTAACAAACCGGTATATATGATAACACTGTTGACAACAAATTTCCGGAATTGATCGAAATAGCCTTATTACAACCTCATTTTATAGCACGAAATAGCTTCATTATAATATCGTTCCAAAAGACAACATAATCCTTTACACAATTAATTCTCTCGTTATGTGAAAAATGGCTTAATTAAATTAACCTCTGTTTTCAGTATTCAGTGGACTTTCAGAATCCTGCGTTAATCGGATCTCTGAATCAAATAAAGTTTTCAACGATTTATAGTTCACATTTGCTGAACTCAAAAAGAAAATTGTGTGAACATTCTTAAAAATTTTAAGATGCATTGGCCCTAGTGCAATAAAAAGGTTTGATTTTAAACCTGACTGAGAGGAAATGACTTCAAAAGTCAAGTCGAATCCTCGTCGCGCTACGGCAGCCATTTTGGTTCGATGCAGAATGACCACTGTGAAGCAGTCCTTGTTTAGTGACGTCGGTATGACTCTTCCACAAAATCTTTCAGATTGGTAAGTCTTCTCGGTTCCATTCATCAGGTACGTGCAGTTTAGCTACACAATTAGAGCGCAGGCATGACCAAGTGCTTGTACGATGAGGAGCTCAGTGGGTAAAAGACTAAAGCAAGGTCTAATTAGACTTCGTCATTCGAACGGATATAAGAGACTTTGTAGTCGCTGATCTAGAAAATTAAATTTTGTTGCTTACGAATGTTTTATTGCACTGATTATATAGTGTACTGATCTTTTACTGTACTGATTTTTTAGTGTACTGATCTTTTACTGTACTGATCTTTTACTGTACTGATCTTTTAGTGTACTGATCTTTTAGTGTATTGATCTTTTAGTGTATTGATCTTTTAGTGTATTGATCTTTCAGTATACTGATCTTTTAGTGTACTGATCCTTTAGTGTACTGATCTTTTAGTGTCCTGATCTTTTAGTGTACTGATCTTTTAGTGTACTGATCTTTTAGTGTCCTGATCTTTTAGTGTACTGATCTCTTAGTGTACTGATCTTATAATGCGTTGATCGTTATATGCTCTGATTTACATCGAAAGACTCATTACACGTAGAATAGTATTCATCTACATTTCGATATGTCATGCATTTACATTAGGTACATTATATACTGCAAATATAAATATATACATATAAGATTTCAACAAAAATGCAATTCAGCACATATAATGTGATTCATGAAATATATAGATATACATTTATTTCTTGTTAGAATTGTATATATCATAAACGAACATGCATAAATGGCTATACATGTATAGTATATTTACTATATTTACTACACAATTCAGTACAATGAATTAATAAATAAAAAGAATAAGAAAATAAAATAACACTGAACAATACAGACACGTATGTAAAATATCTATTTAACACTAGTTATGCCTTTATGTGGATACGGCAATTTATTGAAGAAGATACTCTAAAAGCTCTCTATCTAAAATCAGTAAAAATCGCTAGTCAATATTTGACTAAAGCGTTAAATTGGCGCTAACTAAATTGCAGGTTAAATCAATTGTACAGTAGTTTACGTATTTACAGAACTCAAATACTTGTAATTTTAAAGCTTGCATTAAACTTTACAATTGTTTTATCATTTGATTATAGCATTATAGAAATCAGTCAGCTAACTTGAATGAAATCATTCTGGCAACCGGTGGATTCGTCAATGTCCATGTCGTAAAATCTCAATAGTATTAAATGGTTTTTGCTGGCGGCATAAATGCTGTGCAAGCACGAGACACCCACTGGGTACGAGTAGGGATAGTTAGCGGATGAGATTCTTCCACTCAGAGCGTAGTGCGAGGTATTGCACGATGACTCTGAATCAAGAGCTGAAGCAACAACAGCAACAACAACATCAACATCCTCCCTTGAATCGCAGTTTAACTAAGGTCGGGATACAAATAGACTGTCTCAAATCCTCTATGTCTTACACCACACCGCCAGCCAATGTCCTATAAGAGACTTATCCACTCGTTTAAATTTTTGTTACAATTCAATTTCTGAGCCTAGGCGCTCACCAACCGAATCCCTTTCTGACGTTGGTTTGGATATTAGTGCTGTAGTCCCTTCTACGACACGTGCAGTTACCGGTTGATTAATTCTTCAAATAACTCGGATACAATACGAGGAAAACAACACCACATATAATGTGATAACAACAACAGCAACAACAACTAAAGCAAAACAACTATAAATTATTTTGATGCTGCCGTTAGTGACAGCTTCTCACACCATGGAACCAGGTCAAAACACTACGAACAAAGAGAAAGAACTTAAAACGATTCAAATCAGTATCCGCAAAAAAACCCAAAGGAAAGGAATTTAAGAAAACAAATATGCGTTGGTCAAAACTCTTGGATATCGATATCCGATGAAAATATTTATCCAAATAATAGATCCATAGAGTGTACAGAACAGTTCATGGAAGGGAAAAGAAGACGTGATAAAAATTAGAACTTAGAAAGAGTAGATAAAGGAGATTTTTCTTATCTGCCGAGCAGTATATTATTGTCGAAAAAGCGATTAACGGCTTATTGCGTGCAATAAAATGAAACAGTATTATTTAATTTCCCATATACAGGATTAAAAACTTTAAAAAGCCCACATTAGACAGGATAGATGGAGTATATTTCACGTCAACATTCTTAAGTTAATCTTGACTAAGGCGTTTATTAAAGACGACTCCTTATACTCAAGCTTTTGTCACTAATACCTGATCAAGCTTATGAATGTTATAGCATTGATAACACAAAACGCGTATGAGTTTATGAAATTGCTGAGTTGAAATTATTTCAATTGTATAAATTGAGCAATTTATACAATTAAGGCGTTGATTAGCATTATTAGTTGATCGACAGATTATATGCACAAAATCTAAATCAAATTTACAGAAATTCACAGAAATGCCATGAAACAGATTTACAGCGGTAAGATTCAAACGTCAGTTTTGCTTATATCCATCTCGACAAGACTAAGCGCAAAGCATTAGCATCATTCTAATGATGGAACCTGAAAGAGTTATCCTTTTACTGCTGTCTCTATTAATATTAAATTAATAACAAATAGAGATAAATAATCAGAAAATACGTACAATTGCCTGTTCTGCTTATCCAGGAATTGTGCGCTAATGAGGATGTACCAGTAAATGTTCCGCAGGAGTTGTTAAATCCTCTAAAAAGGCATACATTGTTGTCAAAACCTAAAATAAATTAAAACGTTAAAATAATCGTACGTTGTGACATTTTGTAATGCTTGCTGAAACTAAATATAAATCCTAATTACCTCATTGAATATTTAAGAAATATTGGCTTAATACCAAACTATCATGAATTTAAAAATGCAATGGCCAAGAGTACTAGAGAAGAATTTTTTATTCATAATTTTAAAACGAATTTTTTTTCTTAGGCGGAACCTACCAGTGTGCGTTTTAAGTGTTTTAATTTTAAATGACGAGAAATCACTACTACATGTACGTAAACAATTTTTCACATTAGGAATTTAAAATAAAAAATGTCTATACTAAAATATTCCAGGTAAATTTAGCTGAACGTCAATCACTTCCTTGTATAGCTACATGTACGTATTAAGAGGAGTAGGCTCTTGTCAGGATTTCCTTTCTCACTGTCTCTACTTTCACCATTGTTCTTCCAAATGGTTGGTTCAAAATTCATATTCATACCCACTGCTTTCACACTTTTAAAATATACTTAATTAAGCAACATATTTATTCTACAAAAAATAGTAATACTTTGTAAAACCGTAATGCATCTATTATGAATATTTTGTATTGAATAAATGTGGAGTGAACACTTCAATCAGTGGGTTGATCTACGACGACTTATGAAAGTTAACAGCTAATCTCAGCTACACTAATTTTATACTAGGTACTCTTGTTGCTGCATAGTAAGTGGCTCAAGGAGTCAAGTTGCTACTTAACTATAATCTATTTGATTTTTCTATTCTGTATACTAGATATTTTATATATCACTTAATGATCAAAATCTTAATCGATGGCGGCGTGCATTTTACAATGGTTATTTTTGAACGCAAATGAAGAAGTTCCAGAGAGAGAGTTGGTACAGATAGGCAGTTGATAAATGCATTAATAAATATGAAGAAAAGCCGGTTAGGACACAATTTAAGGGGGAAATTTTTACTCAATGAGAATAAATGTGTAATTTCCCCAGAAGCAGTTCTGTCCTTCAAAATATTCTTTTGCGGTAAAAATGGTGATTAAATGAAGCTATTTGGCTTTAGAACTCTAAAACTATTCCGTCAATGAACTCAATTTCAAAGATGTAATTCGTTAAGTCTTAAGTGTAGATATGTTAAAAACATAAGATTTCGCTAGAAACATACCTGGATTTGGCTGAAACTGAACTCTGCAGTTTATCTGATAAGCGGAAATATCGTCTAGCCAAACATCTGATGGATCTGTCGTTGACCCGATTTCAGTAACAAATGCTATGCGATATGAACCACTCGGCAGACACACAAATATCCATCGCCATGCATCACCCGCAATGCTGGAAGAATAAAGCTGACCAAGGGGATACTGCAGCTCTGAGTAGAGAATCACCAGCAGGGTGCTTGATGTAGTCTGGGATGGAGTAATCTTATAGCGAAATTTCAATCCCATTGGCAAATAAAAGTGTACTACTGGTGAAAGTAAGAGTACTCTGTCCTTTTCGTTTCCGAGTTGAGCCTTGAGAACTAGGTACTGGTTCGGTTTTCCTAATAGACATATTGCAACGATTACACTACATGTAAAACGAATTTTAGCTTTTTTAAAAATTTCCCTTGAATACAATGCAGACAACATTTTAGATATGAAAGCTGAAGCAATGGTTATGAGATATATTTGTTGAATAACTGTAAGAAGCGAAATTGCTGAGGGCAATACATGATTAAATTTATAACAGTACCCGAATTTCCGCGGTTTGAGGTGTTACACCATTCGCAAATGCCATGTAATATGATGCTATGAACCTAAACAACTTGGCAAGCACAAATTTACACCGCCAGGAGACCCTCATACATATACTCTTGTTTAAAAGTAAAAGTACCTCTCAATTTAAAGAGTAAAAGTGAAGTATTAAAACGGCACATAAAATAAAGCCTAAAGTTTTATAAAATACCCATTAACTTTTGTGTGATTTTAAACACTGATGGTATAAAAACGCCAAAGATTGATGCCACTGATTGGCTCAATGTTTGGCATATTAAGCGCCCAGTTAAGAGCGTGATAGGAGTTTGAACTTAAGAATTGAATTCCTCAATTAACAAAGCATTTTAACAGACAGAATAGTTCAATAATTCGTCAATCTACCCAACCGCCTGATACTGTCAGACTAGACAAATTACTTAATGTTCAGAATGGTCATTATAATAAAAGATTGAATCGAGTTGTCACATAAACCTGAGAGGCAATTGACACAGTGCCGTAAAATAACTAGACTTCAACAGAATAGACACCGCAGTAGCATTTCTCTATTTTTTTTTTTTTTTTCACGTAGATCGAATAAAAGCTGTTCACAGTCATAAAGGGTCGTGACGACGGACATAGCGGCCCGAAGGCACTGACATATGCTCTGTAAAGCTGTAGCAGAAACTCGCTTTATGTGGAAAAAGAATCAATAGCGTAAAAGGTGCTATATGGCGTATTACAAATATCTACCACACATGCGCATACATAAGCACATATGCTTATTGAATGCCAATAATTGCTTTTACATGTGCACACTGTTCATACAGGGCCTAACGACATACAGTACGTTGCCACGTAGACATGCAGCATAACTACGCTAATGTCATAAGCATATAATTATAATTCCTCGTGTTGAGCCCGGGTATGGTTAGGGCCACTACAGAATAGGGCAACTGCAAACAAGTTGTCACATGTACGTAAGAGGCGACTAAGGCAGGAGCTGAGGAAGCAGAGGGGACCCACCTCACCATGAAATTTTTTCCCCAAGATTAAATGTCAGTTACTCCATTATAGAGTATTATTCCCCAGCTACAGGCTACATTAAGGTGCGGAAAAGGAATAGCCATTTACTAATGGATTGATTCGTTGATCGATGGTGCATATGTGCTTTTATGGAGAGTGTAAAGTATGTGAGTAGGAATATGTACTTTGGACCTGCCGCTAGGCAGAATACTAGAGAGAGACATATATATATATATATATATATATATATATATATGTATATAATTATATTTATATATATACCAGTATTGACGTCATTCTCGGAAGCAGTAGTCCACTGAGCTTGAGTATCTTGTGCCGACTTGTAACCACAGATGTACGGATGACTAAAGTCACAGTCGACGCTTACGAAATCGTCTGCATAGAATTTCAAGCATCAGAATTATTTATATATTTATTTAAAATTTCGATTTTGCATAGCAAATACACAATGTAATGTAAATATTTGAATAGCAAATAATTGCAAAATCAGGATTAACCCAAGGCACTAGGCACTTGTACGGACTCATATAAAGAATTATACAGCATAATTACAGAGCAAATAACAAAAATATAGGAATGTTAAATAACAGTAAATACAGTTTTGGTGAATAACAGCAATATTAAATATTTGAATGGTAAATAACACCAATATAAATATGGTAAACAACAAAGGCATTGTAAAGAACAGTAATAAAGGTATGTTAAATAGCAACAATATTTGAATAGTAATAAATATATTTTAAGTTGACTACAACACTTTCCAATGTCATTTCCCGTTAGTTGTTTACGGTTCCACTTTTGAATATTTTGCACGTTTGATATAACAATCCAAAAATTCATGCTAAGTTTGATCTTATTAATTATTATCCAATATAAACTAACTTTTTATATATGAAACTTAAACGCAAGGAATTCAAATGTCATTCCTTCAAATAATTAATCTTCTATCAGTATTATGGTTAATGCTGACCTACACTATTACGTAAATCTAACATACTGCATTTAGCAATTTCTCCTGAACCACAGTAATTCTTCTGTTGACAACTTAGAGAGCTCGGAATGCACAGACCACTGCTGCATCTTGCCTCTTCTTCACCACAGTCTGCAAAATAATTTTTTTATATTTACACGACACGGCTAAATATATGCTAGGTAATGTTGAAACAAATTCATTACATTACTTAGAGATAGTATTGTACACGTAGTCTAAATACAATTCTCTCACTCCAAAGTTTTTCCAAGAGGTATGTAAAATTTCTTTTACATACAAAATGCAAATACTTATCAGATAATCTACTAAACAACATATCAATGGACATGTAAGCTGGAGCCAGTGGCGAAGTCGTTAAGATACTCGACCGCGGATCAGATGGTGCGGGGTTCAAATCCTGGGCTCGCCCGTCACTGACATCGCTTTCGAGTCAGGAAACTGACGTTAACCGTAGCTTTACTAGCTTTTTTAGCTTTAAGTACATCAACAAAGTACACTCAATATAATCATGTAACCAATTTCATCGTTATCGTTATGTTTCCTTGAATCCCAGTTTAACAAAGTTCAGGATAAGCTTTTTCATTCGTTTAAAAAAATTTGAAGCAACTTCTGGAGCCTAGGAGCTCACCAACCAAATGACCTTTATGATGTTGGTTTGGAACTTAGTGCTTGTCGCCTTTTACGAGACATTTGTCCACGATTGGTCTATCTTCAGCAACCCGGACACATCGCTGAAAATCATATAATATCGGTACATACACCATTATTAATAATGTAAGAATTACAAATGGTATCTTTAAATTTCAATTTTATGTCAAAATAACAATTAGAATATTAACTTACTACAGTATGGGATGTCACAGCGCTCCACCCTGATGATAGAGGTACCGGTTAGATATACGAGACAGGAAGGATAGTCCCAGCTATTACCAGGCACATATCTACAATAGTTACTAGCGTCTTCTATCCTCGCATCTGGAAGCCAAGTGGCTAACTCCGGCACACTACTCCAGGGCAGACAGGTCTTGTTGGAGTCAGTCACGGCTGTTGTGCCCATATAATTTCTTCCCAATGGTCCGACCACGCACTCCTTCTCCTCTTCTGAAATAACGAATACATTATTTTTGGTCAAAATTTCTTAACATACGATCTCTCTTTTAGTGCACTGCCTACTGGCAGGTCCATGGTACATAACGCCTCCACTCTTCTCTGTCTTCCGCCTTCCTCTTCATTTCCACATATGAGTGGGTCTTTAAATCATCTAACATACCTAATCTCGGCCTGCCCCTGCCTCTTTTTCCTTCCATTCTACCTTCTATGACCTCTTTTAATAGACCTTCCCCCCTTAGAATGTGTCCTATCCATCTCTTCGTCCTATTTCTTAATACATTTATCAACTGTCTATCTGTGCTAACTCTCTCCAGGACTTACTACGATACAAAACGATAAATTCATGTTTTAACAACTTTTATCGTATTAGAAATATAGTTGCAATTCTTTAAGAGGTTTAAATTGCAGAATTGCACAAATGCTTAATCCTAAAAGACACAGCTGAAGATTACTGAATCACAGCGACGACCCAATCATCTCTAAGTGCTGATAGCAGAAGACTGCAACTCTAAGTTTTATAATTGTTCAACGAGGTATCTACGTGCATCAGTGTCATATTTCGTCAAATTTCTAATTGATATCAGTAATAAAGATAAAAAAGAATGCGAGACATATTTCTCACCCCTGGGGGTCTATTGGATAGTCCATTAGACTTTTGAATGGCATTCTTGTCACATCATGTGTCTTTTAATTAATCAGTGTAAGGCACATATATCAGCAGACAAAGCAGGGATTCAGCATTTCACTGGTAAAACTCAGAAAAGATAAATATTCTCTGCTGACTTGCTAAAACCATTTCTGCCACTGTATTACCTAATGTGCTTTTACATTCTAAACTTGATTATTGTAGCTCTCTGTTAAATGATCTCCCTTTAATTCGTCTCCAACATGTATTAAATGCCCTTTCTCGTGTCGTCTTTAATGTACAAATTTTCAAATCCTTCACATCTTATATTCTTAAGAAACTAGATTGGCTTCCAGTCTCTTACTGAATAAAATTCAAGATCGCTTCCTCTGCTTTAAAAAAGGATTAAAGTATGGCAAAATCATCTCTGCCACTGTAATCTGATCAATCTGATTTTTATCAAACTATCAATCCTCTCATTGTCTTCTTTCCTCCACTAAAATCCTTCTTACTGTGCCAGACATCAGATCTGTCATGGGCAGACGCTCCATCATGTTTCTGCTACAACAATATGGACTCTCTGCCAAAAGATCTTTGTTTTTGTAATGTTATTAGTACTTTCCTGGGCAAGCTAAAAACCTATCTCTTTTCGATATAGGTTTAAATTTTAACCCTCTTGCCTAAGATCTTGGAATTGTACTGTTTTCATCCTATTTTCTCTTATGATCTTTATATACTCAGTCGTCACCTTGTGGCATGATATTGTCAGACGATTCTTCATGTGTCTGATCCAACAATATGGAACTCTCTACCAAAAGATCTTTGATCACATCGTGCATATGTTTTTACAGAGGTTGCAAAAGATGTTCCTGACATTTTCTTAATGAGAAGAATCGGAGTTAAATTCTTACTGATTGATTGATAAGTAGAGTTGGTATTACGTAACAAAGTGCATGAGGCGAAATATTACTTTTGAAATAAATATAGATGCTAAAGTTCATTTATACCGAAGGCGCTACACTGCATAATTCGGATGTCATCAATTGCCACACTGCTACCTCCTAACGAAGCTCTCAAGGCGTAGAAGGCGATTTGACTAATACTGCTCGGAATACGGATAAACACTCTAGTCCAGTCGGATATCCGCTGATCAGTAGGCGATACAAATAAATAAAAGGTTTGGGCAACGGATCTGGTGAACATGTAAGTTAACAGGGTCGTGCTCTGACCCTCAAGCCAATAGTAGAACTCCAAACAAAGACCGGTTGTGTTTATGAATGGAGTATAAATCATTGAACTGTATCCCGCCCTCTGATCTGAGAATGGAAGATATTTAAAATGTCCGCTAGCTGTCACAAAAGAAAGAATACGTTTTGATTATCTAAATATCTAAAGTTAACATATACCTTTTTGAGCTTTAAATTCAATAAATTAAATCTGTTGAATGCTAAGAGTTAACGGTTGAAGTGCGAAACTATGGTAAACTGTTCAAAGTTTACAATAGATAGGAATTTGTGTTCAATGCTAGCAGTGTAAATCTTCGCACGGAACTCTAGTCAACCTTCTTCGAAAGATTAACTATTATTTATTAATTTAATATTATTAATATTAATTAATATTATTTTAAATTATTGTATTATTAAACTTATTAATCATAAGTTTAATAATACAATAGAAAATAAATTAAATAGAATAGAAAATAGAAAACTAAATAGAAAACTAAATAGCGACTTCAGAATATAAATATTTAGAGAATATAAAGCCTGCATTTTTACAACAGAGAATTATGGATAATAACAAAATGTACAGGAAATGTAACAGAAATGATATACATGTAGACGCATTTCATACATAGCTACTTAAAATTTGTTAAGAACACATTATATATTTAATACAAAATGGTGAAGTTTATTAAAGGACTAAAGAAATTCCTTTGAGTGAAATCATAAGGGAAAACATTAAGTTGGATAGGATATATGTTTAGATTACATGAAAATTCTGAAATAAGAAAAGAGCTTACATATAAATTATATTATTAACTAATAAATTAAAGATTGATATGGAATATAAACGTAACTTACAGAATATAACAAAGACTTTTGTATATTAGATATCAAATTTAATCTTGCGTATAGTGAAATGTACCACTCTGCGAACACTGATGAAGTAAACGGGAAACCACCCCAGATGCCTTTTTCCCAGCTATAGGCCAACAAAGAATGGATAATGGATATCCTTTTTAAAGGGATTAACTTGTTGATCTATGAAGTGCTCCAAATGGATAGTGAAAGCAGACTGTGAGTATGACTATTTACCTTGGACCAGCCGTATGTCAGAGTACTAGAGAGAGAGACAAAAATAAAACTATTTTTTACAATATTTCATAATATCACAAAACATCATATTTAATCGTGACTGCACATTGCTTGCGCATTGATTGTCAATCATTATGTGTTAGTTTCCAGACAATACCTGTGTTGAGTGTTGAGTCGACACCCATTGGTGTTTGACCCGCAACCCCGATCAACCAGGTTTCGTCGTTTGCATTATACGATATCAGCGGACAGTTCTCTTCAGCAGCAGTCTCAAAGTTGCAGTGAATGTAGTTCTTTGCTTTACAATACATTTCACACAAGCAGTAATCAGCACACTTCAGAAGAAGATTATAGAACGAAATTTTGCAATATGTTTAATAGACAGAAAACTACTGTAGTTCTAGTAAAATTTCAAAAAGGATTTATAAAAGGAATTGTTAGAATGATGTGCTAATTAGTTCGATGAACTGATTGCTTCATGAAATAGTTTACATTTAAGACACTTCGACTATTTCAGAAACAATTGCGACATTAGTGAAAGGTAGTATCTTAAGTAAAATTAGAGAAAAATCATAAGGTAAAGGTAATATTCTGTTTATTACAACTAAATATTATACAATGCCAAAAGGCAAGCGATTAAAATAAATTTAACTTTGAAAATGAACACGTGGGACCGATGGTTAATCCATGTGCTCACAAAAATATAAAATTTCCCACATAAAATAAAAAAGATTTTTACATTAAAGTAATAAACTTTGATAATACTTCTGCATAACTAGTCTCATTTTAATTTAATTTAATTTAATTATTTAATTAATTTCATTAATCACAATTGCATAAAATCTAGATTATAACAGCATCGTGTAAATATTAGAGCACCTAGTTGAGTTTCTCTTCGATAGAATTCCATTTTCAAAGACTTGTTACACTGCGTCTCACTCTGCGGCAGTTCCTCTCCGTTGTAGCTCGTCAGGATACAACTTCTATTCTGTCTCGAGTATAGAAATCCATTGCAGACATCTTCAAATATTTTAGAGCAGTATCTGCGACAGACTTGGCGAGACACTTCCCCCAGCCTATAAATAATCTGCTGGGACAGTGTTGAAGTCCAAACAGCTGACGGCAAGCTGCACACTTCCGGTAGCAGGACGTAGTTTTCTGTTTCTGATCCTATATCGCCTACAGAGAAAACATGAAATCAGATGACGAAAATATCCACGCAAAAATACTCAGAAAAATAAATTTCCGCTGCTTCAAATCTGAAAAAACAAGCCAGCGACACCAGTAGTTACTGTATTTCATAAGTAGCGCCTACAACTAATTGATATCAAAAGTCAAAATTTAAGCTAAAGATACCGGGGCTCACCTGTAACTAATTATGTAAGTTGATTTTAAACAGTGAAATCGTTCTCCTTTTAAAGTACATAATAATTGTGATCAGAAGTAGACTATTAAACTTCTTTGCAATACCATTAACGCTGCTTTTGTGCTACGTCATTTATTTATCTTTTTGCTACCTCTGTGGCTGGAGCCAGTGGCGATGACAGTAAGATTTCCGACCGCGCATCAGTATGTGTGAATTCAAATCCTGAGGCCGAGCGTCACTGATATCGTTTTCGAGAGATGAAATCGGCTTTACAGCTTTAAATAGCATTAGGGTTTTCTATGAAATGACACCATTGACATATTTTGTGTGAAAATCATAGATGATCTTCTCTGAAAAAACATAAATTTGCGCTATCTTTATAAGATTTATTCTGATTCTTTTGATTAATACTTAACATTTGAATGTAGCAGCATTTAACATACGGTCAACCACATTCAAATCAAGAACAAAACCAATTACCAATTATAAATAGTCACCAGCAAGCAACTCGAGAGAGATTGTTATTACTCAATTGGGATTGTATTATTGAACCAGCATCAAGCATAGCAGTGATCACTCAAAATCTTTATTGCACTCCTGGCATGAACCGGGAGAGTTGTAAACCTCGAAAATCTAGAAAAGACCCATTTTGAGTACAGCACTTAAAATGAATTATTTTTACAAATATCAAGCGCTAATTTAATTTGGTTTCTTTTTCATAATACAGCTTGCTGTTTATATGAATACAAGACATATTATATTTATATTGAAATAAGGAATGTTCAAGCGCCATTTACAATATTGACTACCGGTGCCTAGGTCTAGGTGAATCAATATCCACTGAACTGAACTGAATGGTAACAGTTAAGTCTTAGAATCCTGAGGATAAATAATTAATTCAGCATCAACAACAAATAAAGCCAAATTACAATTAGGTGTCTAGTACATTGCGCAGATATCCATCCCTCTGTTTGAAGAAAATCAATAACAATTTCATTTTTAATGAGAGTCCAAAGAACAGAAATGAGTCATATATTTTGAAGACTCCAAATGCATAATGACAGGATGCAATGGTTAACAATGGGATCAAAAAAGATCGAGAATAATGAAAGCTGAGTGAAACCACCAATGATTCATTCTCCAAGAATAAAAGAGCAGTTGTCAAACTTCGACCAGGGTTGTAAGAAAATAATAACGTCGGATATGTTACTAGTTAAGTCAAGTTGTTGAGTTTTCTAACTGCTATTCGTCTTAATGTCAGAGCTATAATACTCTAAGCCAATAGAAAATATAACCAATTCAAAGGGATAAGAGATGGAGATAAACATTTGAACGCCTTAGACTTTTTTGATAACAAACTTTGTAAAAGAGAGTTTTGGATACAAAAGTATGTGGATAGCCTGAATGTCATGACACTTAATTAAAGTGTCACAAGATCAACATTGTATAGTGATCAGAAAATTCAGACAATTTGACCTAATCGTAACGGGAAACGTGCTTAAAATATGCGGTTCAAAGAAGAAACTAGGTGTTGAATTACTCAGTCAAAATGAGTAATGTTGTGGCAAAACAATAACTCTAGTAACTGCTCATCTAAAGCCATAAATAAACAAAAATATAAAAGGATGAATGTTATTTTGAATCACAAAATAGCTGGGTTCAATTCCAGTGCTCTTCCCGTCACTGCCGTTAGAACACGAAACTGACGTTAAACTTGGCTGTAGCTGTTTTAATCACACTTTAGTACTCTATAGCTCTCTCAAAATTATATTAAAATAGAAAAATGTGTAAATGGTAGTTTAAAGTCAGCTTCAGTTACCAAAAAGAAGACAAGTGCTATGCGACCTTCAAGAGATTATTAGATAAATATAAATATGGCATTGAATAATAAGCATTTGAAGCAGAAAAGAAACCTCAGATAGCTGGGCAAAGCCATTGAGGCTGATGGTTAAGACGAAACTACAATAAAATTTGGAATTATATTGACAATCTTAAGATACCCCCGATATCTGAAAATTAATCTAAAGAACATTAAGAAAACCTTAAATATAATAATTGTGAAAGCATTCAAATCAATTGTGTAATCTACATTACTGTACGGATGTGAAATGTGGACATTGAAGCAAGACGAAATCAGGAAACTAGCAAAATTTGAAATGTGGTTACGGAGGAATATGGAAAAGATTACTTGGACTCTCTGCGATACAAATTAAGAAGTTTGCGATAGAGTTGCCACAATCTAATAGATAATTAATATGATACAAATTAGAAAATACTGGATAGCAAAGTGAATAATAATAATAATAATAATAATAACAATAATAATAATAACAAGAAGAAAAAGAATAGGAATAAGAATTATAGTAAAAATTATAATAAGCACGTATTGCTCGAGTCGTTTTTATCCAACCTCGGGTTCTTTACAGCCGGGGTATATTTCTAAAAAATAACAATAGTATCAAGTGCACCTAAACTTATGCACATTCTGCGCGCCAGT
Source organism: Enchytraeus crypticus (assembly GCA_905160935.1). Classification (NCBI taxonomy): domain Eukaryota; kingdom Metazoa; phylum Annelida; class Clitellata; order Enchytraeida; family Enchytraeidae; genus Enchytraeus; species Enchytraeus crypticus. Next base: position 560,005 of record CAJHZI010000514.1, read on the forward strand.
CAGAGACTCTTTCATTCGTGGCTGTTAGACTACGACGAGGCTCTGAGGAAATGCGTGCCCGTCGTTATCAATTCTGATTTGTCTGACTTTCAGTGGAAACAAGTCAGTCTACCGGTGAGCAAGGGTGGTCTTGGAATCCGCCTTGCTTCCCATATCGCGCGTTCGGCCTTCTTGACCTCAGAGATGGGAACTAAGCAGTTGCAATATGCCATCCTCCACAAGGCTCCCATTCTGTCGATACATCCATTGACGAAGCATTGTCGCTTTGTTCCAAATGCTACACCATCAGTGATCCGCCATCTACCTCAGTCAGTAACTAAAAACAATGGCACTGTCCTCTAGTGGATCAGAATTAAAATCGACTTTTGGAGTCCTACTCTAGTGCTCTAGACAGAGTATGACTATTAGCTGTGTCAACCAAAAGAAGCAGCGACAGGCTTCACGCTCTCCCTATTGTTTCATGTTAGCATTTCTTTGACAACGAGGCAATTAGAGTGGCTAGTAGCTACCGTTTAGGGGCGAAAACTTGCGAACCTCACATTTGCCCCTGCGGTCATGAATTCGATGCTTTGGGTCTCCACGGCCTTTCGTACAAACGCAGTTAAGGTAGAAAGTCTCGCCACCACAAATTAAACGGCATAATTTGGCAAGCACTTTCTCGAGCAGGCATCCCTTCCTCTAAGGAACCAAGCGGGTTGTCCAAATCAGATGGCAAGCGCCCGGACGGCATAACTTTAGTGCCCAGGTGCATTGTTATATGTGCCGTATGGGACGTCACGGTTATTGACATTATGGCAAACTCGTACATGAATACGACTTCATTCACTGCCAGTGGAGCTGCTGAACTAGCCGCCTCTAAGAATATGAATAAGTACCGCGTTCTGTCACTAGGTATGAAGTTGTTCCGGTGGCCATTGAAACCATGGGCCCTATGAATCCCGATGGAGTTAACTTCATTAATGGCATAGGCAGACTAATTGCAGAGCAAACCAGCGATAATCGAGAAACCTCATTTCTTTGGCCAAAGGCATTCTATGACTTTGCAAAGATATATATATATATATATATATATATATATATATATATATATATATATATATATATATACATACATGTATATATATATATATATACATTGCACATATATATCTATTCATTTCTTTATTCGTCAACAATAGACATGATCACGATACATCACACACACACACACACACACATACACACACACATATATATATATATATATATATACATATATATATACATACATACACGTATGATCATAAATAGTAAAAATGCATTATAAGAAACTTATATAGAGTTCCTACTAATTTCAGCCCTGTCCTTAAACGCTTCGTACATTAAATACCCGCTTCTACCATAAGACACTCTGTTGACCAGAACAATCGAACAATATAGGCAATCTAAAAATAATCACACAGCTTATCTATTTCCCTCAGAACATGTCTAGTTACAAAGTGCTTAAAATTTTTATTTCTACTGACTCTATTTAGGCTGTTTCTAAAGAAATAAAAAAAGTTTAACTCTAATATAGGGAAGTATTAATAATAAGACGAACAAGAAGAAGAAAGGGCTTAATTCATCTTAAATTTCTCATCTGAGGATGATGTCAGGGACGCCCCCACAGCACACATCACTGCAGATAAATTCATCTAAACCAACCCAGAAATGGCATGGGTTAAAGAGAAGGAAGATCCTAAATGGTGCCAGTTCGGTGAAAGAAGATTATCATCGGTGGAACAAAACACTCGCAAGGGACGATATAGAAAAAAATTCAGATACGTAGGAAGGCTTATCAAATCGCGGAGTTTTGAAAGTTATACGTAGCTCTAAACTTACCTGGTAACTGAAGATCTATGTTTGGTTCAGAAGCTTGATTTCTGTCGACTATCATGACGTCATAAAGGTCATGTTGATGTATAGCTGTTAATCTAATGCAATGCAGCAATATACTTGTGTGTTAGCATTACTACTGTACAATAGTATACAACAAGAGAATAATGCTTCTGGCTGATTTATTATTTTTCGTTCATACACAAGCAACCTGGAGTGTGAAATTGAATACGGTTCAACTGCGCGGAGATGTGCCCCTTCACATACATTTATATATATTTTAAAAGCAATCCGAATGTACTAAAAGGCAGTGTCCATGCACAGGTATACATGTATATATCATATAAACTAAAACATATTTACGTGCATATGAATGCATGCACATACTTCTCTATATCGAGTATTACATTGCTTTTATAGATTTTAAGAAAATGCAGTATATTTTTCAAAAGATTTTTATTTTTGAAAGAGGGCTGTCTGGAGTGAAAAACTACGGACGCTATTTAGATAAAATTATCTAATTTTGATAAAGTATCACTTTAAAATACTAAAATAGCTGTCGTATCACACATAAACAAAAACTTTTACAGCAAAAGCCGCAATAATTCACTGAATCCTGAATCAAACGCTATGCAGTAGAACTGTTTAACAAGTTTTAAGCAATCGAAAGTTAAGTCGGAATCTGTTATCTTCCGGAACTTCCATCAGTGATACCATAAGCATGACAAGGCTGTTAGCTTAGTTTTAATGTTGCTATTAATAGAATATTAACATTGGGCGAGGTAGGCTGCTAGCTCATTAATAGTTATAAACGATGCAAAATAGGACTCGATAAGTAATTAATTGGATGAGATATCACTTTGGAAGACCGAATGCTGAAAACTCCCCGGTGCTGAAACTCATATAATAAAGAACTACTGGAAGCGACATGTCCTATCTCAGCCATTGCATAAAGAATGGCAGAAAAAAATGCTAGTGTTACCAGAAACTAATTTTGTTTTTTAATCACCAATGGCAATCCTGGAGAGGAAACAATGATCATCTGATGGATAATTAAATGCCCAATAGATGAATGCAAAATACATCTAAGAAGTGCAATCGTTTTACTGTATGATGTGGGAAGTCTTCTAAACGTAATTTCTTGTTATGTACAACTAGCTATTACTGTATATATGTATGTAGTTTAACAATGCAACCACTACACAAGGGAGCTTCTTAATATCTGGTGTGTCATGAGTGTTACCATAGCAACAGAATATTAAAATCGTTGACGATAAAAGGCCTATATATTAAGTTTTCGATTCTAAAATCTTATACAATATATTTTATCCATAACCCACTTTCTGTGTAACCTAGAGGATGCGGAATCTAATCCCTGCCGAACTGTCACTGAAGGTCTCCTTGAGAACCGAAAACTCTTATTTCAATGCACAAATAAAGCCAAAAACTATGTTAACGTCAGTTTCATCTCCCGAAAGCGATATCAGTGACGGGTGAACCCGGTATCTGAACCCACACGTACTGATCCACTGTCGGACGTCTTGACGCCATCGTCACTGGCTCCAGCCAGTGGAAATCTATAACGGTATTTACTAACTAGAGAATAAGTCCCGAGGGTTTTACTCGCCACACCTATAATCGTTCACAGCCAAACTGCGATCATTAGCGCGTCTGGTCGCGTGCAATTCCTCTCAGTTCATACCATCCTTTTAAAGCGGCTCGAAATGTCAGGACATTTAAAATGATTGTTTCTGATGTGACCTGAACTTTCACAGGTTTGACTCTGGGTCTGTATATGTATTGTAAAATAAGCAAACACGCAGCGAGCCACACCTACTTGTATTTGTTTTGATTGCAGATTGTGATGGCAGGATAAGGAAGGGAGTCAGTGTAGATATAATCCAGGCTGACACTTTTAGGGTTTGACAGAAGAAAGATGACTTTCCTTTGAACCAGAAACGCCAATATTCCTACCGCCGCCAGGAACAGAATCAACCACAGAAACCTTGAAATTCATAAAATTACTGAATTATTTATTGGGCTATAAAATTAACAGCGCTCTTCACCGATAAGCACGAGTCACGGTTTGAATCTAGTCGTGCCGATTAAGAGGGTGTCGCTAAGAAAACCGAAGTTAAACGTAACTCCTATTCAAGATATATATGTATCATTTGAGTTCCTTCTGAAATCCGCAAAATAAGCCTGTTCACGTAAGTGTGGCATCTAAATCTAAGCCTATATAGAATAAAATATCCTGTAGCTAATTAAGCAGGTTTATAGCAGGAAAGCAAAAAAACTACAAATGCATACCTGTTATGCGTTTATGGTTATCAGTGAGCCTAATATATGGTTATTATGGTTACTAGTTATTCTTCATAAAACTACTAATTTTATTTCACCAATGTTTTCTTATATCTATATTACTCAACCCATCTGATATCGATTGGTTACATTTTCTTGATTGTCTGTACATTATTTCTTATATGATTCGCTCACTCCTAAATTAAGCTCATTGGCTGACGTACAAAGAACATAATGAGGGAGTGCAAATTCTGTATATGCCTACCAACACTCTTGGATATTTCTTTGATGATTTACCTGGAATTTTTATCTTGATCAGATGATTTCAGGGTTCATTCTCTACCAAAACTCATCAAACCGCAAAAGTTTACGACCGAACACTGAAGGGTTAAGAGGTCTTCTAGTTCCGAAATAGTTGGCACAAATCCTTATGCAATTACCTAAAATTAAGTTAAATTATGCTGTCATAAAATAATGATGTGTTCAAAACTATTTCCGATTAAACTTGATAAAAGTATAAATTAGTATTTAAGTACAACGAAAAGGACTATATACCTGCGAATTTTCTGATTTTTTGTACTTGCTCCCACGACATAACGAAATCCATGCATAGTAGTTTGACCAGAGAATTCCGATAAATTGTTTTTAAATTTTGCTTTCATCCTATCAGGCATATTTATTATTTAAGCTATTAAGAATCGTCCAAGTCTCAAGTCACTGTGGACTGAGAATTTATTACTGAAGTGACTTTGAATATTTAAATAAAATGTTTTATTGTCACTTTGAAAGCTAATTAGTTACAACGCAACGATGTCGCTACAACGAGTGCTACGGTTGATCTCTGGCTTTCAAAAGTTTCCTGGAGTAGAATACCTTAATCAACCAATAATCAACAACAGAAACAATTGACGTGCAGCAGTGCCTGGTTATACAAGTAGGCGCATTGATCGGCATTCATTGCAGCAGCGGCCTGCGCTAGCCAGTGGCCTTTCTCGGATTATAGTGTCGTTAAGGGTGACAGATTAGGCTTAATTACAATTTCAAATTATATTCATCGACGCAGTGACTGTAGTTATTATATAATTAGTCACTTTTGTAGCGCCAAAGTGCGACAAAACTTACAAGTTAAAAATTAAAATTCCATGTATACATTTCTACGCCACACAGTCCTTACCGAATTAATCCTGGATGGGAAGTCGTTAAATTTTTATTAATATCATATTTCCAGCCGTAAATGGTGTGATTATAATTAGTCACCTTTTTGCATCTAAGCGTTGTGTTTCCAGGAGAGAACTTTAGTAGTAATTAGGCCTAATAGCATATTCTTTTTATTCACTATTAATATGTAAATAATAATTAACTACATGAAAATAATTTCAAATTGCATTAAATGGTTGCTATAATCGTAATATATAGATTTTAAAATATTTAAAATTTAAAAATTTTTAATTTTTTATTTGATTATGCATTGTTAATTTTTAATTTGATTATACTTTAAGTTATGATGTGGTTTACAATTCACTTTTTCAAGGTGGAGTCCTTATCGGAGGAACAAAGACGATGATTACAAAGGACTAAAGTCCATATACGAAATTTTCGTCCTTCAGTATTGTTCAAGTTCAGTGCTTAATCCAGCAAAAACTGATACAATAAAGAAAGCTAATCGCTCATGTGAATAATGCCCGGCAAATACTTAAGGAACTTGACAAAAAGGGCTTTTACCATGAAGCTTGTTTCTAGACAGAGTAGTTCTAGATAGAGAGATGCGAAAGAAACCAAAAGTTGCACCTACAATCGTGCAGAATATCGAGATTATCCGTGGATGAAAAAAGCTATTTATAGGCTTTCAATCAAAGAGGAATATTTTTAAAGTTAGTATCAAAGTTAGGCAGCCTTATCAAAGTACCGCCAGAGAGAGACAGAACCTCTTTAAACTTTAAGCTTTGAGTCATGGGACTGAATTAAGACTGTAAGCTCTCTCTCTCTCTCTCTCTCTCTCTCTCTCTCTCTCTCTCAACGCAATACCTACTGGCAGGTCCATGGTATATAACGCCTCCACTCTTCTAAGTCTTCCGCATTCCTCTTCATATCCACATATGAGTGGGTTTTTAAATCATCTAACATACCTAATCTCGGCCTGCCCCTGAGACTGTACGCATCCACACGTAAATAAAAATCACAGTCAGCACCAATACTAAAAGCACTCACTAGAGTCTTCAATTTCCAAGGTATATTGACTACATTGCACAGGCATGTATCTCACTGGCTTCTCTAAACGAATTCTATACACCAAATAAATAGTTTCGTGAGTACTTTAAATTAATTTTTCAAACTATTTAAAGTAGGCTCGTTTTTTAAGAAAGGAGCCTAAAACTGAGTGCCTTCAGCATAAGATGAATCGTTACCGATACCATAATTATATAAAAAGTAACTAAAATCTGTAAATTATAAGGTTAAAGTTAGGTTCATTTTGAAGAAAAAGGCAAATGCCAGAGGGTATTCGGTAGGAGCTATAGCCCTTATGCTGCTAGTAATCAGAGGAAGACTAAATTATGTTAAGTTAGTTGAGTTAGCCTTTTAAGAATTAGGAGAGCCAATCGATAAGAGAAATTTTATTAGGTGAATGCGCTATTTTGCAAGCATTATATAAATTGCCTACTTCTTGATTTTTGCATCGCTTTTGTTAATTGGCTCTCTGTCTCAGTAAAGGTAGAAAATGCAAATTAGTAACTTTTCACAATCCTCTAGTAAGGTAAGGACTCGTACTTAAGAAGGGTACCCCATGAGGTTAAAGTAATAAGACTGGCTCATACTGTTCAAATACCAAAAGCCTATGATAATAGCAGCTTGAAAATCATCAGTGGAAACATCAGTGACGGGAGAACCATGAACTTCAAACTCGCACATACTAAGCCTTCATCGAAAAACGTAGTCGATGCTGCAACTTGTCAGTCAACATCTAATGAATTAATTACCAAGATATTGCTTATAATTAGTAACTTTAAATGAAAATCATTGAATATAAAGAAACCATTTAATGATGACCTCATAACATTTGAAGACACTGATAACTCCATAAATTGATACAAAAGAAATTCAAAATACGTAATCTGACGATACAAAATAGCGATTTATACAATAGATAATTCCTCTCTCTCACACACACTCTCTCTTCCTCTCTCTCTCTCTCTCTCTCTCTCTCTCTCTCTCTCTAGCAACATGTTGGTAGGGTCAAGGCACATAGGTCCTTCAAATAATTTAAGTTTTGATTATCATCGCATTATCAAATGGTGCCGATCTGGTATTAATTCTTTTCATTCCGTTACTCTTCTGGTAGCCTTTGACAGAAACCTATCACCCTGAAGATGCTTTTCAGCTTTTATAGCAAAAATTACTTAGTCCGGATGAAGCATCCAAGTTTGTCGTAAATATGTTACAGTAAATATGCTTGCCATAAATTATCTTATTTCAGCTTGAAAAGCACTTCAGATATCTTTAAAACTTACCAGTAAAAAAGGAGTATATCATTTATGCGCACACATAATAGTTAGACTCCGTTAAGCTTGAGAAATCTAGACCAATAAGTGCGTAGACTTAAATACAGTTAAAATGTAATTTGAACATATTAGCAAAAATACGTCTAACCAATGCAAACTACATGCACGAGAAGTCAGTAACTACAACTAGACGTAAGCTGCAATAGACCTTCTCAAATGTGAAAACAATCCTTATTGACAAAACCAAAAGTGAAATTTTTAAGTTCTTCGCACTAGTCGTCACTGGTGTGGCTATTAATTCGAGGAAGTACAAAGCTCAATATTTGATAAACATCTAAAAAATCATTGGCGATCTTTAAAGAAAGCTTGTAAGGTTTGATGAAATGAATATAAATGAATAAATAAGATTAAATATTGTTGATGCCGATGCGGTAATTTCGGGTTTGCAGATCATATTATCAATATATTTCAAATATAAACATAAAAATGATTCTATTTATTTATGCAGGGATCTAATACATCTATGCATAGATTTCGTCGTATAAAATATCTTACTGTATATTGCCCTAATATCTTTAAGCAAAACAAATGTTTACCTGTAAATACAAATGGAAATACATATATATATATATATATATATATATATATATATATATATATGTATTTATATATATATATATATATATATATATATATATATATATATACAGGGCGCGCATTAAAAATATCCTCCTAGCACAATTGCGATAGCTTAGTCAATTCTTAATATTTCGCCTTGAAATTTTAAGTGGAATTCTAATTTTCTCCACTCTCTAGTGGAGGAAATTAGCCACAGCTGACCAAATTTTGTAAAAATATTTTTAAAGGAACCGGAGTTATCGAAGTTTTGCGAAAAAATTGATTTTTTTCATTTAACACGCAAAGTAAAACGCCAATTAGAATCAATTCCTAATTTTAAAATGTGCTGACCCTTAAAAAGGCCGTTAGATGATGACGACTCTGATATTGTGCTACAATGTGTGCTCGAAATGAACGCCCTGGGCTTTAATGCCGGACAGAAGTCTTTTCTAACAGATAAAATTGCGCTGTCAATGGACTGCTGTGGTAGGTCTTTCCAGATCTCTTGAAGAACAGCCTTTAATTCCGTTGTGTTTCTGGGTGTGGGCTTGAAAGCACGATACTTTTTCAACATGGGTCTCCAGACAAAGAATCAGGTGGATTAAAATCTGGAGAATTAGGAGGCCAATCATCCATTTTTATGAAATCTGTCCTGTATTGTACAAGAAAGTATTGCGCAAGACGTGAAGTGTGAGCCGGCGCTCCGTCCTGTTGAAAAATTAAATCATTTGACTTTAACTTGTTGCAGTCTTCAATCAGTTTCGGCAGAATAGTGCTAGTGCAATAAATTGTAGCAAAATATCAGAGGCATCATCATCTAACGGCCCTTTTCAGGGTCAGCACATTTTCAAAAGGAATTGATTCTAAATTGGCGTTTTACGTTGCGTGTTAAATGAAAAAAATCAATTTTTTCGCAAAACTTGGATAACTCCGGTTCCCTTAAAAATATTTTTTACAGAATTTGATCAGCTTGTGGCTAAATTCCTCGACAAGAGAACCTTAAAATTTCAAGGCGAAATATTACGAATTGACTAAGCTATCGCAATTGCACTAGGAGGATATTTTTTAATGCGTACCCTGTATATATAATCTTTTATTCACCAATTCTTGGCAGCAAACACGCACAGATACAATTACATTGCAAAACGTGACACAACAGAATACATATAAAGAATACCTTAAGAATTTAGATAACAGAATACATATTTATGCATATCTTAAGCATTTTGATAAATAAACAAATAGTTTACATTGTGCAAATTAGGCAAATTAGTTTCGAAAGCACTTTTTACTTTGAGCGCATATTTTCTGCTTCTACAATACCTTGTATTGCTTTGCTTTAAGGAATGAGGGTGAACATAGAGATTGTGCAGGCGTCTGTCATGTTGTAACAAAAACTACTTATTAATGGGCACTTATTAACCATACCACGCAAAATAATTGTTCTTAACAGTTTCTGCACAAAGATAGAAGATTCCTGAGTACCGTGATGAAGACTTTATCAACATAAATTCAATGAATACTTAGCCGCAAGAACGATGTAGTAGACTAACATGTATCAGAGAACTCACACATTAGATATGCAAGTGACTATACAACTGCGAATAGTTAACCGATATTAACTGACGGCACAATGTACATGTAATGCGAGGAAAAGATAGTCTTAACAGAAATTAGAAATATTAACAAAGAGTTCAATAGAAAATATATAGTGTTGAATTGAACTCAATTGAATCATTTTGATTTCACTTCATGTAGAGCAATGGAACACAAAGGCCAGAAAACATCCCGAACATATGCAGCTATATACTCCCATTACGCCATTAAAAACTTTACAAAACATCAAAACCATCAACTCAGGTATAATACTAATGCTTAAATATATACTCCTACGTACTAGCATACGCAAACAAACAGACACAATGAACTAAATACAAAATAATTATACAAAAGCACTTGCGTATAACATTTCTCAACTGATTTAAAAATTTAAATTTCACTGAATTTTGCATTAAAGAGTTGCCGTTTGAAATCTTGTGCATTTCTAAATAAAATATCTCATCAGCCAAAAATTCCATGGTTCAAAAATTCTAAGAGCCAAGTAATGAAATCCTAGCATTAAATCTTGAGACATCAATCTTTAATTTAAATGAATTTTCATGTGATTTTCGATTAGACTTCGTCAAAACCATCTGGTTCTAAAGCCGAAACCATCTGGTTCTATATCGGAGAACCAACTATAAGACCGTGAAGTAGCTTTCTGATTTCATGGCTAATCAGATTTAAGGTTTTAGCCTATTTATATAGGATTTGTATTTGACACTAGGGATTCCCTTACTGAAATTTCTCTGCACGGATTCCATCAATAAAATATCATGGACTGTGTGAGTAGACCAAACGATTTAGCAATATTCCACAAGTGGCAGAATGTACGATGCGATGGTCAACCTTAATCACCTAATTTTTCTACAATTTCGCTAATTTTTGATAAACACTAAGTTTAATAAGAACACAGTCAATCTATTTTTAATAAATGTTTAAAACATGTGTTTAGTAGTTGCATTCATTTTAACTAGAGTTTTAGAGTTACAGTACTATTATATTAAAAAATATGAGTCTCGTAGCAATTTTAAGTAGTACTCTGTTCATCTAATTCATCATTTTAAAGTTTCCAATGTAACAGGACAATTACATAAATGCAATTCAATTATACATGTACTTTCAAAATCAACAGCTGTCACTATTCAAGTACACATGAACAGGCGATTAAGGGATTTTTGAGACTCATTGAAAGTAAATTTTGGAATTAAATCGGCGCTGCCTTAACCCAACAGGCTAACTGCAGAACAATCTGCAAAACAAAAAAGGAGAGAAGTGGTATTTATTCCTGAAAATATTCTTAAGCCAGCGGGCTCATCCTAAATATAGGCTTTCTTAACTTTTCATACATTGTCTTACATTGCTTATTCATCTAAAACGTTTCTAGTAGAGATGGGAATTTTATGAATTTCCAGAGTTCGGGTTCGGTTCGGTTCGTTGAAAATGAAAGTTCGGTTCGGTTCGGGTTCGGTTAGCAGTTGACAATTTGAGAGTTCGGTTCGGTTCGGTTCGTTGAAAATTAAAGTTCGGTTCGGTTCGGGTTAGGTTCTAACAAGGGTTCGGGTTCGGTTCGCGTTCGGCTTACTTTCTAACTCCCAAGAGTTCGATTCGAGTTCGAAATGGTTTGGATAATGTTGCAATTGTTTAACTTTACTTAAATAATCATGGTTATGACAAAAATGTTTAAAATGGTTTATGGTAAATATGCTTAAAAATTCATTAAGTCATAATAACTGTCACATTTTTTCACCTGGGTAAAAATATGACAATGAAAAAAGGAGAGAAGTGGTATTTATTCCTGTACATTTCTTAAAAGTTAGTTGAAAACGAATGTTCATAATATCGATATTTAGCTTTATTATTGTATCTGAAATATTTTCCTTGATTATAACGAGCAAATAGCATGCTTCATCAATTTTTAAATTTTTATTGTCACTATAAACCTAAATTTAGATACGTTTATAATTAAGTGGAAATGTCTTGGCTAAAATTTGATCCAATATTTCCGAGACAAAGTGCAATTTAGTAACATAAAAATGCCAAATAAAAATAATTTGATCAACACGTGTACTTCCATAGAAAAATGATCATAATATACACTGTTTGCTATCAACTGACCAGTAATAAGCTTCATAATTTACCTTAGGGTTTCAAATTTTAAACTCTCAGATCAATTATGAAGTTACGAAAATAGTTATTAAATTATTGCATCGCTATGGTGCAAAATTATTTACTCCAGATAACCCTAACACATATAGAATGTCATATATAATTAGTTCTATTTGTAAATCTGGTTGAAAAAATATTAAGGTAGCACACTAAAATTAGAAAAAATTCATAATTTGAATTTAACAAGAACAAATCCACCTAGATTGAGTCAAGCATTTTCAGATTTTTACGTGATACTCTCATCACTTTTGTATTTTTGACGTTAATCTTCATTCCATATTTCAATGCCGTATCATTCAGACTATCCATTATCTTCTGTAGGCCCGTCTCGCTTTCCGCTGCCATTCCTTTGTACCGCTACCATTTTAAAATGTGTGTCGAAACCAGCCTTACCTGAATGTATGCTGTTAGATACTCTAAGACATGTAAATGCAAAAACTAGTATATATTTGTATTGTTCTAACTATCTTTATTTAATGTCAGGCTTGTGAAGAAGAAAGGAACTCCAAGAGTTTGGTTCAGTTCGATTTGGACGAAATCTGGGTTCGGGTTCGGTTCGGGTTCGGTCAGAGTCTGGGTTCGGCTCGGTTCGGTTCGGCCAGAATCTTGGGTTCGGGTTCGGTTCGGGTTCGGTCAGAGTCTGGGTTCGAGTTCGGTTCGATCAAAATTCTAGATTTTAGGGTTCGGTTTGGTTCGGGTTCGGTTCGATTCCCATCTCTAGTTTCTAGAGCCTAGAACTAGCATTCAAATTGTTATAGAAACGAATTGCAACATTTACGAACACACTCTAGATTGATAGCCCGTATTCATAGATAGCATATATATATATATATATATATATATATATATATATAAATTATATGCTATGTACTATATACATGTATATATATAGAATAAATATATATAAATATATATAATATATGTATATATAGATATATTATATATATACATGTATATGGACTCATATGTAGACATGAAAAGAAAAACGGAAGACAGAGAAGATTGGAGGCGCTATGTACAATGGACCTGCCAGCTGACAGTGCAATGATATATATATATACACAGTATATACATATACTAATATTATATAGTACATACCTGTTTATATATAAGTGTGTATGTAATATACATGTGCACGTGTAACTACGGTGTGTCAAAGTTTATATATACATATAATTATACATATATGTATATTTATATATATATATATATATATATATATATATATGCATGCATATATGAAAAAACGGATACTCAATTACTTTAACAAAAAGAAAAATAGGAAAAATTCCAAGCCTGTATTCAGCCAAAAAAGACTACGGAAATGTTGGAAAGTTCAGTTACACGCAAGAGGTTATTTCTCTTTTAATGTAGAATATAAAGAAATCCAGAAACTCCATGACAGTAATGATGCTTGAGCCGATGCAGAGTCCCAGATATCCTCCAATGTCACCTGTGGGATAAACAGAAACGACTATCACGTGACAGGACATAATGATTATGAAGTCCACATCTATATCATCCTATTAAATTAAAATTCGAGTTTGGTTTCACTCATATTGAAATTGGAGAAGGTAAAGCAATATTTAAATCCAACAAATTTTGCAAGCATCAGGCCCTACATTGATTAGGCCAATTGAACACGAAATAATTTCAATAAGAAATAATAAAATAAAAAGTGTACTCATATATCATTTGCTACCTGTATTAACTGTCAAGTAAATTATTTCTAAATTTGCCCTTTCATTGAATCCACATAATTTCTTATAGCTCATTTGTATTTCATTAATGTTTTTATTGAATTAACTATAAGTTATATTTATTATTATATAATTAGATTTTATTAAATATATCACTATAGCTCATTCTTCTCATGAATATGAATAAGAAAATCCGATCATCAAGCATCTAAATAGTCGCAAAATAGTTGTCAATATTTTTACGCCTTTATTACAAGTTCAACCTATACGATTGGAAAATGATACAACAAAAGAAACCTCAAGCATTCAATTAAATCCCACCTATGGACGACTTGACCACCTAACAAGGCTAACATTCTTCTGTTTTCTGTGTGTCATAATGTTAGGCTCAGCATATTAGTAAGCGGAACCAATGTGATAAGAGATTGCACTGGAAAGTGGAAAGACTTATATTCAAAGCAGGATCTTATTGTACATAATTTCATTAGAAAGAACAAACATAATCGTCATAGAATGGATGTAAGAGAGAGAGAACTATGTTTATTTTCAATACACTCAAAATATACATTGACATACACAAACAAGGATGTAAAATGGTCAGAGACAAAATGTACTAAGTTATCAACCTATATTCCAGTGCATTGATAATGATGCAAATATTTAATGTTAGTGTAAATCTGTCGTATTGTAAATAATTAATGCGAAAATATATATTTGAGATTATGCACTTCAACAACAACATACATGTACCAAACAACAACACCGACAAGAGCAACAACATACATGTACCAAACAACAACACCGACAAGAGCAACAACATACATGTACCAAACAACAACACCAACAAGAGCAACAACGTACATGTACCAAACAACAACACCAACAAGAGCAACAACGTACATGTACCAAACAACAACACTGACAAGAGCAACAACAACGATTACAACAGCATTACTTACTTAATAAGGCTCCGGGATCGTATGCAACAGATTGTACTACCTCAGTGTGCTTCATCTCGCCATAAAACACTTCTATCTTCAAAAAATTAGCCCTTAAAAATGAGGACAACAACATCTATTAGAAATTTCATTAAATGCATATGATATGCAGACAAAATTCACAATTCCATCAGCGATTCCATAATCCGACTCTAAATTTACCCGCTATGCCTTCGCGTCTCTTTGATTTGCATAATCCCAATTAGAGATAATAATAAATCCTTACACTTTTAACAAAACCTTAAGTAAGCCATAAAGGTAGAGATAGTAAAAACGTTGGTAGGCCCACGCTCTTACATGTGAAACGTGGACTAGCTATTTGCTGAACCGTCGACTAGCGATTAGCTGGACCCAAAACATTACCTAGGAAATTCTGGAGATTGTTGGTAGAGATGGAGTGTTGATATAAGAATACAGAAATAGAAAGAAGAGCTGGATAGAACACATTCTAAGAGGATACATTTGACTAAACATGTCATAGAAGATACAATGGAAGGAAAAGGCAGACAGAAATTAGGAATGTAGCTATTTTATAGTGGTCGTCTAGGTCAGAATTCCAAAGGGCTCAAAACATCAGGACCTACATTAGGCGTTATGTGCCATGAACCAGTAGGCAGTGCACGAAAGAAAGAGAGAGATAGAGAGAGAGAGAGAGAGATGACGAATACAGGTAAAGATTTGCATTAGCCAGCATACATCATGAAGTCTCCATTGATTTCAGCTTTCTTCGTAAACTCTTGCATGAGCAGTTGCAGACTTTCCATTTGAACAGTAGTGGTGTTAACAGAGTCGTCTAAATCCTGACGAAAAGCTGCAAGTTCGATTTTAAGAATTGCTCTGAAGTTATCGAAAACATCTTGAATGATGCCTATAGCCGAATCTTTATAGAAACTAGAAAGATCCAAAGAGGGTGACCATACTTCAATAACGCGGTTAAGGTTGTATTCATATCCTATTCGCTGTAAAACAACAACTGCAAATAAAATCGTGCTAAATCTTTTTCATTACTATTTCTATATTTATAACATTTGTGAAAACAATAAAAGCTGCAAAAGTAAAGCTGATGTTAGCATCAGTTTCCTCTTTCGAAAGCGATATCACTGCCGGGAGAGCCCAACATTTGAACCCGCAAATTCTGATCCGCGGTACGATATCTTACCGACATCGACAGTGGCCATCGAGTCAGCGGAGATGACGGTAAGATAAAAGCCGTGAAGTTACTTCAATGTATTAACTGGCTTTAAGCTTCAACGGGTTTTTGGTTATAAATTTATACTTTGACTAATTATACTATTCAGTAAAACCTT
This sequence comes from Enchytraeus crypticus, assembly GCA_905160935.1. Taxonomy (NCBI): domain Eukaryota; kingdom Metazoa; phylum Annelida; class Clitellata; order Enchytraeida; family Enchytraeidae; genus Enchytraeus; species Enchytraeus crypticus. The sequence goes on from CAJHZI010000514.1 coordinate 576,048, forward strand.
AATAATATATTATAGCACGTAATATAGTAAAGTGATCAACCATGTTAATATCGGTCACTTGTAATGCCATATGGCTAAACCATTAAGCTATTTGGCCTATTTTCCGTGTAACCAGTCCTGTAAATGTCGGAGATTTTACCGTCAACGCAGCTGCGAATCGAATGAGAGTTCATTTTACCTCCGGATCAATCAGTAAAACTTCATGACGCTACCCTACGCCTCTAATCACAACAATCGCATTGTGAGCTAATTTAATGCAAAATTAAGTGACGATCGCTTGTAGTTGAAAATGATCTTACGATCAATTGGACTATAAAGAACTTATTTCGTCAAACTGAATATCTCCTATATGTCTGATCTCTCTCCCTCCCTCTCTCTCTCTCTCTCTCTCCCTTTCGCTCTCCCTCTCTGTCTCTATCTCGCTTATTGTACTACCTAGTGAGAGAGGTTCATGGCATTCTACTCCTCCACATATTCTTTTCCATGCATTTCATTTTATATTCACGTACGAATGCGTTATCAAATAATCTGACATTCCAACCCCCTCAATTAATCCTTCTCTAACATGTATCATTTGTACATCACCACTCCCTCTTAGAACAAGTCCTTTTCGGTCCTTTCTATTTCTTATCTTCTACATCAAGAAGTGGTAGAGAGACTCTGACCAATTTACCGTTCGCAATATTTCGATTTCCCAGTGTTATGCTCCAATTTATTGATTGAGTTTGGGTCACTTTATAATAGACCAACCGCTAACTGCTCATGTCATAAGAGGCGACTAAGCAAGAACTGAGGAAGGCAACGGAAAACTACCTCAGAAAGCCATATTTCCTAAAGCAATAGGATATCTAAGGTATGGATAAGACCTAGCCATTTTGAAAGGATTAAGTGCTCTTTAAAGAGCGTGAAAATAGCTCTGCGTATGAATATTTACTTTGGACGTGCCATTTATCAGATCCATAGATAGAGAGATATTTTGATTAGTACGAGGTTAATGCAAACCTATAGGATAAATAGGGTAAGGATAAGGCATAGACTTTGTGAAGGGATTAACTTTTTCATCTAAGGAGTGCTCTTATAGAGCAAGAAAGCATACTTTGAGTATGACTATGTCCCTTAAACCTGCCACTTGGCAGGTTCAATGTACATAATCATACACATACACAGAAGAGAGAGAGAGAGAGAGAGAGAGAGAGAGAGAGAATACACACCTCTCCAGAATCAAATAAAGGGTACGGCTTCCTCCATATAGTCAAATTACGCGCACGATTTTCTATTTTGTCCTTACTATCCTTTTCGCTTTGTATTGATCTGATAGTATAGGCGAATTCCATCATGTTGGAATTTACTTGTTCAAGTTGGTTCAATCTATCGTTGATTTCTGCCGTTAGGTCAGATATTATTGGATCGGCATATCCTTCAATCACTTTAGCGTGAAAGTCATCAACATCTCGAGCCAAAGTTTCCAGCAACGCACTCAAATCGAATTTGGATATCTCGTGCTGAGCGTAAAGACGAATGGCATTGATCACTCCTGTTTCAATTGAGTTAGCATTGGGCAAATTTAGAGTTATGTTGGTTCTTATTTCTTGCTGACTCGGAGGCAATTCAGATTGCTTTAGTTTAGCTTGAATGTTTTCTAGGATATCAGAGAAGTTATTTAAGCACTTTGCATTTTGACTAATGTAACCTAACATTGTATAAGAGATACCTTTTAAATATCCCAAATAGTCTTCACTGATGTTTTCACCCTGTGAAATCATATTTTCAAAGAGACTCAGGCTTGAATCAACTTCTTCCGTGGGATCATAATCGCCGCACGGATCATATATCACAGAGTCCTTTGTAAAGATGCTCAATCCTGCGTCTGACAATTGATTGTAGAAATAGCTTGAGTACTTATGCAATAACGCAAGATCCTCTGTCGGATTCCCTACAGGCGAGATAAATTTATCTCCTTCGCTTGTATTAATATTTTCTATAGCAGAAATTAGCATGTGGACTTTGGAATAAGTCAAGCCGGTAAAATCGGTAATAGTTCCAATGAATATCTTGTAAGCGTTGGTGTAATTTGCAAGCAATGGATATACAATTTCTGAGCTCAAATCTAGTAGATCGTTATAAGTTAACGTTTGCATTTCAAGCAATGTATCGCAAATGCCTTTCAACCGAGAAGAATTTTTAGTGTTTAGAGCTAATTTTAGTGAAAGATCATGAACAGCTTCTTGTAAGCCAGTGAGAGACGTAAAGAGCTCCTGCATAACATCTCCATCTAATCGATCCTGCACATCAAGAGCGTAACTCAGCTTTTGCTGAATATCCGATGATTTGTTTCCAATTATGTTTGATAAATCCAAGTTGGAAATCTTGGAAGAGGATATGGAAGGTTGAAAGGTTTCTGTATTACACGCCGAACGGCAATTCAGTAAATCTGGAGCAGCATCTAAAGAAAGAAAAACATTATTTGGCTGACTAGTTACTTAACATATTACACAATTACTCGTTTTTAAAAGATATTATACAGGTATATAAGGAATTCTGACTTCCACTTTATCAAGAAAATAATAAAAACTGTTGTAGGATTGTTAAATTCAAGCATAACAGTTACTGCGATCATAAATGAGTAACACTGCTAAATTCAAAACTACATTATTACAATCCTAAACATTGCTGGATTCAAAAAGTTATTGTTGTTATAGCGATAAAAAATTTAATCATTACAGCAAATAAAGTAAAACCGCTAGATCCGAAGATCTAATGTCGAAATACTAATATATTCATCAAATATTATACACTTTGCAAGAACTAACTTCATTTTAACTAATTACAAATGAAGAAGTTCTTGAAAGAATCGGCACAGATAGACAGATAATATATTCTTTTTTTCACCAAACAAGTGGCAGTATTACCTGAAAGGAAAATAAGACAACATAAAAACACAAACTGAATTAGGCAAACAAAAGAAATGTAAAAGAATAAAGTTTACCCTTGAATTAACTATACGGTCAGTTTGCTACATATACTAGAAACATCATAGCGGCAAAATATTTTCAAACTATTTCCAAAATTTAAATCTTATCTTATCATTAGAGTCATTACTCTGAATGCCATATTTAGTTTGTATAGTGAAATAATCTTCATAATCCTGATGATCTATGTCCAACTTATCATCCAATCAATTAGTCAGGATCAGACTATGCAAAAAATTATGCCTATGATAATGATATATTAGCTCAAACGGCCAAAAGCCACAGAACCACTGACAGTATAATATTGAATTCTTATCAAACGAGCGAAATATTTTACAGCACATATTATTGTTAGAGAAGGCTTGCAATTCAGCATAATAATACACGCGATAAGAAATAGAAAGAGAAGCTGGATAAGACATGTTATAAGGGGATAATTTGCTAAAGGATGTAATAGAAGGAATAATACAAGGGAAAAGTGTTAGAGGAAGACCGAGACACGGGATGCTGAATGATTTGATAACAAATTCATATATCGAGATGAAAAAGAAGGAGGAGGATAGAATTGATTGGAAAAGTTATATGCCATGGACATGCATTAGTAGGCAGGGCACTAAACGAAGAGGAAGAACAAGAAAACAAGAATAACTTCATTTTATCACAAAATTTGTATATAAATAATATACATTTATGTCAATATATTCGAATGAAAGACGTAACCTAGGATAAAAGGACAATGGAACTCGATTTTCATACACTATATAATAAAACACCTTCTTTTAAATCAAACTATTAAAAGAAGATCAGCAGATCTGATTTGAAGGAGCCAAGTAACAGAACAATACGATTCACATAGAGATGTGCGATTTATTTAGAATAGACTAACAAAGTTAATGTTGTAGGCTTATAAATAAGTATGCGTGTAATATATACAGTATCTATAGGCTCAAGTAGGTACATAATTATTAATATTCAGAATCTGCTTTGTGAAATAATATGTATAAAAAGCTGGTAAAGCTAAGGTTAACGTCAGTTTCCTCACTCGAGAGCGATGTCAGCGACGGGCGAGCCCAAGATTTGAACCCCGCACATACTGATCCGCGGTCAAGCGTCTTACCGACTTCGCCACTGGCTTCAGCCAATGGCGAAGTATGATATTAATAGAATATGATCTACCAAGTGCTCTTTACGGAGCACTTGGTAGATCACTAAGTTAATCCTTTCACAAATGATTATGGTTCATCCATACACTAATATATAAGTAGTCTACAGCTTAGACAAAATATGACTGACTTGTGATGTGGTTTTCCAATGCCTTACTTAATTTTTGCTTAGTTGAATCTTACAATACGTGAACTTAATGGTTGGTCTATTCAAAAGTGTCCCGGACGCAACACGGGAAATTTATTTACAGTACATATTATACATACATGCATATATTGCATATTGATCTTTCCAGTTATCGGCCTATCTCCAGTCTTAACTTCATCTCTAAACTTCTTGAAAAGGTAGCCCGTTTATGCAGTCATCTTGTGTCTTTCCGTTCTCTCGCTCTCATTATCAATCTGCCTATAGAAAACTCCATTCTACTGAAACCGTTTTATTGACGCCAATCTTTTCTCTGTTCCAAATATTCTCACATCATTAGGTAGATATTCATTCCCTTATGCAGCACCCACAATCTGAAACTATTTACTTATTAATGTTCAATATTGTTCTTCTCTTTCAACTTTCTCTAGCAAGCTTAAAACATAACTTTTCCCACCATAGACATACTCTACCTATCCTGACCATTCCTTTATCACCGGGCCGGCTTCATTTTAGGACATCACTTCTCCTCAGCACATATCTTTTGCAGATTGGTCTGGGTGAATTGATATGAAGTGACGTGAGCTGTGGGGACGTCCGTGACATCATCCTTGGATTAGGAATGGACATTAAACCTTCAATATTACTAATATTACGCACTTTATATACGCTATATTGTATATATTATATATTTGCATATATATACAATACATACTGCATATTTACAGGGTGAGTAATGAAAATGATTACACCTGCAAAAAGTTTGAATATCTCAGGTTACTGTTAATAATTTCCAATAAAACTTTTACCAATTACTAACGGACGAATTTCCGATGGGGTGGCCAATTTTCATCCATTTTGGTACATAGATGGGTCAGTTATGGAGGTTTCGGCAGAACAACCCCCCATTTTTACCTATAAATGGCGTTTGCTACAACGGTAAGGGCAGATTGCATTTCATTGACGAGAAGGTAAAGGTGAACTCTCAGTTTTACGTCAACACTTTGCTTCCGGAGCTGTTTGATGATTTCTTTGCTCTTCTACCAAATGGTTTCATCTTTCAGCAGAATGGTGCTCCGGCTTACGCATCTCGTCATGCGCAGGAATGGATCAACGAGAGAAACCCGGATTTCATTAAGAAGAGTGAATGGCCTCCAAACTCCCCCGATCTAAATCCTCTGGATTACTATGTCTGAGGAACCATGCTGCATCTCTATCAGAAACACCAGCCGAAGCCTAAAAACAAGACTGAACTGCAGGAAGTGCTACAATAGATCTGGGAGAGAACCCCCCAAGCTGGAATCAACAAGACTGTCCTAGCGTTCCGAAAGCGACTGCAGTCCTGCGTAGCAGCGGAAAGACAGCATATCGAATAGGCAGTAATTGTAACAGATACAACTAGTTCTTTCTGAACCACTACAACGGCCCTTTTCGGGGCCAAAATAAAAATAAAATTAAACATAATTTATATTTACTGTACATTAAATAATGGGGGGTTGCTCTGCTAAAACTTGCATAACTGGCCAATCTATGTACCAAAATGGATGAAAATTGGCCACCCCTTCAGAAATTAGTCCTTTAGTAATTGGTAAAAGTTTTATTGGAAAATATTAACAGTAGCCAGAGATATTAAACTTTGTGCAGGTGTAATCATTTTTTTACTCACCCTGTATATATATATATATATATATATATATATATATATATATATACATATATGTATATATATACATGTATATATATATATATATATATATATATATATATATATATATATAGGTAAAAATATTTGTTACTTAGTTATTTACTATTATTATGAATGAATTTGCCAAAAAATATATTACTAAGCAAACTAGACCTTGTGATGATGATTGTTTGAGCGCATCTACACAGATAAACTGTTTCTCCAAATCACACACTGATATTGACTCTGCGCATTATATGCAATGAATACAAATAACACTCTAATATATATATATATACTCTAAAGTATTTACATTAATTTCATTACTTTTCACTTCTTAGTAAGGTAACCGCGGACATATTTAACGTGTCCGCTGTGCAGATCTCGCTACCAAATGCCTATTCAGTCACTTAATCAATCAATCAATCAAATAATCAACCAATGAATCAAGTTTAATGTTAAGTTTCTGATATGATGGTAATTTTTGAAACTACTCTGATTTCTACATCAATCGAAGGGTCGCATTTTCGAAAAACGCAAAGGTTGTGATGAAATCTGTGACAGCCTCTTACTGAAAGAGAAAGGATCACCTCAAGCCAAACTAAGGCTAGAGGAGTTTTGAACTGAGTGAGAAAATAGGTTCATACTAATGGAATTACACATGCAAAAATCTAGTGGGTGTACTTTCATATTTTTTATATTTAGTATTTGAAGCAGTGAGCCTACAAAAGATACATTAAAAGAAGTATCAGGAAAATATAGAGATTTATTTAACGTATTGTATTGATCTACACAAACCTGGAAGAGAGGGCGTTCTGCAATGACAAGCTGAGCTCAGAATCCGTAATTGATTCTCTATTTCACATTTCTTCGGAGAGTAAGAGGAATTTTCGAAGTGCTCGAGCTTACTGTCCTCAGTAGCACAATTACTGTACGGCTCCGGTAGACTGGATGACTGCAACAACAACAACAACAACAACAACGACAACAATTAGAGTGCTACAGTGTAATAGGTGCATAGTATGAGTGGAATGATGTGAGCAGTTTAATAAGTTCTCCACACAGGGTAAGTAAATCAGTAAATCAGTAAGTAAATCTCGAACAGTATTATGATCGAGACCCAGAAAAATACACAAACCGGTAACAGCAGATGTCAAAAGAGGCGATTAAAAGCAAGAGCTGAGGAAGGAAACGGAAAACCATATCAGAAGCCATATTTTTCTAAAACTGTACGCTGCATAGGTGTGAATAAGGCATTTTCTTTTGTGAAGGGATTAACTTGTTCATATATGCAATGCTTTTTTATGAAGTGTGAAAGCAGGTATGAATATGTATCTTGGATGTGCCACTTAGCAGAATAATGAAGAGAGGGGACGGGGTATTAAGGTATATAGTACAGTTTGAAAGGAGGTACTGTGTAAAAAGGAGAGTGTACAGTGTCTAAGTTGACTGTACAGTGTATAAGGTGACTGTACAGTTTATAAGGTGACTGTAAAGTGTATAAGGTGACTGTACAGTGTATAAGGTGACTTTACAGTGTATAAGGTGACTGTAAAGTGTATAAGGTGACTGTAAAGTGTATAAGGTGACTGTAGAGTGTATAAGGTGACTGAAAAGTATATAAGGTGACTGTAGAATGTATAAGGTGACTGTATAGTGTATAAAGTGACTATAGAGTGTATAAGGTGACTGTATAGTGTATAAAGTGACTTTTGGGTATAAGGTGACTGCACAATGTATAAGGTGACTGTAGTGTATAAAGTGACTGTGGAGGAGTATATATGTTACTGTATAGTGTATGAGGTACAGTGTGAATAGTACTTAGGGGAGTCCATCGAATCTTTTTTTTAAAATCAGCAATAGATGAATTGATAAAAATTGAGCAACGTCAATTTCGTCATCTAAGGATTATGTCAATGGCAAAATATGTGCATTATGATGAACTGAGAACATAAAGGGTTCCTCTAATCTTTTCATATTTAGAAAAATTTAATATCTGTAACGATTTTAGAGTGCATATGATATTTTTCAATTAAACAGAGTAAGAATTTCTGACTATTCCAGTAAAGTTTCAAACATAAATGTCAACGAGGCTAGGTATTTTCAGTGTTTGAATGTAAAAACTGTAACATCATCATCATCATCTTCCCTTAAATCCCAGTTTAACCAGGGTCGGGATACGAATGGATATTATCCATTCGTTTAAGTTTTGTGGCAATTACTGGAGCCTAGGTGCTCACCAACCGAATGCCTTTTCTGACGTTGCTATGGATCTTAGTGCGTTAGTCGCCTTCCATGACACATGCAGTCACCGGTTGGTCAAATTTTTCAAATGACCCGGACACAACACGGGGACTATGCAAAAAAAAGTAAAACTGTAAAAAAATGTAAAAACTGTAACAATGAAATTATAATTTGCTCTCACTACTACATAGATTTCTTCAATTTCTTCAATACGCCATGACCAATTAAGAAAAATAAGAATTTGATATGAAGGTTATAATAACAATAGTTAAATATTAGCACGCATATGAGGAAGTTAAATTTTGTCAATATGGGTAAAATAGCAAAATATATAATCATCGCAGTTACGGAACGGTAATGTTAACCTTAGGCCAAAAGTGAAGATATAGACTCCTGTTCTGAATTCAACCATAATGAATTATTAATTATGATAGTATTTATTTTATCTTTTACATAGCTATGATTACAAACTTGAGCTGCTCACCTTCTCAAACTCCAATGACATTTTTGTTTTGAGTCCAGGAAGTACAGAATATCCAATAGCCGGTAAGAGCGTGACGTCACTGGGATCATACAGATCAATCTAAAGAAAACAGTTGGCGACATGTAAAATGATTAGCCAAATGTAAGCGTAGACCTGTTGGACAGTCAATTGACAGTTAAAATAAGCTTAGATTTGTAACTTTATAACTCATTACCGGCAGACAATCATTATAAATAATCAAATAGCTAGGTCGCAAAGCATTTTCTATGCACTAGAATCGTAAGGCATACTTTTTGTCGTCGCAATTTTCTAGAGCAATTAATCGCTACTAATTAATTTCTTTTAAAACATCTAAAGTTTTTTGCCTCTAAACTTCTTTACCTCTGTGAAATAGATGAAACAAATTGTGTGATATAAGATGGACAGAGAGGAAGAGAAAAAGTAATAAACTAACCTGAAACCCGAGAAAAAATTAAAACGAACGACTTAAGAGTTAATAAAAAAGTAGGTACTCAAGTTGATGTTCAGTGCTAAATTATTCACGACATTAATTTAAAAATTCATTTAAAGGATTTTGATAAGTATAATTAAAATTAAATAATTTATGTTTACTTCAAAGAATAACATCAATTAATTAAATTTTAGAATTAAACTGGTGGGGCAACATTTATCCCCTGTTTCGTGGCACGAAAGCTAGATCAGCCAGAGGTTTCTACCAAAACATTAGTAGATCATTCAGTTGATCTACCGAAACAAACTGGAAAGCCAAACAAACAGGATAATTGCCAGATCAAAAGTAAAGCACTGAGGAAATGACAGTCTGCTCGAGTAGCCGTTAAAATTCATATTAACGCTAGTACGACATATCATACGTACTGTTGCTCCAACTTCAGTTGTGTAGCCTGGAACATTCTCAAATTGTTGAATAAATAAAGTTAACTGCAATCCGTTACTCGAACCTAACGATAAACACCAAAGAAGTAACATATTATTTATTGTTGATTAGCGTAACAGGTTGGAATAATTATTTATTTAATATAGCCAAAATGTCAAGAAAGCCGGAGTTACAATAATTCCACCTCAACCATATACAGTATGAATATAAATTAATGGTTTTTTGCTAAAATCATCGTATAATTTATAATGGCTAGTCAAAATTTTATATCATGAATATAAATTAATATAACGATTGAGTTATTTTCTTATTAGCTTAATTAGCCTGATTGACAAAAGCGTCGTCGATATTTATATTTCATATTTACTAATATTTGATTGACTGTAATCAAAGCTTATAAAGCCAGGACTTTTTAAAATTGTTGCTGAGAATTGAAAGATTTACCAGCAGATAGAAGATGTTACCTGATGTTAAGCCTAGTTTTGATCTTGATGTAATACGGCTCTGGTTATATCGCTAATAGTATATATTTATTTTGTATACCCCCCTGTGATCTCCTGGTAGTTATTCTCCAATAGAGACCCAGCAGGGGAACGCACTTCAGAAGAAATAAGAGCTAGTAGAATTGAGTTCCCCTGCATTCCCCCTCTTTAGCCACTGAAAATGCGTTGGATGAGCCAGACAACAGTCGTTAAAAAAATTTTTGGTCAGTGGATAAGAGGTTCGAATTCAAGATTCGTCCGTCTTGTCACTGAAATCCTACGTGAGAAAAGACTGACATATATACGGATTTAATATAGAGAGCTAGATTTAGGCTTGACGTTTATCTCTATCTTAATAGTAAACTCGGGTAGTAAATTTCTAATCACAACCTGTATTATTAGCCATGATTCTGTCGCTATTTCTCTTGTTGAAAGTGAAACATTTTCCCATTGCAGTAATCTCAGTAGAAAACACATCATCCGAACATTCTACTCCGTTTAATACACAACTGCAAAACAATAAATCTTATATAGCAGTAACCTAATCATTAAATCATTACAGATATATGTTTAATTTTTTTATTATGCTCCTGTTCTGTTTCAAGTAAGCTAAGCATGCGTATTCTCAAATATATATGTATATATACCGTTTGGTCAGTGTATAGACAAATGCTTTACCGAAGTTTCTATTCGAAAATTGTATAACTTACACCACAATTAATGCCTGCAACCTCTTCAGAAACGGATATAATGTTTTAATAATTAATAGAAGCTTGGAGTGCGTAGCCCGTTAAAGTTAACCTGTAACGCTGATTTTAATTGGTTGACTGCGGTGATTTTGGGCTCAGGTTACAGTAACTTTTTATTTCTCTCCAAATCTGATAATCTAAAGGTTTCAAATCAGGAGAACATGGAGGTTTTCTCCATGATTATAGTCAAGATGCTCATTGCTCAAGATGGAAAAACTTCGCTAGCCGTGAATTCATACACTTATTTACGTAACTTAACTTAACAATAATTATACTGGTTAAGGAAATACAAAGACTTGTAACACCAGTTTTATTAATGTATAATTTACGTAATTTATGCTTCAAGACGAACTAGTACGGACAAGACTTTTCGGTTATTGAAAGGCCTTAAATTTTCGAGCTTTGTAAATAATGCAAGACAAAATATAAAAACATGCGGAGATTCCAATAGTATTTTGCGACTTAATTAAAATAATACGTACACAAGTAAACAATTCCAAAACAGTATTATTCAGTTACATGTACATGTATGTGCCTTCTCAGCAAAATATAGGGTTGTGGCGCAAAAATGAGCATAATTTCACATATATGACAATTCTCTCTCCTAGCGCACTGCCAACTGGTAGGTCGATAGTATAAAACTCCTCAATTGTTCTATGTCTTCCGCTTTCCTCTTCATGTCCACCTACGAGTGGATTTTTAATTCATCTAACATGATATACCATTAAACTAGGGGATTCTGCTTATGACAAGGTGAGCCTCTATGCTTTCCTCAGCTTCGACTAATATTTATGGACAGGGGCGTCATTCCCTGAGAAAACTATCCTGTTTACCCGGCAATTATCGTCATGAAATATAGAAAATTTTCTCTATGGGGAATCTCTCCGTTTTCTTTTATTCTAGAGAAAGAGAATACACCGTATTCTATTAAATTTTCATATTAGATTACCTGTCAGAAGTTTATATCACACTGTCTACTAAACGGAATCATTTAACGTATATCTAGCTTTACTAAATATATATATTCTGTTGTCATACACACATTTGGAGTATATTTTACAGCAAATTTTTTTATTCAAACTATGAATTTCTAAACATAATAGTGTGAGATAAATTATTAATTACGAAATGAATATAAGAATAAATAAATATAAACCTGTAAATGAATTCGTCTTTCGTGAATCCCAAGCGATCTGTTATCTCAGACATAGTTATATTCTGGGCTGCAAGAAAAGTATGTTTATGAAAATCATTGTAGGCGAAATCTTACAACGTAATTGCAATGAATTATTGAGTGTGTTGTTGAATTATTATTTGTTGGGCGAATGAAATAAATATTGGCTTAAGACTACGACATTACATAGGTGAGAATAATCTTACTACTTGAATTGGTTCACTTGGTAATTGAAGAGCCATGTCATTGAATAATAAATTAGATAACTTATAACAGACTACCGGTTTTTGTCGCTGGAGTCTGGCCGTTCAGGAAGATTACGAATATGTCTGCGCTACCTGCCATGAAAAAAGGAAGTGAAATAAGCCAGGGCCGGAGAAATTAACAGTTAGAAGTAAACATCAATAAATGGATGTAGAACATAGTAAATAATAAATAGATGTAAAATAATGAACATATAACTGTTCTTCTTGAGTCGTGATAAATGCATAATAAGTATGATTGCTGAATCGCATAAAATATTTTACAAAACTGCACAATTTTTTGTCGATCAAACAGATGATACCTCGTAATTCTTTAAATACTTCCGGCATATACATATAGCGGCTGAGGGCTGTATATTGCAAGTTCAGGTTTATGTTTGAAGAATCTTCAACTGATTTTACGGCATCTATGAAGCATAAAAATGTAAATTGTATATGAAGTTGATAACTTTTGATAGATGAAAAAATAAATGGGTTCGAACTTTACAGTAATACCTATATTAGAATTGCGTTTCAATAATTAAAGGAGTCCTAAATTCAAATTCAACTGTTTGTTTCACGCAATTATTCTCTGTGTACTAAATTATTTGTAAATTATATGTATTAATTTATTATTTATTTATTTATTTTGCTCTCTGTAATAGAGCGTAATCAGACTATTTACAAAATCTCCAATTTAGCTATAAATCTTTAAATTTCTTAACACATATGTATATATATATATTTGTATTATAAGTTTTAAAAATACTTAAACATTAAACCACTAAAGTCATTAAAATATAAAAGATACAAATAAATTCAGTTCTTAAAATATTTTTTACCATTATTAGAGTAAGTTCTTATCACACACCCTATTAATAAGGGTTAAGTAATCAGTATCAAAATGCGAGATATTGATACTGATTTCTTTTCAAAGCCAACAAAACAAAATTATGTTCTGAGCTGCAAGCAAAACATTTTACGAAAACATCTTTTCCGAGAGATATGACTAGATTATAGTCTCTCTAAAGTCAAAAAGGGAAATTGTTTCAAATAGTACAACGCTGCTATGCAATTAATGCTCATTGTGTAAGTCAGAATAGTATGCGTTTCAAGTGAAGTACTTTCTTACCGCAGTCACCATCAGCTAGACTAATGTCATCCACAACACAGAACTGGTTTCCCTCAGCAGTCAGTCTGTCCTTGATGGCTCTGAACACGACGTGATAGGAGGCACCGGCCTGCATATACACCGACATCTGAGCGTTCACCATTTTCTCAGTGGTTGTGTAGGAATAGTGGTGCGCTAGCAGCGGCTCAGATTCGTCGTCTGCCTTCAATACGGACACATTGAGAGAGATGTGACGAGATGAGAGTTGATAGGAAAACTTCAAACAACCCGACGTGTTCCTCGGTAGTGTAAACCAAGCAGATTGTAAAACCGCCTCTCCAGAGTATTCGCTAAATGTCGTTCGGAATACATAATCTGCAAAGAGAGTTCAATGAAAATATCAAATATAAAATATTCAATGAAAATATAGCGTAATACGATAAATATTGCAGAATAAAACAAAGAGAAAAATGTTTTGTTTTCGTTAAACAATAACTGAATCTTTCCACATTATAAAATATTGAATCAGCGTTTGACTTTCTGAATTTATTTGTATCTTTTATATTTAAATGACTTTAGCGGTTTACGGTAAGATATTTCGATTGCATTAAGAATGAGGTATTAAGAATCGTCGATGCTTAATACCTCATGCACCGAAGATCTTATTAAAGATAGTAAATAATCGCATTCAGTCGAAAGCAGAGATGATACTGAGCAAGACACAATTTGGTTTTAGGAAAGGATGCGGCACAAGAGAAGCAATAGGGTAATGCGGGTTCTTTGCGAAACAAGCTTAGAATATGGAAATGACGTTTTTGTATGCTTTGTAGACTTCGAGAAGGCCTTTGCCAGGATTGATTGGATAACGATGATGAATATCTTAAAAAGAATAGGAATTGACTGGAGAGATAGAAGACTAATTTTGAACTTGTACAAGAATCAAAGAGCAGTAATCAAAATGCAACAAGGATACTCAGAAGAAGGCGAAATAGGACGTGGAGTAAGACAAGGTTGTAGCATTTCGCCGCTGCTGTTTAACATTTACGCTAAGGCAATGATGGAGGAAGCCATGAAAGACATGTAAGAAGGATAAAAGTAGGAGGGAATTTGTTACAAGATGTACGATTTGGCAGATGACCAAGGAATGGTAGCGGGCAGCGAGATTGGACTGCAGAAGATAACGGATAGGCTGAATCATACGGCATTGAGATATTGTATGAAGAGTAATATAAAAAAGACGAAGGTTATGAGAGTGTCCAATAATAATGGTGAAGTTAATATCACAATAAATGGTACGAAATTGGAACAGATAAGGAGTTTCAAATAATTGAGTCATACTATAACCGATGACGGGAAATGTGAGACTGATATATGCAGTAGGGTTGCACAAGCAAAAGCGGCCTTTGGTAATAGAAGAGAACTATTAACTAAAAGTCTGAAGAAAGATACAAAGATAAAGATAGTGAAAACTATGGACCTTAAGAAAGGAAGATATTAGGAAACTGGAGGCATTTTAAACGCGGATTTGTAGAAGAATGGAGAGGATTAGTTGGACTCAAAAGGTTACAAATGAGGAAGTTCTAGAGAGAGTTGGCACAGATAGACAGTTGATAAATATATTAAGAAATAGGAAGAAGAGTTGGATAGGACACATTCTAAGGGGGAAGGTCTATTAAAAGAGATCATAGAAGGTAGAATGGAAGGAAAAAGAGGCAGGGGAAGGCCGAGATTAGGTATGTTAGATGAGTTAAAGACCCACTCATATGTGGAAATGAAGAGGAAGGCGGAAGACAGAAAAGAGTGGAGGCGTTATATACCATGGATCTGCCAGTAGGCAGTGCACTAGAGAGCTGACTACACAGATTAAACACATATAATATTAACTGTCAGTAAGCTTGAAGTTGCATAATGATTAGTGGCATAAGCACGATATGCTGCGGC
This sequence comes from Enchytraeus crypticus, assembly GCA_905160935.1. Lineage (NCBI taxonomy): Eukaryota > Metazoa > Annelida > Clitellata > Enchytraeida > Enchytraeidae > Enchytraeus > Enchytraeus crypticus. Next base: position 591,331 of record CAJHZI010000514.1, read on the forward strand.
CAATGATTTTACGACATTAGTGAATTTAACTTTATCTGGTAAGTGACATTGGTGAACTTAAATTATCTGGTAAGTGACATAATGGGTTAGAATTAGCGATCTTTCGTAATGAGGAGGTATCCTGCACTACAGAGAATTGTATCGTCTCATAACGTCCTAATGCGTCTTTTCTTTAATCGCGCCTTAGATGTAGTCCGAAGAGTGGAAGCTAATCTACATGTACAAGTTAACCAACTAAATAAAGTTAACCAACTAAATGAAGTTGTACTCAACCTACAATATAATTTACGACATTGTCACTCATGTTTTAAATAAAGCATAAAGTTCGTACCGTAACATATCGGAATGTCGCAAAATCCTCTTTCTTGTTCAACTGAAGTCGTATAGCACCACGGCAGCACATCGTTCGTAGGATTTCTGCAATAATTGCTATTCTTTCCGTCATCCATGTCAGGAAAATCTGTTGCAAGAAAGTCTAAATGGAGATGAGGTGATTGCTTGTTCCATGCCTGACAATTTCTTCCAGTATTTGTTATATTTATTCTACCGATGTAATCGTTTCCATTAGATCCAGTTAACATGCAGTTGTCGCTTGTTGCTATTAATATACATGCAAAAATATAGTGAAATATTAAAAGCATGAAAAGCATTTACGAAATAGGCACATCTCCTCATGGATCTGGTAAGTGACATAATGGAAGGAACTATATATTTAATGTTTTCAATTACTAAAATGACACATCTACTTGGGATCACATTCATTGCAGTTCAATAAGTATAATACAATCTTGGTCAATTGTATAATGACTGGATAAATGATTGAATTTACCAACGACAGAAAGGGTATTAGGTTGGCGAGCGCCTAGGCTCCATAAATTGCTACAAAAATTTAAACGAATGGAAAAGTCTCAAATAGGGGATTGACTGATGATATGATGTAGGGCGGAGAAGATTATGGGTGGTGGTGGTGGTGGTGGTGGTGGTGGTGGTGGTAGTGGTGGTGGTGGTGGTGGTGGTGGTGATGATGATGATGATGCTGATGATGATGATGATGATGATGATGATGTATAAAGGAATGACTGGACACGCCTAGCATTAACCTTAGAAACGTTATTAAAGTTTTCAGTATAAATCCGCAGGATAGAAAATGAAGCTGCACATGAAGGATTTGGGATATTACGCAAGTTGAAGAGTGGACGAGACGTATCAGTGATATATCATTAAGTCTCTTGCTCGAGACATATACAATTGAATTTATTTTAAATGGCATTTATGTTTGAAAGTGTTTCTGTATGTTAGTTTTGCACCGTTTGTTGAACTACATGTTGTCCGCCGATAAGCTTGACTTTGATTCCATAGTGCTCGATGTTACCATTGACGTCAAAAGAAATAATAGTTGTTTTTCTTGTTGCTACAATTTACTCGGAAATTACTGCGATACATTTTAGTTTATCTGTGCTATCTATTTTAGACATAGATAGCTTGATTAAATATTGTGATTACTTAATAATTAATTAAACGATTGATTGATTGTTTGATTGATTTCCACGAGATTCAACAAACCATTCTGAGCTTCCAGCTGAACAACGACCCATCTCGCCAGTCCCATGGACTCATCAGAGAAACTGCAGGTGTTGAAGTCATCCTCAGTGCATACTCCTCCTGCAGCTATCCACGATGTTTCAACTAATAACATTCATCAGCATCATCATCTTCCCTTAAATCCCAGTTTAACCAGGGTCGGGATACGAATAGACGATTTATCCATTTGTTGAAGTTTTGTGGCAATTACCGGAGCCTAGGCGCTCACCAACCGAATGCCCTTTCTGACGTTATAAGTTTCAACTAATAACATTACATATGAAATATACAAATATTGTCCATTCAACTATTGTTTATTCAAATCTTATATATTCAAATATTGTCTAGGAATGACGCAAATTTAAATAAGTATGCTTTGTATTTGAGTTGTTCTAAAAAGTACTGCTTTAATTATGCAGTACTTTTAGAGTCAAACAACAGGATCGAAAGTAGTGAACTATACATGGAAACTGCCGAAGGATAATGTAATCCAAGTCATGCAGTACCATTGGGCGTGTGGAGCAACATGATCGGATGTGATACCATATTGTATTTCATTGTACAACAAGATCATATTAGGCGCAAAAAGTTTGACTAGTGCATCAAGATCGAGTACAAAGTGCGACAAAATGAACAATGAATAATCATCAAGAATGTCTCACGACACACAGGTGCAGTTGTTTATGGCTGTCTAAATGTAAGGTTAATCCTCTACAGATAAGAGAGAGATATATCTACGGAACAAAAGACTCCAGAACAAAGAAATCTCTAGAAAGTCTCACTTATGTTTTTTAAGATTTATATGTCGCATCATGATTGTACAAGCATTTACAAGCACGAGTTTGATCAAATAAAATTAAACCATAATAAGCTATTCAGCAATAGAGGCCTAGGGAACACCTACATGTAAAGTAATTATTTTATTTAAAATTACACTGTCAACAATGTGCATGTTAAATGTTTAAAATAAATGAAAATGAATTTTAAGCGAGAATTAGTTTGAAAAAATAGTACACCAGAGCATTAGTATATTTACTAGTTCTCAAAATTATAATTAATTGTAGCTAATAACTATTTCATAAGAACTGCTTCAGGTCTGCCTTATGAAAACCTTTCTTGAGATGCTCAAAAGAAGACTCCTTCACAAGGCAATTTCCATAAGTTCATGCATCTGTGTTTAAAATGATAACGCTCAAGTATGTAATATGAAAACTAATTTGCAACTATTTACAAATTCTTTAAAGTTGTACCTCCGAAGTTGTGTAAAATAGGAGCTTCAGCAAGAGTAATATTGAATATTTCAACAGGTTGCGTTGTAGGATCTATATTTGATAGCTGCACGAATTTTGCTACGATTTGATACGATGAAGAGTTGATCAAATCAACATCCAGCAGTATTCTGAGTGCGCCCGTCAGCCTTTCATCGCCGTAGAGACGTATAACTTCTTTTGTTTTGGATGCACCTGTACTGTCGTTGCCGTACACAATGTTGACTGACATTTCCCCGTGGATGATGAGATCGACGTTGAGATATATGTACGCAGGGAGGGAGGAGGTGTAGACGTCGCGTAGTTCTGACACCCAGGAGGCCATTGCGTCCAACGTCCGCACGGGCGTTTGAGAAATATGAAGAGCGTAACCATAGTCTGCGCATTTAGACATCGTAACGTTACTCGTAAACTCACATGTTGTTTGTAAAAGTGAAGACTTTTACAAACAACCTATCAAAAACTTATTGACGTCCCTGACATTGCCTTATGGCGAGGAACTGGACGTTAAATTCTAATTGACTGATTGAAGACATAAATAGAACATTTAAACTTGATGATTGTGGAACTTAGACTAAGTTAGATTCTAATACTGTCCCATTTATATAACCAGTAAACATTTTGATATTATTATTGCATAACTTATTGTAACAAGTACGATGTTTAAGCTTACTCTTCACCATCTGAAATGATATTGCATAGGATTAAAAGTTACAATCAGTGAATTCTTTAAATAAAATACTCTTATCAATCACTCTTACCTATCACTCTTTTCAATCACTCTTAATAATCACTCATCAATTACTATTATCAATCACTTCTATCACTTATCAATCACTCTTATCAATCATTCTTATCGTATTATAACTGTTTGCCACAAATTCAACAAATTACCGGTTTCAATGTAATATTAGTTTATCAAAAGCCGATAGATATCAAAGGGTTCCATTTAATTTGTGATAGCTAATTTGGAACGCAATATTTTTAACTTATGAGTGTGACCATTTTAATCTAAAGTTCAACATTCACTGCACAACTGGGAAATTATTAATAAAAAGTAAGCACGTATTTGCCAATCATACACTTGGAACAAACAGCTCAAACCGATCTTCTAATATTTTCAAACAGTCATATTGTGAAACCTTGAATAAATTGCGGCGTTGCACGATAGGACACCGAACTGAAACAGTTAGAGTTCAATACACTTGAACCAACGTTGATCTGAATGATTCCACTCGATGAATTTACAATCACTGGAATATTTTCCTCAGTAACTGTAACATGAAGAGTTGCAAAAGAGTCATCCTTCGGGACCTGTGAACCATTATTAAGTCAAAACACAAGAATTCCAGCGTCATTTTCCAGTCGGATGGCATACATGTATGTAACTGTCAATTTATAAATTCTTTAGAACTAATGTGACTATCAACCCAAACATTAAATTAAGAAATATATGTAGTATCATTTTATAATTACTTAACTTTAAAACTTTGGCCGACATTAAAATTATTTCATCTATCGAAAATTGTATCAGTGACGAACGGGTCAAGGATTGTAACACCGCAATAAATACATTCCGATTTACCTGCGATCTTTAGAATGAATCTAAAAACGCCTCTGGCAGGAAACTGGCGTTAATTTTAGCTTAAGCTTTGGCTTTAGATGCAACAAAATGAAACAGCGTGATATTCAAGTTAGTAGAATATTAACTGCTAAACGTGGCCAATTATTAGTACCATATCACGGACTCCATTGCTACTTTCGAATATAAACAAATTTAACAAAGTTGCTGCATATTTTTATAATTATGTCAATAAAAGTTAATGCGCCCTTAACAACTTTAAGAAGAATCTGTTGCAAAAAGGACTCTAAATGAATGAATTCTATTAAAAGAAGTCTCAATAAAGAATCGGGGGGGGGGGGGGGATTTAGCGCACTCAGTTAAGCTGCGCGTCTATTGAACGAAGTAAGGCCACGTTGCGCGAGGTTATTAAATTGTGGGCGACCACTTTGGAAGACCGAGAGTCGACAGCGTCGAATGTAAATAATCCCCAGGGTGTTGGAAGGTTATTCTTAAATCCGCGCCGGCTGCTATTGTGGCCCCAACAACAGGCAACGATTACCAATAACCACGGAGGGGAAACTGAAGAAATAACGAAAACTACAAAAACAGCAACTGAGGAAGGAAACTATGTAGCAGTTGTGGTATGTCATGTGTGTAACTATGCGGAATAAAAAATAATTTAAAAAATTAACAATATCAGTTGTGATCTCCTGTTATCTACTAGCACTGGACGAGCAAATTATGTAAAGTCCTTTGAGCGTCGTACATCAAATTTCTGGAAGTCAGCCAAAGGATGGGGAGCATGACTGAGGAATAAAGGTCGTGAAGATGATACATTTATTTGTTGCAGCTCCAGATAAATAACTGGACAAAAGATGGATTAGACTTATTCCATTCCAAAAGACTAATTTATATCACTCGTATTACAGTGATTAACCTGTATATCAATATTTTCACAGGATGATGGCGGGAAGCGCCAGTCACGGTTAAACGTTAGAGAGAAAACTGTTCTGCCAGATCCGTATATGTAGATAACAAACTTTGAAAATATTGAAGTTAACGTTGAGTTGTCAGTGGATACGCGTCCCGTTAGTCCGTACTCTCTTAGAATCAGCTCTACGACAAAATGGAATCGCATTTACATACATATACAGATTTATTTGATTTATTTATTAAAGTAATATTCCATTCTATTTATTTAAATAAAATTTAAGTCATTTGACGGAAAGAGAAAGAGAAGCTTTTATTGATGTGCTCTACTATATAGTTATTCAAAAGTTATTGTGTGATTAGCTACGCCATTAAAGGTGAAAATATGAAGACTTCTACTAAGTTCTCCTTAGTACTCTCATCAAAGAGCACTCAATAGGCCCAGAGTTTCGCTTCGACTAATAGTCTACGAATTTACACAGCTTTTATATTATATTATGTTCACTTCTTTATTCGTCAAAAACAGACAGGAAAAGATGCATCACATATATATACACACACATATACATAAAAGATCATAGAACAATCAAAATTGACTTATAAGAAAATTAAATGGAGCTCCTACTAATTCCAGGACTAGCATTACATATATGGCGCCTAGTTTAGAAAATTTAGCTTTTTGCACCTTTCTCAGCTGCTGCTTCTTTGCCTCCAAAGACACTTGCAGTGTAGGTTGGTTTATTTTTCTGTGGCCATGACACAATTAAATTTGCGCAGACGTTATATTCCAAACTATATAAATGTTTCCTGCAATGTTGCGGATCACTGAAGTAGACCAACCGCGAATTGCTGTTATAAGAAACAGCTACGTAAGAATTGAGGAAGGCAAAGGAAATCCAACTTACAAGCCAGTTTCTTACAGGCTGCATTAAAGTATGGGTAACACATTGCCTTTCGTAAATGGCTTAACCTGTTGATCGATGGAGTTCTTTATGGAGAGTGACATCAGACTGTGAGTAGGAATGTGTACCTGGGATCTTCCAATTGGTAGAATACTAGAGAGATTCTTTAACACTAGATAGATTATTTAATAATTGACTAGATTTGTCATAAAACCATTATTTCAACAGATATTGAACAGTAATTAGCAAGCCGATTAATACACTTTAAAATAATAATAATTATATAAATATTAATTTAAAATATTAGTAAAAGATATGAGTCACCTCTTCCAGGACTTTGAATAAGTGTGCCCTGTTTAATTTGTCGGTACCATTTATACTCGGGGATTAGAGTGACGAATCGTGATAGGCCAGGTACCTCATCTAAAGTAACGAAATGAAATGTATTCATCGACTAAAGATTTCGCAAGAGTACAAATGTCATTAGATGTATTTGTTCTGCACGTTTGACCTTGCTACAGTACGCTAGATGAAATGATAGAAAATGCGCTCAATATCTATACGAACGTTTTCTAGAGAAAAGCAGCTAAACACTAAATATTCTTTTTATAATATTTTTTAAAATTCATACTCTTAAAAATTATTAAAATAGTCCTTTAAAATATTTTTATTTTAATTTGTTTTCTCCTGAATAAATAATTTACAGAATTTTTATTAAAATATTTCTATTTTGGTTTACCATCGATAAAAATTTTGCCTACTATATGTTCAATATAATATATGGTAAGCAATATTATAGGCCCATTTAAATATTTTTTATATAATATATTTTAATATTTCATAGTGATTTCGAATAACATTAATTCTTTAACTAAATATTTAACGCAGGCTTAATGTACAAAATATCGACGTAAGTATATCACTACACAAACTCAAAACGACTTCAGTAACTAATTTGTAAATACTTGCTATGGTATCCATACGCATATGGGCCTAAGAAATGTCAACTCTAATTGTGTGTTCTACAAGAACCAATAAGTATTTTTTATTTTAAAATTAAACCTATGTATTGAGATCTGAACATTATCTCAGTTACGTTATTTCATAGAATCTTATCTTACAGTAGTAGTTTCGTGTAGAATTTGGTACTGCCTTGGCTGATGTCTATGCCAAATACGCTGACGTCAATATTACAAAGCAATTGAATCAGACGCCTTCGGTCTATAAAACAAGACACTTGATGATTACTGTAGGTATACTACAAAAGAATTGATGGCTTTACTAGTGCACAAATTTGTTGTACTAAACTGTATATTAAAGAAATTATTCATAAATAGTTATACATGTATATTACAAGTTGTAAAGCAAGTTCTAATAGGTAATCCACACTACTTACCTACTGTGATGTTTTCACTACTACAAAATGATCCAGAGTTCTCAATGTATAAAATGGATAAACTGTCTGCCTTTGTGACTATGATAGCAAACCGATATCGACCAGGAGGCAGACAAAACTCAGCCTCATTCGGAGTTCCAGAGTCCTCCCAGTTACCCAGTCGAGGTCCTAAAATCTGTCCAAACACCGAGGCCTTGTGAATTTCTAGGCCTACGTTCTGTGTAGGTTGCTGAAAGACAACACTCAAAGGGGTGTACTCGCCAAATTCAACTATTGGACTTAAAATGGCGCTATCGGCCGCAGAAGAATTCTCATTCGGTGAATATTTGATAATGTAATCTGAAACCACAGATTGAAAGCTCAGCTTGAATGTGATTAGTAAACTATCGACATACTTTAAATGTGCTTAGTAAAACTATCGACATACTTTAAATGTGCTTAGTAATACTATCGACATATTTTAAAAGTGCTTAATACTGCCATCGATATACTTTAAATGGGCTTAGCAATACTATCAACATACTTGAAATGTGTTTAGTAAGTTAGTACCACTATCAACATACTAGAAATGTGTTTAGTAAGTTAGTACCACTATCAACATACTAGAAATGTGTTTAGTAAGTTAGTACCACTATCAACATACTTGAAAAATTCTTAGTACTGCTATCAACATACTTGGAAGAATTTTCAATTCAATGAAGTTCTAAGCGTAATTTTTGACGTTTATTATTAACAAAGAATTCCATACTTAGCGCAATATTACGGGTAGCACTTGCCGGTAAACCATACATTATCATGCTTATTATTTATGTATTGCATATTCGTTTCGTATTTCTAAAATATATATGTAGTGACTTATTTTATTTCAATCTCAGGAAACCTATATTGCTAATCAAGTATGGACCTTAAATTATACCAACGCATTGATTTATATTCAATATAACATTTTTTTTAATTAATGCAACCTTAACCTATATGGGCCTACTACTGGCCTTTAACAATTAAAAGGCTCAAAAGCAAGAGTTTAAATTCAGATTTAGCATAACAAGGGACACTATCAGAGACCGTCTGGCTGGGATTTTAACCGATTACCTCAAGCTTATCAGTCAAGCTTGCTATCCAGTCAGCCATCCAGTTGGTAAATTATATATTAGTAATCAATATGTTATACAGGTTACTCAATATTAAATATTAAACTTGTTCATCATCATCTTCCCTTTAATCCCAGTTTAACTAGGGTCGGGATACGAATAGACCTTCTATTCGTATCCCGACTATTCATCTTCCTCTCTATCCCATACCATATCATCAGTCAATCTCCTATACTCTCTTTTATTCGTTTTGTAAAATCTTATAGAAAATTCTGGAGCCTAGGCGCTCACCAACCGAATGCCCTTTCTGACGTTGGTTTGGACCTTGGTGCTTTAGTCGCTTTCTACGACCGGTTGGTCTATTCTTCAAGCAACCCGGACAAACCACGGGATATAAATATTAAAATTATTAAATAATTTACTTTAGCTTACTAATTTAATATATTTTTTATTCAATAATTTAATTTTTAAATTATTACATAGAGATTCGGATTGCCATATAGAATATTTATCAACTAGAATGTACCCGAGTGTAAAATTGCACACATCTAGGAAAAATGGTATATTTAAATTGAACTTGGATTTGAAATCTAACCTCTCAATCCTAAGAAAACGTTCTGCTAAAGTAGCATACGACTCTCAATTAATAATTATTATTATTCTTCTTCTCTAAGTGCCGTGCCTGTTCCAAGCCTGGGCGGTCGTGGTCATATTCCTCCATATGTCTCTGTTCATTGTTGCTCTGATCTTCTCTGTTTCAGTTAACTGCATCCATTTGCTAAGACTCTTAATAAACGTCATCCGCTGTCGACCCTTACATCTTTTGCCATCTATTATTCCTGTCACTACGGTATTTTCAACTATTTAGTTACGCATAATGCGTCCGAACAACTTCATCCGTTGTCGTCGTATTCGGTTCTAAGGGTCACGACAAATATGACATACTATTATTATGATATAGTATGTCATGGTCAAAGGAATTAAAAATTAAAATATAAAACAATTAATATTTGAAAAAAGATGTTTTCAATATAAGCCAAAAAGTATTGAATTTAGGTCAGCATTACCTAAATTTCTTAAAATCGGCTTGAAGTTCTGAAGAAGTTAAAATATGGGTTTTATCTTTTTTTCATATTGTGTATTTTTTAATTTTATATCTAAATATACACTGATCCTATGAATTTAAGTGGAGAATGAACAAAAGATAGAGCCCTAATTAGCGTTAGGAGTCTTATGAAGCTCTTATAAACTTTCATGCTATACTGAGTATATAAATTTTAGCTGAGAATGAACAAATGTTAGAGCTATAATTTAGCGATATGCGTCTTATGACACTTTTAAACTTCCATTATATACGAGGTATACGAACTGAAGTTGAAAATGAACAAATGACAGAACTGTAATTAGCGTAACCTAACTATTGAGAAATTTTAAATATGAATCATGACGCTCAGTGTTATTTCAGAAAGACAGATAGACAGACAGAGCTGGCTCAATATCTGCGGAAAAAATCCCACTAAAACCTATATGATCGCTCATTAATTAACGATCCATAACATTACCATTTGCAATGCAACCCGACATGGTAATTATATACAAATACCCGCCAGTTTTACTAGAATTTATTTTTACTTGTTAAGGGGACCGTGGCCATTGAACAGAATACAACAGATTTTTTAGTTTGATGCTTTAGAGTGAGTGAATCGTGGCAATTGTTGTTGAATTATAAATAGTTACCAGTTGTATAGATAGGAAGCCACTGCTTCGATAGAGTGTAGCCACAGAGCTCAAATTTTCGAAAGGTGCAGTTGATTCCCACTGGCTCTGCAATGTCCGAAACTGAAACAGACATCATTATCTACAGAATCTCGCTTGCACCAATTATAATTACAAGCCCATATATTCTAATTAGTTATACTGTGAAATATGACTCCAAAATCATTGATTTTTTAATGTTAGTTTCAATGTCTGTGAGTTCTTGAACCGGAATGATGTAAACGAGAAGCTGGTGAACTCTATCATAAAATCGGCCTACTTGCAAATGCCTAAATAGAAGAATATACACGTATCACCCCGTTGGCTCCTGTAATGAAATCGTTCTGGATTAAACTTGGCTTTAGTCTGTTTAGCCATCTGAATGCTCATTAGCGTGAGAAAAGATTGGAGCATATACAGTACAATATTTTAAATTTTCATCATAATCATCATCTGCCCTTAAATCCTAGTTAACCAGGGTCGGGATACAGTATTTTAAACTTTAATTTTTCTAAAATTCTAATGTAGTGAATTCGTAATTGAAACTCACGATTTAATCCAGGCAGATAAGTAATCAGAGTTATCTTGGCAGTTACAATGTCCCTCCTGGCCACCTCAAGACCGGCTTTCAACACAAAGTACCTCCTACCCACTGGCAGACGCATGAATATATACTGTTCAATGTAATCTCTCAGAGGTACATCATTGTCAGGCGTGTTCATACGTAGACCAAAATATCCGTCCTGATTAATTCGCTTTGAGTCAACTACAGTCCCATTCTCAGCCAATAGTTCAGCTTGAAAGTATAGGTCGGTCGTGGATACTTGAAATAGTATAACGAGAACGCCATCTTGTTTTATATCCAGTATAGGAGACGTCAATCGAGTTTCACCCGGCTGACCGGCCTGGAACTCACTTACCAGGCCTATATTAGATTTCTCATCTAAACAAATTTCACAGAAGCAAATTATTTGTAAAACTTGCTCCAAACAGAACACGTTTTAGGCTTAGGTGATTATTTTTGTTAACAGAGAGGCTATAACTTTCACATATTGTCTAATATAAATGCTTGGATGCAATATTTAAGAGCATTGTACACTGAAAGTTTGTTCAGTCCTGTCGTAAGAACCTGCTCTATGACATTTATAGCACTTCATGATATTAACTTAATTAAACCCCACTTAAGCTAAGACATTATTGTTACCTGGTGCAGATAGACATTAGCTTTACCTGGTGCAGATAGCCATTAGCGTTACCTGGTACAGATAGAAATTAGCTTTATCTGGTACATATAGACATTAACGTTACCTGATACAGATAGGACATTAACGTTACCTGGTACATATAGACATTTGCTTTATCTGGTACAGATACCCATTAACGTTACCTGATGCAGATAGACATTAACATTACCTGATACATATAGACATTAGCGTTACCTGGTGCAGATAGGACATTAACGTTACCTGGTGCAGATAGACATTAGCTTTACCTGGTGCAGATAGACATTAACATTACCTAGTACATATAGACATTAGCGTTACCTGGTGCAGATAGACATTAGTTTTACCTGGTGCAGATAGAATCCAGCTCGACAATCCCATTGACGTATCGTAATAGCTGCACTGATTGTTCTCAGAGAATCTACAGAGGACACTCTCTTGCAGTGATGCTGAAATCAATTCACACAACTGATTTTACAGACAACTGTATCAGATAGTGAAGCCCACGAATTCATATAATTATAATCTATACTGCACATTTTTCTTATAACGTACGATAAATGTATATGTAACTTTAAGATGAATAAACAGGATTGTCTAATAAACGTAATCTTACACTAAACATTTTGCTTCAAAGGTCTCCCTATTTGCAATGCATAACACTTAGGTTCATAAAAATACTCTATTGAATTTCACCAGTTTCATAATAGTCGACAAACACAGCTGTTAAAAAAACATGTTTGTCTTCTGAACTACACAATAAATATAGAGATGATCTTTTAGAATTAAAAACAATCAACATATCTGTAAGCAAGAGAAACTGTGCTTTGGGAGGAATGGAATTTATTTTAGAAATAGTTCGGAGAAAGAAAAGAACTCCCAACAATAATCATGGGGGAAACACCAAGATAAAGGTTGTGAAAACGTTTGTGTGGTCGAAACTTCTGTAAGGATGTCAAACGTAGACACTAAGGAAAACAGATATCAGAAAACTAGAGGCACTGAAAATATGATTACGGAGGAGAATGGAAAAGATCAGAGATTTTTGGGCTAACAAAATTACAATTAAAGAAGTTTTTGAGAGAATATGTATCTATAGAGACAGACAGACAATAAATGACTTTAAATGTGACAGGAAATCGAAAGAAACGCAGGATTAGATATATTACAAGAGGGGTGGTTAGCGGAAAGATGCAATAGAAGAAAGAAGGCACGGAAAAAGCGTTAGAGGCAGACCAAGATATGGGATGTTGGATGATTTACTAACAAATTCATACACTGAGATGAAAAGGACGACTCAGGAGAGGATTCGTGAGAAGAGTTATATGCCATGGACCTGCCGTTGTCAGTTCACTAGAAGAAGAAGAATAAAAAGAAAAAGAAAAATAGGAACTAGCAGAACAAGAATAAGGACAATAAGAACAACAAGAAGAACAAGAACAGGAAGAACAAGAACAAGAACAGGGTCAATCAATCAATCAATCAATCAATCAATAAGAATTTAACGTCCGATACCTCGCTAAGAAAAAGAACAAGAAGAAATAATAATTAATGTAAGTATGGATGTAGTACTGCACAAAGCTTCAGCTAACCAACTGATAATAAAGATTACTTTAAGTATCTCTCTTAGTGCACTGCCTACTGGCAGGTCCATGGTATATAACGCCTCCACTTTTCTCTGTCTTCCGCCTTCCTCTTCATTTCCACATATGAGTGGGTCTTTAAATCATCTAACATAATCTAATCTCGAACAAGAATATAATATGTGTGCAAGCATATAATATGTGTGCAAGAATATAATATTTGTGCAAGAATATAATAAGTTTGCAAGAATATAATATTTGTGCAAGAATATAATATCTGTGCAAGAACATAATATGTGTGCAAGAATATAATATGTGTACATATATATATCTAATCTCAGCCTGCCCCTGCCCTTTTTTCCTTCCATTCTACCTTCTATGACCTCTTTTAATAGACCTTATCCCCTTAGAATGTGTCCTATCCATCTCTTCTTCCTATTTCTTAATACATTTATCAACTGTCTATCTGTGCCAACTCTCTCCAGGACTTCCTCATTTCTGACCTTTTGAGTCCAGCTAATCCTCTCCATTATTCTCCAAATCCACATTTCCAATGCCTCCAGTTTCCTAATATCTTCCTTCCTTAAGGTCCATGTTTCACATCCATACAATAGCGTGGTCCAAACCAAAGTTTTCACTATCTTTATCTTTGTGTCTTTCATTAGACTTTTTGTTAATAGTTCTTTTCTACTACTAAAGGCCGCTTTTGCTTGTGCAATCCTACTGCATATTTCCGTCTTACATTTCCCATCATCGGCTATAGTATGACCCAAATATTTGAAACTTCTTACCTGTTCCAATTTCGTACCATTTATTGTGATATTAACTTCACCTTTATTATTGGACGCTCTCATAATAACCTTGGTCTTTTTTATACTAATCTTCATGCCATAGCTTAGGGCCGTATCGTTCAGCCTATCCATTAACTTCTGCAATCCAATCTCGCTGCCCGCTACCATTCCTTGATCATCTGCAAATTGTACATCTTGTAACAAATTCCCTCCTACTTTTATTCCTTCTTCCAAGTCTTCCATGACTTCCTCCATCATTGCCTTAGCGTAAATGTTAAACAGCAGCGGCGAAATGCTACGACCGTGTCGTACTCCACGTCCTATTTCTCCTTCTTCTGAGTATTCTTATTGGATTTTGATTACTGCTCTTTTGATTCATGTACAAGTTCAAAATTAGTCTTCTATCTCTCCAGTCAATTCCTATTCTTTTTAAGATATTCATCATCGTTATCCAATCCAACCTGTCAAAGGCCTTCTCGAAGACTTTAATTATACGAATATATAAAAGCTTCGACATTTATGTAAGATTTAACGCGATTTTTACTTCAGAAGGCGATTCAATACAAATTCGGAAACGGAAATATAAGCAAAATATTACCAGTGATACGACGAGAGCAATAGGAAGGAGAGTATTCGATATCACCCACTAATCCAAAAACACCGCTGCCGAGTTTCTTAAATTCAAGGACGATTACAAACTCTCCATTATCCATTTTTGGAAAGTCGAAGTCAACGCTTAGCTCCTGAATGTTTGAACTCGTCGTTTTGACCACATGATAGAGATTCTGACTTTTTACTTGATTGCTTTCTCTGTATCTGATACTGATGATACTCTCACTGAGAGCGACGAATCTAGTTTTTACACATCCTTTCTCTGTAGGTGCCACATTGTATTTAGGAGATGTAAGCATCAGAGTGTATTGGGTCTGAGAGTTGAATATTGCTGCCTCTGCACGCATCTTCATAATAAAGAGAGGATAATCCATCCGTGTATTTGCTATTTGCAATAACACACACAAGCGTACCATCAACTAAAGTTAAATACTGATTTAGTTTAGTCCATGTTGTTCACCAACGATATATTTAATATATAACAATTAGTCACGCAGGCATTTCGAGTATATTTATTCAATCAATCATAAACCAAGTGCCAGATTTATTATAAAATATTTCTTAGTTTACTTTAATACCTGAAGCTCAAAAAAGTAGTCAAAATTATTACCTGCAGACAAACAGTCTGGTATAAGCACTGTATAATAATAATAATAGTAGTAGTAATAATAATAATAATAATAATAATAACCTCCGACAATTTCTATAGCGGTGTCATGGCCGATGTCCGGTTTTCGAGACCGCTTTACCGCGGTTCCTGGCAGGTGATTAATAATTCCATCCATGGTTAATCATATCTTTGCTATTGATGACGCCAATCGGAAGAGATCTCCGATACAACATTAACATTCCATGGGCCCAAGGTTTATCCATCATTTGTTGACTGACTTGGGCATTGAACCCAGGCCACATGTATCCGAGGCGAACACTCCAACCGTTGCGCCATATCCCCTCCCCAATATATAAGCATTGAAGACCATATTACAATAGATTTTATGGTAATAATAGTAATAACAGTAGCTTAATTTTAACTTAAATTTAGCATTAACTGTCACAGATTCAAAGTGCAGTAGTTTAGCAATACAGCAGCTTATCTCTTTCACTCTTAGTTCACTGCGTATTGGCAGGTCCATGACAAAAACTACTCCAAATATTTTTACCTTCTGCCTTTCTCATCATATCAACATATAAATAAGTTATCAAATCATCCAGCATCCCAAATCTTTTCTTCCTCTAACCTTTTCTCATAATATTAGTAACTAATAGTATATATTAAATTCGGATTTGGGCTTCCTTCTCCATCAAGTAAGACTTGAACAAAAACAAATTAGTAAATATTAATTAGCATATCCTTATTTTAGTTACATACATAAGTAGGTAAACTTAATTCCCAAAATACTTAAGATTTCGTTCATCTAATATTTTTTCGCAAAAGTTAAACCTGTATTGAGCGAAAGAATTTCAAAATTCAAATCAAATCCTCGCCCAGCTTGAGAGATATCTGAATGAAAGAGGATTTTTATTTGAAAGCACTGCATCGGGAACGTGGCAGGAATTAATCCTCCGCAGAATCGATCAGAATCAAATACTTCTTCCTTTCCGTTTTTCACGTAGGTACATTGTAGCTGTATAGTAAAATTATGCATATGTTTCATTTTGTAAAAAGTATTTTATATACAGTATTTTATATATATGAGAAATAGTTCTTTCAAATTAATGCTAAAAGAAAAAATTCCTGTGCTGAGTACCGAGCCACTGAAAAATAGACCAATCGTAAAAAGCAAGTGTCGAAAGCAATTATGCAAGATCAAAAGAAAACAAAATCAGACACCTGTGAAGCCATATATTTTCCAAGCTAAAGATTACATTACGGTGCGGATAAAGCAAACCTCCTGCGAAGGTATTAGCTTGCTGATCGATAGATTGGTCTTTCTTGGTGCATAAAATCAGACTGTGAGTAGAGATTTGTTGGAAGAGAGCGAGAGAGAGAGAGAGGGAGAGAGAGACATAAAATGTGAGAGAGGAAGAGAGTGAGTGAGAGAGAGACTGAGAAAGAGAGGGAGACAGAGAGAGAGAGAGAGAGAAGAGTGAGAGAGAGAGAGAGAGAGAACAATGTTTATTTCGATACACTCAAAATATACAGTGACATACACAAACAAGAGAGAGAGCGAGAGATGGGAGCAAGAGCACAGAGGATATTTTAAAATGTTAGGTGATTGATCTTGAGGTGATGTCAGGTGGGATCCAGGTAGGATTGATTTGACTATAACATCTCAGGTTTACGCCAGATCAGTAAACAGTAACGGATAATTAAAACAGCGATTAGTGATAATCCCATGTTACATTAAACACTTATAGATATCATCTTGAAAGAAAATTACGCTATAGAGCGCGTTTAATATACAGGTACGCATAAATACATAATTAATAATAATACGAATAAATAATAAGAATAACCTACCATAAATACATTTCAAGAGTGTGGAGCAAAACTGAAGTAAAACAGTAATTCGTTTCAAATGAACCCATTTTTATCACAAAATATTTTCAGATATTATGACTAGATGCTTTTCATTGGTCATCACTATACTCCATAATGGATTGAATTGGGCATCATGATATTTCCTTGATGGAGTGAATTGGGCATAATTACACTCCGTAATAGAGTGAATTGAGCATCGTTTACCCTGTATTAGAGTCAATAGGGCATAATTTTGCTGGTTAATGTAATGAATTAATTATAAACTGCACTTTTGGAAACACGCCCTTTGCTTTCAGGCTGTTTCGGTAGCTGTAGACTATATCAAACTTATATTACGTTCGGTCGGGCACTATAGGTTTGACAAAATGATATACTATATGGTGACATATACTGCTTGGCAAATGAAGCACTCTGATAATTTGTAGAGTGATAATTGTAAAGTGATCGCGAAAGCAGACTGTAAATCG
Source organism: Enchytraeus crypticus (assembly GCA_905160935.1). Taxonomy (NCBI): domain Eukaryota; kingdom Metazoa; phylum Annelida; class Clitellata; order Enchytraeida; family Enchytraeidae; genus Enchytraeus; species Enchytraeus crypticus. Next base: position 608,976 of record CAJHZI010000514.1, read on the forward strand.
CTGTATAAAACTTTTAGAAGCAAATAACTAAACCAACAGAGAGATGAGAGAGAATAAGAGAGAGAGAGAGAGAGAGAGAGAAAGTGAGAACTAATGAGAGTGAAAGAGATATATTGCCTTCTTCGGCATCACTTCGGCATCATTTACGAACTAACCACAAGTCAAATCAGGGTTGATGTTCTAGCGTCACAGACACAATCCTAGTGGCACTTGATTGCGCTGCACGTCAATTCAACGAAGTAAAGCCAAGTTGCGCGCGGTTAATACTTTGTGGACGACCATTTAGGAAAATAGAGTGTTGACAGATGTGAATGTACATAATTCCGGTGTGTTGGAGGTTATTCTTAACCCCGCGCCGGCTGTCATTAGAGTGCCAACAAAAGGCAACGATTACTAATAACCATTGAGAGGAAATGGAGGAGATAACGAAAACTACAAAAACTGCAACAAATAAAGGAAAACTGTGTAGCGCATGCGGTACATCATGTGTGTAGCCACACGGAATAAAAAGATACCTAGAAATTCCTTAATAATTCTTTTTATCGTAATATATTACAAATCATAATACAAAATAAGTAAAATTTACCAACCTGTATATAATCGTAGTTACAGTCAGACAACGAGTATTCCAGGTCCATATCATTAAATTGCAGAATGATGAGATAATTCTGGTTGGCCGCATAAATTGTGTAGGAGCAAATCATATCATTCGGATATTTATCAGGATAGTTTGGACTTGAAATTCTATTGGCTATGGAGTAATAGGAAACGTTACACGGATCGACCGTTTGAACAACTGAAACAGTTATAAAGCAGTTTTTTATTTTTGTTTTAATTTTTGCTTTACTCAGTTTTGTAGTATTCAATAATGCTTATGTTTCCCGTGTTTTGCCAGGACATTGAAAAATAGACCAACTGTTATCTTCAAGTGTCGTAAGAGGTGACAAAGCAAAAACTGAGCAAGGTAAAGGAAAACCACCTCAGAAGCCTTATTTTCTACAAGCTATAGGCCACCTAAGATATGGATAAGGCATGGCTTTTGTGACGGGATTAGCTTGGTGATCATTGGAGTGCGTGAAAGCCGACTCTGATTATGAATATGTACCCTGGACCTGCCATTATGCGGAGCACGACAGAGATTATTGTATATAGAAAACTGGATTGAAAGAGAAGAACCCTATTGGACGATAGAGCTTTTGACCGCATTACTTCTGGTAGATGTACTCCAGTTTATTGGATATAAATTATATCAGTGAGTTACTACTTTTTATAACTAAAATACGCAGTTTTCGGACATCACAATACAAACAAAGAATTGTATTTATAGCCAATTCACTTCCGACGAACAATTATAAAAGTGATTATAGTCGTGATATAATAGAAATTCACAATGTAACTAATGAATAATAAATGATGCTGTTGTGTTAACAAATGCTCTGCCGATATACACAAGTATTGTAGTCTCCTCTTCCAGTTAGAAGCGGTTTTAGTTATTAATTGTGCTAAGCATTTACATTCTTCTGGTAATATATTGTTTCATGTTTTACACACATTGATTAAACGTCATGTTTTATCTACACTCTACTATGTAATAATGTATAATGTACATTACACGTTTACAAAAGGCAGCCTTAGACAAGCTATATTGTGTCTTTATTCAATTATACTCTGTGAATTAGGTGCATTATTATAAAATTTGCATGTTGTTGAATGATCATTTTTATCGAGGTCGAATAAGTTACCGGCATCATGGATGGAGAACCAGGGCAAGATTCAGGGCTCAACGGTTAGCAAGATCCAGGGCTCAACGGTTAGCAAGATCCAGAGCTCAACGGTTAGCAAGATCCCGGGCTCAACGGTTAGCAAGATCCAGGGCTCAACGGTTAGCAAGATCCAGGGCTCAACGGTTAGCAAGATCCAGGGCTCAACGGTTATGATTCTGCTTTAATTTAAATTCGAACTTCAATGCTTTGAAAATTCAATTAAATTTTTATTTTACGATTAACCTTTAGCTACGGTTAAGAGTGTTTCAATGCCTGGATTCCGAGTTCGATCTGTTCCAGGGTAAGTTATCATGAAATTGTAAGTTGTTGTTTAAAAGAAGTTAAGCGTGAAATATTTGTTCGTGAAACGTAATAGCGGACATTACTTTTCTAAATTCATTTTTCTCTGTTGTTCGTGTTTGCATTGTATTACAATGTATTACATTGTTTCAGTCTTAGTATTCATTTTTTATTAGTGAGACACAGCAAAATGAGGGTACAACACTGGACGAACACCCTGCCCTGTAACGTGGTAACCCCTTTGGATCCGATGCTCTAGCCGCTTACTAACAAAGCCACATTCATTACTTAACGTTGCATATTTAATGCAATTACTTATTTAATAAAGATACATGTAGTAGGCATCAACGTACATTACATGGGGGCTTGTGTTTGGTCAACAATGCTTTGGCACGTAGAAATATGCGCAGGTCAGTTGAATATTCATTAGCATGATATAATAGATGTACAGTAAGCATGTATACATGTATATACATGTAAATGTAAATGCTTGAAAGGTTAATCATAGCTCTCACTGTAGAAGTCTCTAGTAGGAAGTCTCTTTCATTTGCAATTCTTCAGTGAATTCAAATATTTATTATTTTGATTCGATGTCTGTCTGACCGGCCGCTTAGTAAGTAATGGAATACCTCGAGTATCAAGCGGAGATGAGATACATTATTTATGATTGAATCGCTTAATGAAACATTATCTAGATGTCAACTGTAGAACATATTACCACTGTCTGCACTGCTTATCCACGAGTTTTGAGCAGAAGCTGTTGTGCCCGTGAAGATTCCACAAGAAGTGTTGGACTCGCCGAACACGCAGATGTCTCTTACAAACACTGCAACCAGGCAAAGTTATAAAAACAAGTAACTAATTAATAGTGTATTACTGGATTAGTTCCAATATTCATCATCGCCATATGAAGAACAAATAAACTGAAGCAAAATGTTTTATTGGCTACAAATTTTGAAAGCATACAGTGTAATAAAATGTTTTAAAGAATTTATTAAAATAAAAAATATAAAAATATAACAAATTTAAAGAAGACAAAAAAGTTTACTTTTTCAAAAAATTTTAGATTTAATTTAAAAATACATAATTATATAAAAAAATTTAATTAATTGAAAATTAAAATAATTTTTTTAATAAAAAAATTAAAAATTTCATTTACTTTAATTTTTAAATTTTAAGAAAAATTTAAAAAAATTACCCGTGTTGCGTGCGGATTGCTGAAGAATGGACCAATCATGAACCGCATGTGTCGTAAAAAGTTAAAAAGCACAAAGATCCAAATCAACGTCAGAAATGGCATTCCGTTGGCGAACGCCTAGGCTCCACAAATTGCTATAACGTTTTCTAAAACCGATCCCAGTTAAACTGAGATTTAAGGAAAGATGTTGATGTCCAGTTTTTTTATTTATTTAATATTCCGACAGGTTGAAACTTAAAATAACCTCTCCGAAATTTACTTGTTTACAAAATTAATAAGCGCACGCAATGATTCCATCCGCGTGTGATCATAAACAGTTCAATTCAATGCGGATTAAACACAAAAATTAATCAAATGGGATTCACACCACCTGGATGAGGTAGAAATGACGGAGTGCAGTTGCTCTCTTTAGCGCTGATGTCGTCGAGCCAAACGTCCGATGGATCGGTTGTTGATCCAATCTCTGCCACAAATGCTATTTGATATGAGCCTTTCGGTACACATAAACTCACCCAATCCCAACGATCGTATGTATTGCTAGAAGCGTACAACTGCTCTAGTGGATAACTGAGATCTGAATAAAGAAAGACCAGCAGCCTGCTTAGAGCTCCCTGAGATGATGTGATCTGGAATCTGAAGCTCAGAGCAGATGTTGAAGTAAAGTTTTCTAGAGGTGACAATAATTCTACTCTGTCTTTTTCGTTTCCAAGTTTAGCTCTGAGAATTAGGTAGAAATTAGAATCCCCTAACAAGCAGTAAAACATACATACAAGTTTGATACTTTTGATTTTGTAAACTGTAGAATACGAGAAGAATAAATCTAATATTCATTCATTTAGTGCCTCATTCTTAGACTGAATAATTGGAATTAACTTTGTATCATGGGGTATTTATTGATTATTATATGTATCATTATTATTCATTACTATTTTATGGGTTATTTATAATTAAATATATTTCTTATTTATTCTACATAGCAGGGAGTTCATCAACTCATCGGTTTAACTTTGGCTACATAATGCTTAATTTAATCATGGATGATAACAACAATCTAATGTTTATTGCATATTACTAAACATAATAGCTAAAAGTAATAGTCGAACAACACGTGTTGCCTGCTTATCCTGTTTAAAATAATTATAATGATGAAAGACAACAATAATTAGATAACTTGTTGTTAACTTGTAATTAACTGTACAGCATTATTAACCTCCTGTAGTGCTAGTTTCAACAAGCAGCTGCCACCTGGCCTGACTGATAGATGATGTCTTGTATCCACATATGTAAGGGTGAGTGAAGTCGCAGTTGAGATTCGAATAATCTTCTACAAAATCAACAATACGAATTTCTTTAACATAAAAATGTGACAGTATTCGATATCCATGCACTAAATAATTTAATTATTTATATACTGTACTAATAAAAGGTATACAGTTAAGGATAATCAAATCCTATTTGATAAGAATTGATAACTAAAACTTATGGGCACCGTACAGCAAGCAAAGAAAAACAGGAGAAACACAGTTAAGTTTGGGCAATAATGTCAATATGTGTAATGCTCGGGAATTCTAAATAATATCTACAAGTACGTTGGGAGTACTAATTTATCGAAAGAATTTCATAAAAGAAATGATGCAACAGTTTCAATGATATATAAACTTGTTCAATCTCGCGTCAATAATGCAAAAATTGAAATGTGGCCATATTTGAATATTAGCATATTTTGATACTACATTAACCGATTAGGGTTTGAAAATGAAGCATCTACCATACTCTAACATATTTTGAATAAGCATACAAAGAGCAACTGAAAGATGGATGGAAAAATGTAGGCCTATCTTTTTAATTTTGTTAACAGGATAAAAGAAAACTAAACGTATAGATAGTAGTAGTTCAAAATTCTTAGGACGAAGTATTTAGAGAAAAACTTAAAATACAAAATACTATTTTTTATGTAAAGTCAACTATAATCTTATTACTCTATTGTTATAATATCAAAATAAAAAAGCTCATGAGCATGCACTGATAATCTATGATGACACCAAGCAATTTTACCATAACTTACACAATTTTCTCTAGGGCTATTACTAGAGATCGAATTTATCATTTTCAAGCAGTTAGATACTATTTGACAGTCACACATCAATTATGATAGAAATATGTAGTAGTTTGCCTGGTTTCCTGCCATGTTTTTGTTTTTAAATTCTATATTTGTTCTTATTTATTTACATTTTCTTTTCACACAAATTCCTTATTTGTTCATAATCATCACCACATGATAGCGCATATTGCGTTTGGTGCCGATTTAAGAATAACCTTTTATCATCGTTAATTCATCGTTAACTCTCTTAGAATTAGAATTCAAATTAGAAATTTTAAATACGAGCACATTCAATGAGCTAAACCGGGTAACTACTGGACAAGTACTCTTACTTATAAATCTGGTTATGTTCTGAAAATTCATCTGAATGTCTAATTTTCAAAGAGAGTGCCTTGGTGCTTTTAGCATTTTTTATATTTGTACATATTTATATTTCGCCTAAATTTATTATATTCTTCTTTAGTTAGATCAATAATTAGTTTTTATTTGGCATAATTTTATGGTATAGGCCTACACTTGGTGACGCTTTGAAACATTTTAAAATTCTAATGATATTGACGCTCCCTTGACATTCTTCACTGTCTACTTTGCTTAATTTATAGACTCTAGATCGATGCGTATTCAAGATTTTATACTTAGAATTTTTGGGCCTTATAAGCTCCAAGCGTCTTAGGTTTGATCTAACTTTGCACTATTACGCTATCTTCTGATGTTGTGCTAATGTACAATGCGAATCGAACGAATAAAAGCTGATAAAAAGCTGTAAAGCTAATGATAAAGTCAGTTTCCTCACTGGCAAGAGATACCAGTGACGGGAGAGTCCAGGATTTTAGCCTCGCACATACTGATCCGCGGTCTAATATCTTACCGACATCGATTAAATAAATATATAAAATATAACACCTACAGCTAGCAGATAACACTGAAAGATAGTTTACGAATATATAATAAATCATAGCACATAGCTAGATCACATTTAATTTAATAGCTTTTCTACTTATTAATGTTGACCATTTGCTGAACTACTATACCGCATTGAGCATCTTCGCCTGAGTGAGTTCCACAGTAGTTGTCCTGCTGGCAGCTTAGAAAGCTTGGAATACAATGACCACTGCTGCACCGGACTTCATCTTCACCACAGTCTGACAAAAGTATATGATAGCATCTTAGTACGAATGAATTTTTAAACGGCTTTCAATATGATTTTATTTAGTTGTATTGCTCTTACAACTTTAAAGCACAGATTCCATTAAACTAGGCCTACTCCGTATCTAAGTCAACATAACTACTGAACTAATGGAATGATCGTTTAAACATCTGAGTTAAAGTGCACGGTTGAAATTCAGTCCAAGCCAAATGTCAGATAATAAATTATAATCTACAATAGACATTATAAAACAAAAACAAACTATACTATAAGCAAACTATAAGCATGAACTGAAGCAATTAATAATTTACAATAACAAAAGTATAATTGGTCGTTTATTATAATTTCTAAATAATAACAGTGTTAATTTACAGGAACTGAGAAAGTCAGTTACCACCTCAGAAACCAATTTTCCAAGCTAAAGGTTGTACTAGGGTTATGTAATTAGATAGAATAAACGGTCTATGAGTAAAAATGACGGGTCATAAACTAACAATAGAACAAACACTAGGGACAAATATAAAAAAGCATTTACATGTGTATACTGCACATACATGTCACCGTGTTGTGTCCAGGTCGTTCGAAGCATTTGACCAACCGTTGACTGCACGTGTCGTAGAAGGCAACTAAAGCACTAAGATCCATACCAATGTCAGAAAGGGCATTCGGTTGCTGAGCGCCTAGGCTCCAGTAATTGTCACAAAACTTAAACGAATGGATAAATCGTCTATTTGTATCCAGACCCTGGTTAAACTGGCATTTAAGGGAAGATGATGATGATGATGATGATGACGACGACGATGATGATGATGATGATGACGATGATGATACTGCACATATATGATGTACGAACCACAGTGCGGGATGGCACAACGTTCTATTCTGCTCACAGTCGTACCAGTCAGATACACAAGACATGATGGAAAGTTCCACTTAAAACCCGGCACATATCTACAATAGTTGTTAGCTTCCTGTATCCTCTCGTCTGGAAGTCTGTTGGCCAACTCCGGCACACTGATCCAGGGCAGACATGTCTTGTTTGATTCCGACACGGCTGTTGTACCCATATAACCTCTACCCAATGGTCCCACCACGCATTCCTTCTCCGCTTCTGAAAGTAGTGCGTTTATTGAGAGTGAAAGCAGGTTGTGAATAGGAACAATGGCATAAAGAATTGCTAAGTGTTTTCTCACAAGACTAATATGCTATCATGGTCAGCGGGAGAGAAGGCGCTTGATCTGAATTCAAGTTTTTCCAATATCTGCATGTCTTGGAGAGAAGGATATAAGGTTTAACTCTACATTATTTCTTACTCTTCCCATATTGCGTACTCATTACAAAACCCCTTTGCACAAACAACTATCACGTTGCTGATGTTGCTTTAATATAACTGAAAACAGCCTCAGTTTAATTTTTAGGATCCTGTTGAAGCTACAGCCAGCTTTAAGAGAAAAATTATAATTTTTTCAAGACAAACTTTGCGAAAAATTATCTGAAACTATACGTCAAAGGATAAAAGCGTAAGTTGATAGGATAATAATTTATTTAACCATTGTATGATGATATAATCTATTCCTTTATCTGACAAAGTCGCAGATAGAATCGCAAGGAGGTTAGGGCTAGGGTTAGGGCGGCTGTGGGCTAGGGTTACATCCTGCCACCTCAAGACTCAAGTGACTTCAGGGCAGGCAGTCTCATTGAGATATGCTAACGTGTTTACTAAACTTGATTTCCTTCTTTCCATTGACCACAATAAAGAGATACGTGTAATTTTCAATCTAATTGTCCACCATAAGTGGTAATTAACGAAATAAGTCCTTAAATGAAAAGTTTTACAGCGTATTCATTGAAAACTATATTCCTACCTTTTATTTGTAAAATTTATTTTACAAATAAAATATTATTTATTTATTAAAATATTATTTATTAATATTATTTATTTATTATTTTTATTTTTTAAGTTAAAAAACCGAAAACGAAATTGAAAAGACTTATATATTTTCCATCCACCTTTCACTTGCATTTGGTATGCTGATTCGAAGATATTAAATTATGCTAGAGACGATTCATCAAGGGTTTATTGATTTATATGTTAAAATAGTATGCATTAATGCACATACCGAATGCTTCACACGGCATAATTCTGATGTCATCAATGGCTACGCTACTACTCCCAGTTAATGCTCTCGTTGTCTCGAACGCTATAAGATTTATTCCGTCAGGCAGACGCGCAAACATTCGATTCCAATCCGGTATCAGCTGATCATCCGGCGATAAAAATATATAAAGAGAAATCACTACAGATCTCGTCTGTCTGAACACTTTTAGAGATGTTCCTTGACCCTCGACAAAGTAGTAGAATTCCAAACAAGAGCCGGTTGTGTTCATGTATTGAGTGAAGAATGTCGACTGATATCTGGTTCTTTTGTCAGTGGAGAGAAGATAGTGAAAATGTCCCAGACCTGGAACAGCACCAGCAAAATTGTTTAATAGAAAATGTGAGACTTCAGGATATGAAGTGGAGTATGCCAAAGCTGTTTCATGCACACAGCAATGATAGAGTAATGACATAAAACCTTCTTGGTTTGATGTCACCATTCCTATTAAACATTTAAGCAGTGGCAATGATGATGGAAGTAGTGAAAATATACAAGAAGGAATAAATATTGGAGAAAAGCTCGTTAAAGATGTAAGATTTGCCGATGATCAAGATATGATTGCTAATAACGAAGTGGGTTTAAATAAAATTGTAGATGGCCTCAAAATTACACCACTGAAGTACAGAATGAAAATTAATATAAAGAAAACCAAAGTGATGACAGTGTCCAGAATAGGAGGAAGAGTCAATATAGAAATAGACGGCACGAAGTTAGAACAGATAAAGGGTTTCAGATATTTAGAAGACGGTAAATCTGGAACAGAAATAAAAGTAGAACTGATCAAGTAAAAGAGGCCATCAGTAAGAGGAAAGAATTGTTAACACAAAGTTTGAAGAAATCCGCGAAGATAAAGATTGTAAAAACGTTAGTGTAGACCACGCTCCTGTAAGGTTGTAAAACATGGACGCTAAGAAAGTAGGATACTAAGAAACTAGAAATATTCGAAATGTGGCTGTGGAGAAGAATGGTCAAGATCAGATGGACTGACAAAATTACGAGCGAAGAAGTGCTAAATAAGGCTGGCATAAATAAACAATAAATAAATGTATCATAAAGAATAGAGAGAAGAATTGGAATGGTTATGTTCTGGGATGGAACGGTTTAGTAAGAGGTAATAGAAGGAAGAATAGAAGGAAAAGAGGTTAGAGGAAGACCGAGACTTGTGATGCTAGATGACACAAGAGACTTGTGATACTATATGATACTAGCAAATCATATGTAAATATAAATCAAATGATATCTAATTCATAATTATATTGGTATGAAGAAAATGAAAGAGGATAGAAAATGTAGAGCTATTGTATGTTCGTGGACCAGCCAATAGCCAGTGCACTACGAGAGAGAAAGAAGAGATTTCATTGACTTCTCTCTTAGATTCTAGAACAAGGTTAAGCTAAGCATAGTGACGGTATTGTAAAAAGCAAAATGAAACAGACTAAAATAATAATAATAATAATAAAGGTTTAGCGTCCGTTTCCTCACACTACAGTGAACACTCGACACACTGTGGATCTATATAGTGAGGTCCGGCTTGGATTCGAAATAGGGAATTATTTGTGGATGACTGAAAGAAGGGAGTAAATGGTAAAGCAACGTATAGCGCTATCTATGCAATGGATGAGCTAAATGTGAACAGTAGACAACTAATCTGAGAGTCTATCAGGAAACTATAGAAGTATGAATTAAGGAGAGAGAACATTGATTTCTAGAAAAGCTATTGAATTAATGATTCTATTAAATATCACTTCTACGGTGTCTCGAGCGTATGTACGATCCAGTGATCGATTTTGAAAGTAGACAGAAGAATTGAATAATCTTAGCAACTACATGAACTCAGTCTCGGATGAAAAGAATTTGGCAAAAACTAGCTTGAGCTTTTGAATAATTCCCATATGGTATAATACAGTACATATAAATAAATAAAGAATTTATAGATAAAAGTTAAAGGTTAAAAAGTTTACCTAACAGTAGTTGTTATGTCTGTTTTAATACTGTAATTGGCATTTTGATAGAATTCTACGATTATATTGCTGCCACTCGTATACGTGTATTATCCATTTTTGTTTTATTGGCTATAGTTTTAGAAAATTCTAGTACACAAGTGCAGCAGTGTAATTGCGAGCTCATTTTGCAGGTAACGATCTGCAATAAATGGGCGACATTAACGGTAACATTAATAATGCACAATAATATTGTGTATTATGATTTACGCCAATTATGAGTATTAGCTGTGAAACCTGTTTCACAGCTAAAAATCATAAATGACGCCAAACTTAAGGCGCCATAGACCAGGGAATTGCCACCTAGTAATTGATCGCTGCTTATGTAGCACCCTATTGAATAAATGTAAGTAATTAATTATTGACAACAGTTTCTATTTATTCGCTACATCTCCGTCTGGCTTCCACAGCGTCGCTGTTAATACATGGACCCTGAATAATCGTAGTCGTGAGTCCTACTGCGTCATTGATTTTCTCTAGTTGCTCAATAAACACGAATAGTCAATGGTAATTAGGTTTAATTTGAGGGATCCAGAGGTGATGCCGGTAAGGTATCCGACTGCAGTTCAGTGTGTGTGGGTTCAAGTCCTGAGCTCGCCCGTCATTGATATCACTTTCGAGAGACGACACGGACGTTAAAATCGGTTTTGGACTCTTAAAGAAAAAGATAACTATACGTATTTGATGAAATGAAGTAGGGTGCTGTGTTCTATGTTTCAGCTGTCATTTTAGGATCTGGAATATGATTTGAAATTCCTATTTATTTTATTGGTTTCTAAATTCAACCTGAGATTCGTTAACTTCTACAAAGCTGGCAAATATAGATAATTTGTTTATCTTTGAAACTGCTTAATCTGAGAAATTTAGACTTGAAAGTTTCTACATTTTGTCTGTGTATTGTTTATTTAAGCATATATAGGGGCCAATAGATCTCTCTGTACCATTAAATCTGTAAGATTACGGAGACCGAAATGCATACAATATAGCGAGGATTAAAATTTAATTAGTAAATATAAGCAATTTAGTGTAAACGTTAACAAATAACGGGTTTGAAATTAACATCAGCGTTTAGATTTTGTCTCAAAAGCGAGCAAACTTGCAAATTTAGAAACTACTCAGAGAGATGGAGCAATTGCCAAAAGTATCCAATTATACACAATTTATCCGACATAATAAGATTAATAAGGAAGTTCTAGAGCACTGGGTAGAAAGAAAAACTTTACCTAAGTTAAGCGTTGAATCGACACCCAGAGGTGTTTGTCCAGCTTTCACCGTTACCCACATCTCCTCGTTACCCGGAGCATACAAGAGATCACAGGTGTCGCTGCTGTTGCTCTCGAAATTACAAAATAGAATTCTGCTCCCTACAAATGTAAAAACTACAAAATAGAACTCTGCTCCCTACAAATGTAAAACCTACAAAATAGAACTCGGCTCCCTACAAATGTAAAAACTACAAAATAGAGCTCTGCTCCCTACAAATATAAAAACTACAAAATAGAACTCGGCTCCCTACAAATGTAAAAACTACAAAATAGAGCTCTGCTCCCTACAAATATAAAAACTACAAAATAGAACTCGGCTCCCTACAAATGTAAAAACTACAAAATAGAGCTCTGCTCCCTACAAATATAAAAACTACAAAATAGAATTCGGCTCCCTACAAAAGTATAACTACAAAATAGAACTCTGCGGTCTATAAAAGTAAAAATGATAAAGTACAACTCTGCTCCCTACAAGTATAACTACAAGTAAAAGTGAACAGGCGCTATACTGAAACGATCAACTATGTTGATATCTATCACTTTTAATCCCACATGTTTAAACCGTTACGCAACGTAGTCTACATGTTTATTCCGTGTAACCAGTCCAGTGAATGTCCGAGATTTTACTCTCAGATCAGCGCGGTTGGGGTTCGAACCCACGAGGGTTCAATTCATCTCAGGATCTATCAATTAAAACTTCATGACATTACCCTTATGCTATTAAGATGTTCAAAATAGAATTCTACTCCTTCAAAAATAAAACTACAAAATAGAATTCCGATGCCTACAAACTACAAAGTAAAACTATGTTGCCTACAAAGCGTTACTAGGTTCTTAAGAAGCATGAGCAGCATGCATACTATTCTAAGGGTGTGAAGGATATTATACACTATTCGAATTGTATGCACTACTGTTCCTCTAAACTATTCGAAGGGTATTGGCTGTTGTTATACAATATTAGAAGGGTATTTACTGTTCTTATACACTACTCGACGGGTATTCACTATTTATATATATATATATACATGTACATTATCCGAAGAGTATTCATTGTTCTTAACTTTTAAGGCTCTGATAAAAATTAAAGGACGCAATATATTAGCATGAAAATTAGCTTTCCTTATATAAACAATAGAATCCTGTAAATCCTGTAAAGCCAGTTTACCATTATGGGTAAACAGGATTGTTTTCTTAGAGAATGACGCCCCTGCCCAGTAAATGTAAGTCGAAGCTGAGGAAGGTATAGGGGGCCCACCTCATCATATGCAGAATCCCTCAAGAATAATGGTAAATCAAAAGGAATGTTAGATGAATTAAAGATCCACTCGCATGTGGACATGAAGAGGAAATCGAAAGACAAAGAAGAGTGGGGGAGCAATATACCATGGACCTGCCAGTAGGCCTGTGCACTAAGAGAGAGATATATATACATGCATAAACAGTTTACCTAGCGGAGTCTCTCTACGATAGAACTCCAGCCCAGCAGTGGCCTCACACTCAGTTGAACTCTGCTCCGTCTCCTCTCCGTTGTAGCTCGTTAGTAAACAGCTGCGGTTCTTTCGTGAGTAGAGGAACCCGTTGCACACGTCGCCCTTCACTTTCGAGCAGTACCTCCTGCACACCTGACGAGTCACCTCAGCCAGGCTCAGTATGAGGGACTCGGCTCTCCAGTCAGTCCACAGTATATGAGGCAGGCTGCATATCTCCGGTAGCAGGACAAATTTGTCCCTACTCGTAACGTTATCTAAACGATAATTACAACTTGGCTTTATTAGAAAATGCGGTGCAATGCAATATAATGAAGATTTAACTTAAAAGACGGCTTCCCAGCAGAGGAGATGTAAGGGATGTTTCTAGTTTAACGTACAACAGCAGGCAACTCTACGCCACAAAAAGCACTTGTAAATTTAGAAACCGTAGAAACAACGAGATAGATAATAATGCAGGTATTTAGTCCATTAGTTAGCGTTGGCGTTTCCTTTGGGAGCATTACTACACCTAATTAGATGTTAATTTAGAACTATTTTGCTCTCAATAGCAAAATTTACTCTATCTCTCTTCGAATATCCGAGTAAGAAAGATAGTATAAGACTAAAAAATACTGAAAGGGAATTAAAGGTCATTGAAAGTCTATGACTGCTGTATAATATAAATAATATATAATCTATGATATTTACGATTGTTACAGAAAAACGAAGAATAAAGAGGGACACGATTACGCCTCGATTAGCGTAACAAAATACTCGACCGCGGATCAGTATGTGCGGGTTCAAATCCTGGGCTCGCCCGTCACTGACATCGCTTTCGAGTGAGGAAACTGACGTTAACATTAGCTTTTTTACAATAACGAAAAACTGAAGTCGATTGAGAGGAAGTAACTAAAAAAGACTTCTCAAATGTCTAAAGGTTTGAATGGAATACAATTTCTTGACAGACTTCAAGAAATGAGGATGTATCCCGTTGTTGACTACACTCAGAATGAGCCTTGTACAAATAAATTTAACGAAATACATGATTCTAAAATTAAAACAAAATCGATACGAAAAATGTTGCAGTAAGATATTTGTAACGTTTTATAAACAAAGCAAACCGTATATATTCGGGTCAAGATAGGGCGCAGCGGCTTGAGGCCTATCCACAACCATTATACCGTATAGATCATTGTCGTGCATGGCCGTTAATCTGAAATCAGACAAATTTGTAACTAACTAAATAATTCTTTCTCTTCAGTACATGTTTTTTCAGATCGTATAGGGCGAGTCGATTTGTGGAGACAAGTGATGGGGGACGTCCCTGACATCATCCTTGTATAAGGAAATGGACGTTAAGCCTTGATTATTATTATTAATATATATATATATATATATATATATATATATATATATATATATGATAGGCCTAACGTTTAATTTAGCATCTAATCAAATGCATATTCAAAACTACAGTCAGTAGCACAAAATAGGTGCAAATGGTTTTAAAGTTACCCACCTCTTCGCTATAATATCTTAATTTAGCATAATTGACTTAAGATGGTGAATGTGAAGCATTTGAAAAATGGTTCATTTGACAATTTCACTATCTTTTAAGACTGAGAGGTACTAAAGAACAAAGTCTTCAGCATGCTTACTGTTACTTGAAGAAAGTTGACAGTTATTCGCTGAAATTAAAAATATCCAAAAAAGCCTAGCACCACCGGCTTTTGGCATATAGCAGCCGTTGCTGCTTGTTCATTTTTCGCACAATTTTTGTCATGTAGAAGACCACAGAACAGTATAAACTATACTGTACAGAATAACATTTAGGACATTTCATATATCTCCGTAGAGATATCATGAATGTCATCTAATGGTCTAGAGAACCTACAACATCATCATCATCATCATCATCCTCCCTTGAATCCCAGTTTAACCAGGGTCGGGATGCAAATAGACTGTCTCAAATCCTCTGTGTCCTAAACCACACCACCAGCCAATCCCCTATTTGAGACTTTTCCATTCGATTACATTTTTGAATGGAAAAGTCTAGAGAACCTACAACGCCATTTGAATATTAAATTCTTAATAATGGTACAAATTATTAATTATTGGATATGTGATGTGCTTTCGAGTTCCCGTTAAAGATCAAATAACTTCATATTTCATTATTATTATTTTATTATTATTATTAATTTCTTTAAACTAATAGGAAAATATGGCTTTTTAAAACTGATATGGCTTCTTTTGGCCCTCTTTAGTTTCTATTTATCTGTTTATTACGACACACGCAGTATTTACTTTGGCCTAATCTGAAGTAGCCAGCCCAGATCAAGAGCCTAACTACTTCCCCAAAATTAGAATCAATTTCAAAAGTAACAAATTTCCGTATATCCATCAATATTCATACGCAATGCTATAGATCTATATTTCTAGAAAGAATCAGCACTTACTTATACTTGTTATTGTTGCAGATAGTGATTGCAGGATACGGAAGTGAACTTGAGTAGATGAAGTCCAGACTAACGCTTTTAGGGTTGGAAAGAAGATAGATGACTTTTCTCTGCACAAGAAATCCTAAAGCGGCCATTGCTCCAAGGAACATAAGAAACCACAGAATCCTGCAGAATTATGCAAGAGCAAAACTATAAATTGAGTGCTTTCAAAATTAGCAGAATTTCAAAACGGAAAGAGTCACTTTCAATTTAAATATAGTGAAGGAACTAGACATTTTAAATGGGAGGAGGGAGAGGTAACATTTATATAATAGAAGTTAATGGCCTCCTTCGTAATCCATTTTAAATTCATCAGTTTCGGCATTTTTATAATTTTCACTTGTCGAATTGTACAATTTTTGCGAATTCAGGGAACCAGGAAGAGTACATAAGTGGATATCCCAAACAGGTTCAGGATTTTTTCCGGAATTTGCTAATTCCAGTCGATGTGGGGCTCTTGCCCCCTCAAAACCTTCAACAACAGTTCATATAATGCCTACTAGGTAGGTAGGTAACATAACTCTAACTTTTCCGCTAGAATATAAAGATGAAAAGTTATTATGATTAAACATCTAGACTTTTTACGAGTCTACTTTTTTTATTTAACTTTGTTTCCTGAGAAAACGTTTCGAGAGCAAAACAATAAGAAGCATTCTAGACGTTAACTTCTGACAGACAATATTGTGGCATTAATACGTATACTTTCTTTCGGAATTTAGGTAGTAGATTCTAAAAAGCTTATGGAATAATCTGGAGAAGCTGTTTATGGAATTCGCAGCCTTTAGTGCTTTATAATAACATTCAATGAAAGCTGCGCTCCCTGGATCACACGATGCATATTTTGAACTGCGAGCTTATGAAATGTGGTCATTTCATTAAAAGCTATGCTCAGATAAAGTAAGCTAATGTAGAAGCTTCGGATGTATCCTTATATATTATTCAACAAATGTAATAAAGGTGACTCTTTACTCTGGCCAATTTACTGAAATTTACTATATTAAGCTTGAGCAAATATAGCCTAGAATTAGAGAATAAGATCGTCACGTTTTTATATAAAATCTCAATCAATCATATGTACATGTATATATTTGAGAGCCCTCTAATCTAAATCCAAACTTGCAATCTCTCTCGTCTTTTCCAGTCTTTTTGATATTGATATTGTCAGCATTCTGAATTATCATGTTGCTTTTTCTAAATTAGTTTGTTAGTAATTGTTGTGGTTATCAGCTAGATAAGAAACTGTGTATCTCCGCTGGTGTTCACATGTACTCTTAATATTTACTTTTACATTTTTGGTTGTGTATGCTTTTTCATGGTTTAGCATGAAAGTTTTTCATTTGCTATTTGTTACAGGATAACAACCACTGCTAACAGGTTAACAACCACTGCTACCAGGTTCGCAACCACTGCTAACAGGTTAACAACTACTCCTAACATGTTAACAAACACTGCTAACAGATTAACAAAAACTGCTAACAGGATAACAACCACTGCTAACAGGTTACTAATCATTGCTAACAGGTTAATAGCCACTGCTAACGATTAACAACCACAGCTAACTGGTTAACAACCAACCACTGCTAACAGGTTAACACCCATTGCTAACAGGTTAGCAGCCACTGCTGACTCAAGTCGATAGGTCATTGTGCACTCCGGATAAATACATAAACATAGAATAATTAAAACAATAAAATAGAGCTTCTCTCTAGATGATGAGAACATTTGCTTAATCTGTGAACATACCTGCGCAAGCCTCTATTTCCAGTTTCTGCTCCGAATATATATCGAAACCCATGCATTGTCGTGTGCCCAGCAAATTCTGACAACGGCTTGTTCGTTTCTTCCAACATTATTCCGATTGATTAAATTCGGGAATTAAGAACACTTTTGAGTAGTAGAAATTAAGTAAAAAATGTTTTAAGCTTACTTAAGATAACATAATTTACGGTGTAGGCTTAAGATTGAATAGTAAGCAGCTACTATTTTAATGCTTAATTTTCAGTTCAAAGTATTGGAAAGTACAAAACTATTCTATTAGCGTCACCGCTTCAGCGAAACAATAGTGAAGCATAATGCTTCATTCTGTTGTCTAACTGTACGTGTGCGTGTTGGCTAATAGCGTCCGGATTCAACTAATAATATATTTAACTAATAATATATTTAACTAATAATATATTTAACTAATAATATATTTAACTAATAATATATTTAACTAATAATATATTTAACTAATAATATATTTAACTAATAATATACTTAACTAATAATATATTTAACAACAGGTAGGTTGGTAGGTTGTAGCGTGTTTAACGACAACAGAGAATTCTATAAGTTTTTATTAAATAGATCGTAAAATGGTGCATTGGAAAATGACGAGAAAACGAAAGCTTTCACATGACGTCAAGTTTTGAACAATCAGCCTTATTTAAATAAGCATAGGCCTATGTCTCTCTTTATTTGAACAGTCTAGGCCTATCGATTCTTACACATGCTAGAAAATTATATATAGGCTTATATCCACCTTATATTTTTCACAGTGACGCATAAAGCATTTACTGGTCTGTATACAATTTGTATTTAAGATAGCTATTTAAAAAACGAATGAAAGACAATTCTCAGCCTTTCGAAAATTAAGCGAAATAAAATTTAATAATAGAATTATAAAACATTTTCTTTCATTTTATAGGCTGCAAATTTTGTAAGCACATAAAACAATTTTTACTAAATATTGTTAAACACAATGCTAATTAAACAAAGTTAGGAACACTTTAGAGATATGGATAATCAAGAACACATTGCGATAGGGATGAAGGACCTGTTGGGCAATGGGCCGAACGGTCGATGACTGCGGAGTCTAAGCGGCGCTTTAACCTAGAAAAGTGTCAAAATATCTAAGAAATTATTGCGGTTGCGATATTCGGGTTGTATGCACAGTGTGAAAATTTGTCAATTGTAGTTGTCAATTAATTATGCAAAAGCGTGTTAGGTTTTTATTTAAATCGAGGGAAGTCAGTCAACCATGCAAGCAGATATAACTAGGCAGAAATAGCGAAATGTAATTACAATACATTAGTTTGATCATAAGAGGTCATAAGAGCTTTGTCTTAGATAGAGTCCCAGGTTATAAGAGCTTTGTCATAGCATCCAATGTCCTAAGAGCTTTGTCATAGAGCCCCACGTCCAAAAAGCTTTGTTATAGAGTCGCAAGTAATGGGAGCTTTGTCATAGAGTCAAAGGTCATAAGATCTTTATCATAGAGCCCCACGTCATAAGAGCTTTGTCATAGAGCCACACGTCATAAGAGCTATGTCACAGAGTCACAGGTAATAAGAACTTTGTCATAGAATCACAGGTAATAAGAGCTTTGTCATAGAGTCCTAGGTCGAAAGACTTTCTTCGTTTTCCGTTACTTTATAAAATCCATCGTAGAGCAGAATTAGGCCTACTGAATTCAGCACAAAATCATTCTCATCCAATCGGTCAATCTTTTGCATAAAAAACTAAAGGCGAGTTAAGGAAACGCCTTTAAAATAAAATAATTTCTAAATTAAATTTGAAGCATATTCTTATTTATATATTCATAATCACTTGTGAGTCGTATGGAGATGAGACGCTAGTGAATCTTTATCTTACAAATAAATTGAATTGCTAAGGGAGACAGAACTAAACCTCCACTTGGAGTAAATCATTAAATGATGGCACTGATCTACTGAAGTTCGATAAAGCCGGGGTAGAGATAATTAATCAATGTGGATTTTATTTCCACATTATGGCCTATCGACCTAACAATTTTGACAGTATATTACAAATATTTTGTTGGGAAAATTGCACAAGCAGTGTGATAAAAGTTACGACTAATTGCCGTTTTATCCGCTATAACACAGCAATTGTTCAATTAGAGGTGATAATTAAACTGTTATTAATTTTATTAAAGCACGTTTTCGTGATATATGTCGTCAGCCGTGTTTCAGTAATCTCATGGAGATGAGAACCTGGAATATCATCTAATAGGCCTACACGCCTATGGTGTAACAGGCTAAGTCTATATACGTGCAGCTAGGTCCTTTGCATTCTTACAACTATAAATGGAAAACTAAGAGGAGTGAATTAGATTAATTATAAATTAAATTACACATTAAATATTAAATGTTGACACCAAATCACATTTTTTTATATAATAATGACAATTTTAAGCATGGCATTTTTAAATAGGCTTAAATCTTGTTTTGGCATATCTGATTCTGCTTTTTCCCTTCTCCATCATATCCCTCATGTCGCACACAATCGGTTGTTATTGGTCAAAATCGCTCTTCTGAACTACCCCTCCTACACGGTGTTCCTCAAGGTTCAGTGTTAGGTCCATTGCTCTTCTCATTATATATATCACTCCTCGTAGCTACCTGCTTGCTCAGTCCTCCATAAATTTTCATTTCTATGCAGACGACACACAACTATATATTTCCTTTTCTAATCATGATTCCGTTCAGAAACTGGCTCATCTCTCATCCATTCTAGACAAGGTTTATTGCTGGTTTTGTGCTAACCGTCTTGCTGTTAATCCCTCCAGAACTGAATACCTTTTAATTGGCACTCCTTTGCAAAGAAGTAAAATTACCAATAACTCTGTTAATTTTCAGAATCTTGCTCTTTCACCTTCTCGATCTGCCAAAAACCTTGGAGTCATATTTGATGAAAACCTTGACTTTAAATCCCATATCTCTTCTGTTTTTCGCGCTTCTTTCTTTCAGATTCGTCAGATTAGGCAAATACGTCCATCCCTTACTAGAAATTCAGCCACTATCCTTGCTAATTCTATAGTTCATTCAAAGCTCGACTACTGTAATTCATTATTACATGGGTTGCCTACTTCTTCTCTCAATCGTTTGCAGGACGTCCAAAAGTCTGTCACACATGGAATTACTGATTGGTTTACTTTTCAGTGTCTCAGACACAACGCGGGAATCAATAGATACAGGTTAGGTTAACGTTTAGGCAAGGAAGGCCCTATTGAGAATTTCTTAATTAGAAATCAAAATAATTTACTTTTGAAGCCATTGCTTATATCTAAGGAAAAACTACTTATTCCATTATTAATAATTTGACTAACAGATAATACTTTAAAATCAAACAAGCATATATGTGAGACACTTCTGAAAAAATATTTAAATTAAAATAATAATATTTTATTTGAAATAAATTAACATTACTTAATATTATTTATGATTAAGATAATTTGATTAAAAATATGCTTGTATTAGGCTACGTACACGGCGCCAACAAATGAATCAAGAACAAAATAAGTTCATAAATCTAAATATATTTGATCCTTAAGTTTCCAGATTGGGAGAATAAAAGTGTAAAAAAAACTTAATTTCAAGCAAAAAAATTAAATATATATTTGAAATATAGTTGATGTGTATTTTGAAGACACTTTTCTATTTTGAAAATACTTTTGTGCCCGTCACTTCTCAAGTCATTGGGAATCAGAGATAAACATGTTATAAAATGTTATTTAGCAGCCCGAAAATAGCAGAAAGAAGTAGAAATACCGGATGGTGAAAAAGAAGTACACAAATTAATTATATTAACATAACTTGAGAGCTCTTTCACTTATGTGCTTAAAATTTGCAACCCTAATAGGCTGTGTACATAATATGCGCAAATTTAAGCACATCTTGGTAACACATAGTGGAGTTATTAGCCCCCTTGTGAACCTACACATCAATTTTGCGTGATAAAAACAACATCAGCACTGATAATTAATAATCCACTATCATGCAGGCGTGAAACCAAAGGCTCACGTAACAAATGTTCACTCATGGCAAAATGGATATCAATCATAGTGCTTTGTCACCTTTTACAACATGTGCAGTCCACGGTTGGCCTACTCTTCAGCAACTCGGACACGACACTGGTGTTTTGATAATCACAATTAATATATAATTAGAAAAATTTCATACATTTCGACTAAGTATTTTTAAAATGTTCTAAATGTTAAGGAATTTCACTAGATTGTACTTTGATGATTAGATCCTACAATTTGGCTAACTTGGACTCTGGAAAAAATCGAATAACACAGTAAAACACTTTGACATGACCTTTCATAATCATGGCATGCAGAGTATCCTGCTTGGAGGCATCTTGCCACACGGCACAGCTAATCTCATCACCCATGCGACATTCCTTCAGATATGTGCAATCTGCACTCTCCACAAACCGCCCAGACACGTCACCTGAGAACCCTTCAAGTTTTCCATTCAATGAAGCAGCATTAACAGCATCGAGACAGAACATCAAGTACTTTGTGTTGTTCAAATGTGCATTATAATCCGTATCAGAATACCGTACCTGGAATTTTATTATTTCTGCACGCGCATCAATCTCTTCGGGAATATTTAGTGAAGTTATTTCACTTGGAACATCCACGAGGTGAGAATATCTTTGAATCCAATCTGCTTTAAACTTGCTGCTTCTTCGCGTGTCTAGGTCGACGTTGGTTTGCTTATAGATAGCAAGTACAAGTGGCTCATCGGAAAGACCGGATGTTTCTGAGAGAGTGGCAGTTGTGATACTACTTGACTTACCAATGGAGGTGAGGCGGGAGGTAAATGTCATAGGAAACCAAAGACTATGCCGTTTTGCCACCTCATAAAATTTCTCCGATATTTTGTATGAAATCTGTACGAGAAACAAGGAATGATTAGGCAAAAAAGCCTGCGATATACAGTGTTCCGGCAATAACATGGCAAAGAATCTCAACATGTTGAAGTACATCGCAACAGTTGGTAACCAGAGGTTTCCTGTGAAACAGAATAAGGCATACGGTAAAGCTACATAATTATTTTGTTGAGATTACATAATAATTACTTTGCGTCATAATGATCCAAATTGTATTTGCAGTGGTCTAGTTTGTTGCATAATGCGCGTCAAAGGTTCAGATTAATAAACATGAAATACGTTAAACGAGTTATACAGTAAATCGTCAAGCTTAGATACAAAAAGGAATCAAAAACCTTCCAACTGCATCCATACTCATTTGGTAAGTGGATGGGAAGTAGCCTAATAAGTAATAGGAAGTATACTAATAACATAAGTAAAAGATACAGATTCAAGAAATGGTCGGCAGTATGATGCCGCAGTGTCTGAGAAGAGTGACTATTTCGCGGCTAAAATAAAGTCTTAAAGTCATTGATCACAGCGCACTGCACAAAAGGTCACGTGTCACACCTTGTATCTACAAATATCCTAAGAGTTTAAATAGTATCTGTAATAGTATGTAATAGTTTTAGCAAACAATTAGTGTCATGATAGGCCTCCTTTGGAGAAAAAGCATCAATATATTATAATATATTTTGAAGGCAATATATGCAAGACAACAATCAGACATCAACAAGCAACATTATAATCACTAGAAGGATCTACAAGAGATGCAGGATTACCTCTGCGGTCTCGGTCAGCAAAACTTATGCCTGGCGTATGTAATTCAAAAACTGTTCCACCATGTTTGACAGTTGCATGCTTTGCCACGACACTGCTATCAGCGAAGAAATTCAAAGACTTTGATGCCTTTTCCTGGCTTAGCTGATGATCAATCATTTCTGTAGACAATTTAAATGCCTACCAATTCGATTATATGTAGGAAGAATCCTCCATCAGAAACTACAAAAAACATCCACATTTAATAAAATATCTTAAACAAAACTTTGTCAAAGTGCATCAGTTTAAATATTTAGTCCGTAGCAGAGGTGCAACAAAGATTAAACAAGGGAGTGTTTAATCATTCTGAACATCCTGAGTGTTCCACATATCATATAATAGTTAGCCTTAGTGGCACCCTCAATCCAACACAAGCATGATGTTCTTCTACATGTGATAACAATTCTAAGGATGAGAAATAATTTCAAACAAGGTAGAAATGAGTTACAATCAGAGGCATAATATGTAATATTGCATAGCCATTTACAAAAAATTTAAAGTAGGGCAAAGCAAAACTGCTGAAATTTTTACTGGAGGCAGGGATGGATGTACCATGAAGCACTTTTTCAGCACGACGTGCTTAGGGCCTCCCGGCCAAAGAGGGCCCCAAGATTTCTTTAAAAAAAATTATTTGGGCTTCAAAGGGTTGCCACTTAGCTCAACTAATTTGCACAGGTTTAGATCTTCTTTAACTCACTGGCTTGGATTTGTCTCAATAGTGCTCCATGTGATCGTGGATGAGAGTAGCACTGTAATAGTTGTTATGTTACGTTATGCAATATCTAGACAACTATGCAATCACATGATGCACATCTATGCTGGCTGGAGCCAGTGGTGATGTCGGGTAAGATATTTGACTGCGGATCAGTAGGTGCCGAGTTCAAATCCGGGGCTCACCCGTCACTGACATCGCCTTAGAGTGTGGAAGCTGATGCTAACATTAGCTTTTTTCACTACGTAGTATATAGCAAACTTTATACTACTTTATACTTGTATTTATACTTTATGTTACTTTTTACTTGTAATATAATGTGTATAATACATTGAATACATACCATTCGTAAACATAAACAAAGTCCAAGGCAGGGTTAAATACAAGAACATCTAATGATGCCATACCCCAAATTTCGCTAAATAAATTAGATAGACATGTTCATTGCATACAAGAGCTGATAGCATTTCTTTGGCTGATCGCGAATTAAGTTTTTAGACTTAAAACATCACACTTCTCATAGAATGACACTTTGATACAGTAAAATATAAGATTATATTATCTGTCATACTGTAGCAATCTACGGTTTGTCAGATTGATGATGGAAATAAAAAGGAATAGATTATATTCTATATTTTTGGTAAGTTAGGTTAATTCAAGTTAGGTGTAATGAAATTTAACACACTTTTGTTCAGAAAACATAGCTATTCTGTAATGTAAATATTAAATAAATATTAAGTATATATAATATAGTAATTATTATTGTAATCTATAAAATATTTTCCCCGTGTTGTGTCCGGGCTGATAGAAGAATAAACTAAATGTGTAAATATGCATGTGTCTCGCATCGTTTTTGGACCCCAAACCCTGCTCATTGGATTGATTTGGTACCACAGTGCTCAATGTTGTCACTGACGACAGTAGCACTCTAATTTTGTTGTTGTTGTTGTTGTCGTAGGAGGCGACATAAAAACTAGATCCAAACCAACGTATTAAAGGGCATTCCGTTGGTAAGCGCCTAAGCTCCAGAAATTTCTACAAAAACTTAAACGAATGGATAAACTGGAGAAAGTTTATTCCAAAGATCTTTAAATAAGTAGATATGGCATGACTGTTGTTTCAGCGATACCAGTTTTGTAACAAGAGCGACTTGATTTTCAGCATGATCCATTTAATAGCGAGGGTAAACAAAGCCCCTTTGTCATATGTGTATTTAATTGTAAATTCTGTAAGTTCGGATTTATTTCATGATATTCGGCCTCTAAACGGTTTTAAGATGATGTATCGTTGCGCGTTTGGGTATACAAATTCCAGAAGTCCGAAAACTAAAGAACGGGGAATATCCTTTAAGATATTTGAAATTAAATTTCTTTGCATTTTTTTATTATAAAAGATACATCCAAGTAACAAGAATTCGTTTCAAATAATTTTTGTCATGACGATATAATGGATAGATGTGACGATAAATGTGCTACTAAAGTGTTTCATTATCGTTCAAAAGCTTTGCAAATATTCAAAAACTTCATTATTTTACGCCTTTAAATAACGATCAGCTGATATTGTTTAATTCCGCCTAGCAAAATTAGTTGTTGGCATCACCGCAATTCTTGAACTCAATGTTTACAATGGTTGGGATTGCCTTTGACACTTCTACAGTTTTCTATGGTCTATTCGTATCCCGATCATGGTTAAACTGGGAATTAAGGGAAGAAGATGATGATGATGATGATATATAAATATTATTTAAATGACCTGTTAATGAATTATTATAGTAAACCTTTGATATAAACCTATTCTATATATTTGCCAGTTCCAGACTAAAGATTCTATGTTGCAGACTCAGCTTCTCTAGCTAATATTTCATTATATTATTTGCATAATGTTTCCCGCGCTGATATGAATCTCTCAATAGCGCAATGGTTAAGGGTGTAGTCTGTAGATAACATCATGAAGTTTTAATTGACAGATCCTGAGGTGAATCGAACTCTCGTGGGTTCGAATCCCAGCCGCTCTGATCTGAGAGTAAAATCTCTGACATTCACTGGACTGGCTGCACGGAAAATGGACTAAATTACCTAGCGGATATAACATGTGGTATTAAAAGTGATAGATCTCAACATAGTTGATCATTTCACTATAATGTGTGTTATAATAATAATAATAATTATTATTATTATTATTGAGATTAAAATCTCGTGTTGAAATACGTACTTGTGATTTTGGAACGTTTTTGGAAAAGTAAAATTTGTACTTTTCCAAAACGTTCCAAAATCACATAGCTCTGGCAACTAGGCACCTGATTGTCATGGTAACAGATTATTCTTATGTTTACATTTGTAAATGAAATCATAAGAAAAATAGGGTTAAGTTGGATGGGACATATGATAAGATTACCCGAAAACACATCAATAAGGAAAGCTTTTAAACATAGATTAACAAGTAATAAATTAAGGATAGGTATGGGAAATAAGCATAATTTAATAACACAAGATAATAAAGATTTAAGTTTAATAGATACTAAATTTAATCTTGCGGGTGATGTATAGTAACTCGCCATGGATCGTCATTGGTGAAGGAGGAAGGTTGTAAGAGACTACTCCAGTGTCCACAAAAAAGAAAAAGACGCCATAGAGTTGATATATATATATATATATATATATATATATATATATATATATATATATGTATATATATATATATATAACATATGTATATATAATATATATATATATATACATATTATATATATATGTATATATAGACATATATATATGTATAATTATAGATTATATATATATAGATATATATATATATATATATATATATATATATATATTATATAGATATATATATATATAATATATATATATATAGATATATATATATATATATATATATATATATATATATATATATATATATATATATATATAAGGCAATGGAATTAAATTTTAATACATATAAGGTTATGCTTTTAGGTAAAAATAGTTTAAATACTAATTATGTTTCAAACCACATAACACCAAAGTTTTCAAATAGCTAAACAGATTGAGGTTCATTTTAGTTGATGCTTTTCTAGGGTTCAGGGCAAAGAATAATAAAATAATTAGACTGTATTAGTGTAAATGCTGTTTTAGGTAACTTAGCATAACTATAATGAGAACATTTGAGAAGGGTCTTCCTGTCGTAGGAGTTTATATAGGAAACATAGGAGATTTGTAACCTTATGAATTTTATAATCTTTACTCTCTTTATACAGCAGTATTATGAAATACTTTCCTTGAAATAGAATTACATCACAATGTTTACTAAATATATCAAATCAAGCTTTCACAAAATAGAATATGTTTCTTTCGATAGCAATTCATTATGTCTTAGTGAATACGTCCATATTTTGGTTAAATGTAATATATATATATATCAGAGTACTTCAAGATATCACTTAATACAAAATAATACCTTTTAGTCAACAAATGAGATAGCTGTATTTAGTGTTATCACGCTATTATAGTTTTAAATATGTACTGGGCATATGAATTGAAGTTGATAATAAACAAAGACAGAACTGTAATGTAACAGAGCAACTATTAAGAAGTTATAAATATGACATTATGAGGCTCAGCTTTACTTCAGAGAGACAGACAGAACTGGCTTATTATATTAAATATTATGCTTAAACCACTAAAATTTGATTTGTTTGTTGCAATGAATTTTTATGATGACGAGATATTTGTGGCAGTTTTGTAATTTATGATCACGTTGTGACCAACAGGTACGCCTGAAGTCCTCTAGTAGTGAATCATCCTCAATAGTACTGTTTTGAATTTTTGTTTTTCTTTGAATATTTTTCTTTGGTGATTGGTTTTGGTTCCATAGTGTACCATATATGTTGTTTTTCATGACAGTAGCACTCTAATTTTGTCGTGGCTTTTGTTGCGGCTAGACTGAATTAATGTCAACCTAACGTTATTAATCCTCAAATAAACCATGTAACGATCATAGCACAACAAGTTATGCTATCTTGGTTTTTCGAAGGCTAATGTGCACATCTGATAAAATTATGTTGGCCTACAGTATTCATTGTGATGAGTGATGAATCTAAGTTTGAAAACAATAGTAATAAAAATTTGTAATCTAATTATCATTTAACGGGTAAAATCGCTTTAAATTCATTCTGCTTAAATTGCTAAGATATAGGTTAATAATTGCAAGCCAAATGGTTTTATATATGGTTAGTTACACTTTGCCTATTCATAAGAATTTCTTGTGAATTTTGTTGAAGTTTAGATTTGACTATTTTAAGTTAATTAGTCATTCGGTTAAACTGTAGATTACTGCAGCTTATGCGAATTTTAAGGATACCTTTGGATTAAACAACTGTTACAACAGTTGATATAAAGTTTATTGAACATAGTTAAGATAACCACATGTAATGTTTATGAGGAGATATCATGCAACATCATTTGAAAGTAGATGAAAGTCTGGTGAAGTATGTTGAAGTTAACAAGCTTCCAGAAATATACGAGGTAGGAATAGTATGAAAGTTTATGGTATAGTGATTCTTAAAATTGGATTTGCCTTTCTGAGTAAATTTTATTTGAAGTTCAACAAAAACTATATGATGTACCAGAATGTGGTTAAAACTTTAATAGCTCAAGGAAAAGATATACTGCCCAGAGTGTACATAGTCAAAAGTGTATGACTGCTTTTGTATATTTACTGTCAAAAATGTGTGACAATATATTCATGGCCCGTCACATTTTTATGAAATTAGAATAAATTTGTCATATATTTTCTGGTTTTAAATTTCTAACTTATATGAGAGAGAGAAATATGTGTTTATTTCAGCATCAACACCAAATCACTGACAAATACAAATTAGAAATAAACATTTAAAAGAAATAAAATATTTAAAAGAAATAAAATAAAAAATTCCCAGAAACACAGGGTATCAAACAGTCTTAAGAAACTAGAACAACGACCATCAAGGAAGATGATACCCATCTTACCTAGTTGACCACTGTCTACAACTATATTAATGTCATGTTTAATGCAAAATCAACTTAAATACACACTATAGCTAAGCAACAATTCCAGCTGGACATTTACACAAAAAACCAAAATGTAGTAATTTACAAACCATCAAACAATATATATTTGTAATGTTTAGTGAATTCTGCTAGGGACCTCGAACTGCAGATATCAGGAGGTATTTGGTTCCAAGAATTGATAAAGTTATAGACGTAAGATTTAAAAAATTCTGAAGTTGTTCTAGAACACAAATAATTGGTCTCGGAGAGCCTTGTACTATACACAAACGAGATCTGATTAGCAATAAAAATACATTTTATGGATACTGACATAGTCAGATCGGGGAAATTGATACATTTAAAAACAAGTTTACCAGTATGTAATTGGAATAACTGAAAAATTGGTAGTACATTATAATTCATATAAAGTTGCTTAACATTATGAAACTTATGTTTATTCTGTAAAGTTCTTAGAATACGGTTACATGCAACATGTAAGGATTGAAGCAACTGTTTGGTGTATTGGCATAAACTTCAATACCATATTGTGTCCTTGATTGCACCAATGAAAGGTATAAATTACTATGACAATTCATAGGAATAAAATCTCTACGATTGTATAACATACTATTAAAATTATTAATTGTACAGATTAATGATTTAATATGATCACCAAAAGTCAAATTTTCATCTAATGTTAAGCCTAAAAATTTTGTAACATATGTTCTATTAATGCAGCTATTATCAAGGGATACAGTTAAATTGTTAGTTTGAATAAGAGCTTCATCGTCTTTAGTGGGGTAGAACAATACATATGAAGACTTAGAGCAATTTACAGTTAGCTTGTTACTTATAAACCATTTACTTATTTCAGAGCAAGCTAGATTTGCAGAGATAAACAATTCATCAATAGACTTATGTTTAACAAACAAATTACAATCATCAGCATACAGTTTTATGGACCCAAATGAACAGGCATTATGAATGTCATTCATATAGATTATAAAAAGTAAAGGTCCTAAAATCGAACCTTGAGGAACACCGATACCAACAGATAACACACTAGAATTGCTGTCACCAATTAAGGTGTATTGTTTTCTTTGAGATAAGTAAGAGTTAAACCAATCATAGGCAGTACCACGTATTCCATAAAAATGTAATTTGTGAAGCAGAATGTTATGATCAACAGTATCAAAGGCTTTTGAGAGATCTAAAAATATACCAAGTGTCTTGTTTTTATGTTTATGTTCAGTAGATAAAAAAATTTACACTAGAGAAAAGAGCATCAGTGGTAGAATGGCCGGATCTAAAACCAAATTGATTTTCATTAAGGATTTTGTACTTATTTAGAAATGTAGTAATGCGTTTATGCATGATTTTCTCAAATATTTTACTTAAATTATTAAGGAGGGAAATTGGTCTATAATTTTCCACTAAGTCATGTTTACCCTTTTTATAGACAGGGATGACCTTGGCTAATTTGAAATTCTCAGGAAAGTAGCCTAATTCAAACGATTTATTAATGATAAAGGTAAGTTGGTTTGCAATGTAATTAGCAGATAAGTGTAAAATTTTACTGGATATAGAGTCAAATATATGACAGATCAATACTTTTTTTGAGTAGTTAATTGTAAGTTATGGTAGGCACTTCAATACCTATGTGTAGTTATACTTTAAATATTTTAAATTCTGACAATTGTTGAGCAGTTAAATTTCTTTGCTAACTACTCTTTTTATCAGAATAAGCTATGTTGGTCACAACTATTATGAGTTAAATAGTAATTTGCAAAGTAGGCCTATAACTGAACATCACTAAATTTATTAAAATACTTTAACTAATTAAAAGTAGTTAAGCCATTAATATAAAATGTCACTGCATAATCAATTTTACATAAATGACACTACTCTCACCATTTATAGTTATAACTGCAGATTGTAGTATAACTACAGATGTCGATAGAAAAAAACTATGAATGATAATTTCTCAAAATGAGTAGTGCCAATTATTATTATAATTATTAGATTGAAAAGGAAGCACACTATAAACAATTAGATATAAAATTTGCTAGTGAATTGCGACCACCTATGGAAGGACTATTTAAAGGACTATTTAAAAAGTCTAAAGGTTATAAAATTACTTTAAGACCATTAAATATCTCTCGTAGTGCACTGCCTACTGGCACATGGTATATAATGCCTCCACACTTCTTTGTCTTTAGCTTTCCTCTTCATTTCAACATAAAATGAATAGATTTTTAAATCATCTACATACCTAATCTACATCCTAATGCCTCTATCTCTATTTCCATTCAATTTGCCTTCTATTACCTATTTTAATAGACTTTCCCCCTCAGAATGTGTCCTATCCATCTATTCTTCATATTCCTTAATACATTTATCAACTGTAAATCTATTAAAAAAAAAAAAAAAAAATTATGTGATAGCTATTTTAAGTATATACACTATAACTCTTATCTTTCTTATGATTGGTTGTAGGCTATATTGTCAGGCCTGATCGTGATGTGCCCAGCTGATCCTGTTCAGTTCATGAAATATTGTCTGATGATTCTGAAGCGAGATGGCTTGGAAACTCTGGCCTGGTTAGTATTCTAAAATCCGTTATAGTTAAACTTGTCGATTATAGTTTTATGTGAAGTGTTCCTGTGACTTTAATTATTCATTGAATTATTTTCTGTAAGTACTTATTTAGTACTATGAGAATATGTTAGTGAATTATAGATCATTTTATTATTATTACTTATCATATGAAGCAGTAAAACTAGTCTTTGTGATAAGAAATCAGCGGCCTACTTGTATTTTTGTTCAATTTTTATGTCATGTTAATCCGTGAAACAGGTGATTTCCACATTTTGACACAGAATAAAAACTTTTCACAGTAGCATTTAGTGCAATCTGTTATAGTATAGGCCTACATCTTCATTTCACCATTCTTAAATTAAATAATATCAATAACCCTTTTATTATCATTATAAGTAATGATTTCTCAAGTTTGTATGCTAATTTTGACATTAAAAGTATAGTTTATTAAAAAAATGGATCACTATAAGAGTTTCATTATATAATTTCATTAAATTAGGGATCATTTAAGAAAATGGGGCGTTTTCAATGGAAGATTTAAGAAAGTTATGGGACAGATAGAGCATTGCAATATCCAACTAAGCAGGAGCCTTTGAGGTTAGCAGGAGCTCTTGAAGGTACCAGGAGCTTTTGAAGATACTAGGACATCTTATAGGTAGCAGTAGTTCTTGATTATAGCTGGAACTTTTTAAGGTAGTAGGAAACACCAGCAGAATTCTTACTTTCCTTAGACTGAATGCTAAATAAAGGTCTGCTTAAGGTCACACCGTCTGTACTGGAATGAACATTACAGGCGAGTTAATGCTCATTTTTGAGCGTGCAAACAGACATTGTAAACGCTAATGTGTGAGAGGCACTTTAATTGAGCATTAAAAATTTGCTAAGGACCCGTTTCAAAGATTTTATCGTAAAAGAAAGGTTTGGCTTAGTTCCTAATTTGAAACTATTGTTTCTTTAGAGAAAAATGCATGAGCACATACATTACCAAGCACATGCGCTACCAAGTTCATACAATTGACCGAGATCAAGACAGTGACGCGCAAACCAAGACCAAGACAGTGACCCTCAAGACCAAGGTAGTAAAATAGTGTCTCGAGACTATCTTGAGACAAGACATGTCTCGTTCCATCACTGCCTCAGTCTGCTCATAGGTTTTGAATTGGTTCCATAGTGCTCGATGTTGTCATTGACAACAGTAGAACTCTAATCATATTGTTGCTTATTTTTTCTTAATATTTTCTTGGAAGTCAAGAAGTGGAGCTCATAAAACTGAGCGTCCGCTATTCTGGTTGTTTGAAATAAAAGAGATTTATAGCTATGAAATTGTCTGCAGGGACATGTTTATTGAGGAGTCCATGAAGCCTAAAATTAAACCAGACCTGCATTTCTATCTCAACCGTATATTTGATGACGATGATGAACATGGAAGGGTATGATTTGTTTTACTTGCAGAAATAATGATATTTCTTTAAATTTTTCCGATTTCTTTTTATTACTGCTATAATTTCGTAAATATAGATATTCCGTATTATAGCGTCATAGCCATAAGAAGGTATATAAGAAGGTATATAGGTATATAGGTATATAAGAAGTTTTCTCTAATACTTCGTTGGTCGTAGCGTTAGCAACAATATTATAGAGTTAGACCTGACTATGTTATTGACGTTATTTTCTTTTGCTGATTTTTCATTTCCCTTCTTTTCTTTATCCATCTATTGCTCAACTATTCTGTCAAATATTAAAACCAAGCTGCATATTCAATCTCACAGTCAGTTAGTTCTCAATTAGGATCAGGGGAGTAGCTGGGGTGGTCTCGGCGTCCTGCCCCCCCCCCCTGCCAAGACCTAGCGCACTTACACTCTCTTAGTGCACTGCCTACTGGCAGGTCCATGGTACATAACGCCTCCACTCTTCTCTGTCTTCCGCCTTCCTCTTCACTTCCACATATGCGTGGGTCTTTAAATCATCTAACATACCTAATCTGGGCCTGCCCCTGCCTCTTTTTCCTTCCATTCTACCTTCTATGATCTCTTTTAATAGACCTTCCCCCTTAGAATGTGTCCTATCCATCTCTTCTTCCTATTCATTAATACATATATCAAGCAAAAGATCATGGAAAAGATCAAGCAAAAGGTGGAGTGAAAAGTGTGATGATTTAGCAGAATATGATAGCAGAGGGAGGACGGATCTATTATACCAGGAAGTCAGGATATTAACAAGAACCGATAAGAAAAAGAAAGGAGATGCAAAGAACATTAGTATAATGGTAAAAATGGGGAATTGAAGACAGAGCAGGAAGAAGTAAAAGAAAGATGGAGAGAATATGTAGAGGAATTGTATGATAAGGCTGGGAAACCAGCCTTATTATAAAATTCCTGAAACGTCATTTCCATATTCTAAGCTTCTTTCGCAAAGAACCCGCATTACTCCTATTGCTTCTCTTGTGCCGCATCCTTTCCTAAAACCAAATTGTGTCTTGCTCAGTATCATCTCTGCTTTCGACTGAATGCGATTATTTACTATCTTTAATAAGATCTTCGATGCATGAGGTGTTAAGCTGATTGTTCTGTAATCCGAACATTCCACAGCATTGGCTTTCTTGGGAACTGGAATCATCACTGACTTGGTAAAGTCGTCTGGTCAAATACCTGTACTGTACACTTTCATACATACTTCCATTAACTTTTTGAGTGTTTCTCCTTCCAACATTTTCAAGAATTCTGCTGGGATTTCATCTATTCCGGCTGCCTTCCCCTACTTCATACTGTTAATTGCAGAATAAATTCCTCCTTCATTAAATCGGGGCCCCTTTTATCGTCTTCTATGATATTCTCTTCTTCTATTTTAAAATCCTCTTGAACTGGTTTCCCAGCCTTATCATACAACCTCTATTCCTCTATACATACCTATTCTCTCCATCTTTCTTTTACTTCTTCCAGCTCTGTCTTCAATTCCCCATCTTACCCATTATACTAATGTTCTTTGCATCTCCTTTCTTTTCTTATCGGTTCTTGTTAATATCCTGACTTCCTGGTATAATAGATCCGACCTCCCTCTTCTATCATATTCTGTTATATCATCACACCTTTCACTCCACCAATGATCGTTTGCTTTGTCTGTAATTCTTCTAAGTTCACTGTTTAAGCTTCTATATTTCCTTCGGCCATGACTGGTGTCAATACTTTTCCATTTCCTCCTTTCATCCATTTTGTCTAGTATCTCGCTTGTGATCCAAGGTTTTTTTTTAGCTGTATTTGCTTTAAGAAAGCCATAAACTTCTTTTGCACTATTTTAATAGCTTCCTTTAGCTGACACCATCTTTTATTTACCCCTGTTCTTTCGTAGTCCTTCATTTCCTTAACTTTTCTTTCCACTGCTTCCTGAAACTGACTTCTTTTCTCGTTCAATCCGTTCAAATTCCATCTCTTACTGCTTTTCTTCTTAAGTATTTTCTTCAGCTGAAGCCCTACTTTTGCCATTACTAGATTGTGGTCTGAATTTATCGGCTCCTGG
Source organism: Enchytraeus crypticus (assembly GCA_905160935.1). Classification (NCBI taxonomy): domain Eukaryota; kingdom Metazoa; phylum Annelida; class Clitellata; order Enchytraeida; family Enchytraeidae; genus Enchytraeus; species Enchytraeus crypticus. Next base: position 644,205 of record CAJHZI010000514.1, read on the forward strand.
ATAAGCCCTTGAATTCTTCACACTATTCCTGTACCGTTGCTTTATCAGAATATAATCTATCTGGTATCTTCCCTCGTTTCCGGTGCTTCCTGGTTTCTTCCATGTGTAACGCCTTCTCTTCTCATGTTTGAACCAAGTGTTGGTCACCACTAATCTCATTCTATTGCAAAAGTCAACCAATTTCTGTCCTCTCTCATTTCTTTTTCCTAGACCATATTCCCCAACTTCATTTCCATCTCTCCCTTCACCCACCACCGCGTTCCAATCCCCCATAACTATCACTTGATCTGTGGCTTTTTCTCCTTTAATCATTCCTTCTATTTTTCGTACATCGCTTCAATTTTCTCATCCTCTGAGGCATGTAGATTTGCATAAACACCAAATCTACTGGATCTGCTTTGATCCACACTAACATCAATCTGTCACTGCCTGAAGAATCTTTGTTACTCGTTCACTTAAATTTCTATCCAATATTATTGCCACACCCTTCTCCCTTTTATCTCCTCCGGAGTATATAACCCTGTACCCATCACTTATAAAATCTCCAGTTCCCAACCACCTTACTTCACTCATCCCTAGGACATTTGTCTTCCCTTTCTCCATTTCCCTCTTTACATTTTCTAACTTTCCCCTTTCACTCATAGTTCTCACATTCCATGTGCCCACACTTATCCTATTAGGGCGCATGGAATGTCCTCCTGGTATATCTGTGGGGCACCCAAGGTGCCGTCTGGCCGTGGGATTCTTACCACCCCCTCCCCATTTAAGGGGTGCACGGGACTGGGGGCGTTCATTTTTGTCGTGATATACCATTATTTTCTTGGAGGATATGCTTTTTGATGAAGTGGCCCCCTTTGCCTTCCTCAGCTTTGACTGACATTTACCGGGTAGGGGGCGTCAATCCTTGAGAAAACTATCCTGTTTACCTCGCACTTACACAATTCGTCTAAATTCGAGTCTTTTCTATTGGGGAGGGGGGGGTACTAGGTTAGTTTGGTTAATGTATGCCAACCTATTTCACAATAAAGATTTAACGTCCGATTCCTCACCATAAATTTAGCAATGTCAGGTTTGGCTTATTCGGAGAACCTATGTACCCACAAATTTACTTCTGGATTACTGCTTAATTTAAGACAGAAATCCGTTTTTTTGAATCTATGTTAGCTGTTCTACTTGATAAATTCTGGTCTACTTGTCAAAAAACCAAAGCCTTTACTTTGCAAGTTTTGATGCCTGCATTCTGTTGTGGAGATTGTCTATATTGCTGTTATCTCCAATAGCTGCCTTCAATAGCGTTTATTCTTGTAGGTGACTTTCTTGGCATGTGGTTAATGTATCCCAAACATATTTTACAACATTTGTTAGCCTGTAGTCAAACTTTAGGGAAGGAAGACTTAAAGAAAGGATGATATCAGGAAACTAGAGGCATTAGAAATGTGGATATGTTTCCTCATCACTGGTTGAGGAAACGAACGTTAAACCTTTATTATTATTATTATTATTATTTTTTTTTTTTACCCCGGTGTAAAGAACCTGGGGTTTGATAAAAACGATTCGAGCAATACGTGCTGAATCGCCGCCCGGCTACTCGAGGTCATCAATCGGCTTAAAAGAATTGTTGAAGCAGACTGCATTAAATCTTTGCAAAGTCATGGAAAGCCTTTGCCAAAGAAAAGATGTCTCTCGCTTATCGCCGGTTTGCTCTGCAATAAGTCTGCCTATGCCATTAATAAAGTCAACTCCTTCGGGATTCATCGGGCCCATGGTTTCAATAGCCACCGGAACAACTTCATATCCTAAGGACAGATCACGGTATTTATCCAACTTCCTAGAGGCGGCATGAACAGCAGCACCACCGGCTGTGACTGAAGTCGTATTCAGGTAGGAGTTTGCCATAGTGTCAATGACCGTGACGTCCCATACGGCACATTTACCGTTGCACCAGGGCACTAAAGTCATGCCGTCCGGACGCTTGCCGTCTGATCTGGACAACCCACTTGGTTCCTTAGAGGAAGGGATGCCTGCTCGAAAGTGCTCGCCATATTAAGTCATTTAAATTGTGATGGCGAGACATTCTACCTGAGCTTCGTTTGCAGGAGAGGCCGTGGAGACATAAAGCGTCGACTTCATGACCGCAGGGGCACATGTGAGGCTCGCACGTTTTCGGGAACGCGCGGCCCCTAAACGAAACTAAACCTAGCTACTGGCGAATCCGCCTCATTGTCTAATCAATAGCCCCAAGAAGCACATGGGAGAGCTGTGAAGCCAGCGCCTGCTTGCTTAGTTGATACCGCAGGAGTCGTGCTCTGTCTACTGCATTGTGACTGGGATTTGCTAACGACTGTTATAATCCGATCCACTATGGACGGTCCCCTGATTTCTGCTACTGACTGCGGGTGAGAAGGGTGGAGCCACTGGAGGTGAGCGTGTTGGCCCACTGACAACGCAACGGTCAATTGGAACTATCGGCAGAAAGGGAGCACTTATGAAGGATGGCGTCTTGCAACTGCCTCGTTCCCATCGCTGATGCCAAAAGGCTGAAGGCGCGATATGGGAAACAAGACGAATTCCAAGACCACCCATGCTCACCGGTAGACTGGCTTGCTGCCACTGCAAAACAGACAAATCTGCGTTGATACCGGCGCATAAGCATTGCCTAAGAGCCTCGTCGTAGTCTAAAAGCCGCGGATTAGAGAAGCTCGGACTAGAGCGCAGAACGTGCATAAGTTTAGGTGCACTTAAAGAAAAGCGAAGGATTGTTAAAGCATCATGAGCGGCTAGCGACTTCAAGCGCGATGCTGTACGTTTGAGGTCTTCAAGGCGACTGGATAAGGCGGTGGTAGTAGCTTCTTCTCCAGAGAGTGGCGCGCCGAGTAGAGAACTATGGGATAGGCACATTGGCACAAATGATGACAAAACTGAATTGCCCGTAGATTTGCAAACTGATGAAATGACTTCGCACTTGGTACGATTCAACTGAAGCCCAAATTCTTGGCCTCTGTCGATGATAGTCCGTACATCATTTGCAATCGACGACTCGCAACCACCTAGAGTAATGTTATCTAGGTATCCCACCGTGAGATCGCTAGAGAGAGAAGTAAGGAGAGGGTGAATAGTCAAGCAAAACAGCATGGGCCCTAAGGGATCCCCTTGTTGGACTCCTTCCTGTTACTCAATGCACCAGTCTCCGAACTTCAACCACGAAGGGCTTGAGTAAGCTAGATGGCAGAAACTATACAGCTCTGGTATCCTGTGATGTATTTCGCTGAGCATTCGTGATCTACTCAAGCAATTAAAAGCATTACAGAAGTCTAGCGTTACCACGAAGTGATCAGCTGGCATTGACTCAGCGAAACGGCGAGTAGCGTGAACAGCTGCCTCACAGCCACCTGGAATACCAACTCCAAGTTGAATTGGGCTCAAGTATTCGCTGAGAGCAGACACTGCATAGCGATTTGCGCATTTAGCGGCTAAACGACGCCAAGTGTAACCCACTGCAATGGTGCGAATGCCGCCAGATTTCTTATTGAGTGCGAAGAGTTTACCACCAAACAGCACCGGTTGGACCTCAGGGGGGCAAGCACCTCTAAGAAGGAGATTCACGAAAGAAGTCAAAGCGGTCAAAAATGTCCCAGCCGACTCTCTACAAGTCACAAGCTCCAGAAGATGCTGAGGGCGAAGGCCATCAGGACCACCTGCTGAGCCTGCTGGAAAGCTACGTACAGCTTTGACAACATCCTGCTCTGAGACTTGAATGGGCGGAGTCTCCATTGAGTCCGGAAGGGGTGCCATTATACTGCTACTAGCTGCGGGTGGATGCTTGGCCTTCAGGATATTGAAAGTGTTTAAACTGCATTGCGCTGGACTTTCGTCTGAACAGAGGATGCGCACAGCTGCCGAAACATTTCCATCTTCCATTTTGGACCTGACTGCTGAGGCACGGGAGTCATGAGAATGATGAGCTCTTTTAATTCTTTCTACGACCGGCTCAGTGGGAGCACTAGTACCTAGGCCCTCCAACCTTTTCTTAATTAAAGAGTTAGATTATGCCTTTTACCTGTGCGAGCAGGGACTTGCAAAACCGAAGATGCGAAAAGCAACAAATCTGACCAGTATAATAAAACTGAGGGATCGCTTTCGATCTTACGGAAGGCATCAATCAAGGCTGCTGAACAAGCAGGTCTGGCTGATTTGGGAATGTGTTTTATTGTTGGTCGCGACAAGCAGGGATAATAATAATAATAATAATTATTATTATTATTATTATATGTAGGATAATGGAAAGGATTACAGGATTGCTGGATCAAAAAGGTTACAAATGAGGAAGTTCTAGAGAGAGTTAATACAGATAGACAGTTGATAAATGAAGTAAATAATGGGAAGCAGAGTTGGATAGGACACATTCTAAGGGGGGAAGGTCTATTAAAAGAGGTCATAGAAGGTAAAATGGAAGGAAAAAGAGGCAGGGGCAGGCCGAGATTAGGTATGTTAGATGATTTAAAGACCCACTCATATGTGGAAATGAAGAGGAAGGCGGAAGACAGAGAAGAGTGGAGGCGTTATATGCCATGAACCTGTCTGTAGGCAATGTACTAAGACAGAGGGAGAGAACCAAACTTGACTTTTATGAGTATGGCTACTAAATGCTATATCTTTTTTGAAAAATTGTGAGTCGACTAACTTTGGAAAGATTTGTGCTAAGAGCGAATAACAGCAAAATATTTATGCGATTAAAACTAGGTCAACTATGTTTAATAATTATTTTGATGCCATATTTTGTCTGCAATGATAATTTGATAACTAACTTTGATGGAATATATGAGACTATAATCATTTGTACTTTCTATATGGAATCTATAGTTTTTTTTATGTCCCTGATATTGCCTTATGGCGAGGAAACGGACGTTAAATTCTTATTGATTGATTGATATAATAGTTTTCCCATTGTTATTTCATTTAGAATAAGGAAATTGAAATAGCCTACTGCACTCTTTATGCCAACAGTATTGCATTATTGAAAGTTTTATTTAAAATTTAAAAGTAGTATAAAAGGTATTTATTGTATTTACTTTACCGGCTGGAGCCGGTGGCGAAGTCGGCAAGATATTCGACCGCTGATCAGTATGTGCGGTGTTCAAATCCTGGGCTCGCCCGTCACTGACATCGCTTTCGAGTGAGGAAATTGACGTTAACACTAGCTTTAGCTTTAGCTTTTAGCTTTAGCTTTAAACGTGATATTTCAGACTGGATTGGAGGCCTCGGTGAAGGCGTATGAACATTACTATAAATTTCTTGTCACTTCAATGTTCAGGTAATAATTTATAAAATCTCCAAACTCAATTTCATATCAGTTAATCTATCATGAAACTGTAGAATGAACCTCTAGATGTTAGGCCCTAATTAAATGTTATTTATATTTGCTTATAGGTTTAGTCTATTTAGACAACAAAATGGCGTCAGGTGCTCATTAAATGACGACATTTAAAAATGACGACATTTAAAAATGTTATAAAGCAAATGCAGCCTTTTATTTCTGCTTAAAAATCTCATTAATTATGCGGTACCTTTGCAATCGCTCTGAGTTTAATCGTTTAAATCATATATGTAGTTGCATACCTCAACATTAGTGAAATATTTGCAGCTTTACTAACTTTACTCGCTAACTAATACCTTTTTTCACAAACTTGTGAACACATTCAACTCATAATTCGTATTCATTTATACACCCATTGTAGCTCACGTCTGAACGAACGTCTTCTCGTGTGCACGCAGAATGTTACAAACACAAACACTCGCACAATGCGTGTGCATAGAAGCACACACATTACTAGTATCTCATACTTTACTAATAAAAGTGATGTGAGAAAAGTGGTGCATGTCATATGACATGAGTTATATTGATGAATAACATAACCATTGCATACTTTACTAATTACTCAACTACACCTTGCGGCAATGTAATTACTCATAATATGGCATGTCATATAACATAAGTTATGGTGATAATTTAACTGTTACATACGTTACTAATTAGTACTCAACTACATCTTTCGGCAATGCCATAGACATGTAATTACTAGTAATACCCAGGCTCAACATTGAACATCTATTAAAGACAGGCAACTTTGATAATTTGAAAGCTTTTTGCTATACTGAAAGTACTGATTACATGATGGCAACAGACTCCTATATCAGATTTAAACCTTTTAGCTATACAAATCGTCAATTATGCATTTCCTAATAAACGTCTATAAGTCTTGTTCATTGGAAGAATTGTCCAAGATTGACAACTGCACATGTACCTTAGAGTCAATTAACTATAGTGAACTGAAAGTACATTAATGTGTCATCAATTGATACGATTTTCATACAAATGGTGTTTAATAGTATCTCAGCTATAAAGGACTAAAGTAAATCGTGACATTAACGCTTATAGAGTCGCTTTATTGCTAGTATATGACGTTTATTGATTAGTTAGAGATGTAAATTATTGTTGTTCTGTTCGATATTTTGTTGCCACTTGACTTAACCGTTCAAATGAAGAAATGAATGTTAAATCGTGATTATTTCATTGATTAATATGGAAGAAGATTGATTGTTATATTTTGATAAATTGTTTCATTTGAAAGAGCATCAATTATTAAATCTAGTGAATTGATGAAATATTAAAATAAAATACATTTCTAGACTATTGATTTATTGGTTTAGCTAACGGAACATTGATTATTAAATCTTGGCTCAGTTAAAAGGACGTTGATTATCAAATCTTGATTGAACGCTTGAGTTAAATGATGATAGATGTTGATCTCAAATCTTTATGCCCTTTGTTTTGTTGTGAATCAATTGGCGACAAGATCCTGGATGAAGTACGTCTTAATGAGACGATACAAGTCGGAGAGATTGGCATCAGATACGAAAAGAGCTCAGGCTCACTATGCTGATACCTGTCGCTCTCGTGCCTTCTTTGCGTGGAAAGTACTGTACCGCTTCTATGTCAAATATTTATTTTCTTTACTACCAGTAGACTGTTGCATTACATTAGCCAGTTGGTAATTTCCAATGTTATGTTTAAAAAACTTCGGGGTTTTTCTATGAGGCATTTGTTGCCGTCTAAGCAGAATTGTATGAATTGGGTTAAGTGGTTTTAATTTAGTGTAATGCTAATTTTTATAATTGAAATTTAGGCTACGTTTTCCTCATTCAACTATGACATTACTATTACTAAGTCTGCTATTGGAATATGGGCCCTTCCTCTAGCATTGCTAGCGCTTCAAGCTTACGATGCCAGCTTGCAGTGTTGCGTCCATTGAAAACATTTAAGTAGAGCTTCGTACAGTTTAACATAGGTAACATTTAAAATATATTTGAGAGATTCTTACAATTCTCTGTAGTGGTATGTTTCTCTGGATTCAGAAAAGAGTAGAATGTTATATTCTGTGATGTAGTGTAAAAATATTATTAAATTTGACAAGTACATTTACTTTTAAAAATAATTGTTAACCAACGCTTTCACTCATAAGATATAAAGTATCTCATGTTTTTTTTCAGAATTATGTTAAAATCTGCAAGGGGAGACGGTCAGGTATTTATTACGTTACTACTAAAATACTTTATGCCTGTAAATGCATTTTTAAACAGCCGATCTCTTTTCACTACTGTCAGCTATCATGACCTCTAAAAGCTTCAGATCGACTGGCGAGCGAGTTGAGCTCGTCACAAAGGCTCTGCCTTTATCCACCCTTTGACTGAGAACAATATGACGTCTAAGAATGAGTTCAGCACCTTCCTCAGCTTCAGTTATTGCTTAGTTGCCTATTACGAGACTTGTAGTAAACGGTTTGTCTATTAGTTATTAAGTTACTAGATACTACACGGACTAAATAGGGCATTTTTTATCTCTCTCTAATGTTCTGCCAAGTGGCAGATAAAAGATACATATTCATACTTTCTTGTGTCGCGCTCCAGAAAGAGAGCACCAGTTTGTAGTAGTTTTACTTATTTACTGCATCAGACAAATTTGTATACAAGTATACTAACGACTATTTATAAATTTTATTTAGAACCTGATATGCTTTTATGCAATGTAAAATTTTATGTGATATTTGATATTTATTTTCTACTTCCATATTGTTGAACAATATGAAATTTCTTCCATTCCTCTCTATGGCTATTAGTAATCGTTGCCTTTTGATGGCGCATCGATTGCAGCCGGCGGGGATTTAAGAATAACCTTCCATCATCTTGGGATTTTTTCCTTCAAAGCCGTCAACACTCGATCTTCCAAGGTGGTCACCCACAAAGTACTAACCGAGGCCGATGTAGCTTAAATTCGATTACTGACGCGCAACAAAACCAAGTGCACTAAATCCTGCCGTAATCATTAGCTGTTAGACTATGAGACTTTGACCTGCCATATTAATGTGTGTGTCCAGTTGCAGTTAACCTGCTGGTCCATGTGTACCACGTGTCCATAGGACGATCCGTACTCGCTGCCTGGCTCCAAGCGACTAGACTATCAAGAAGAGCTAGAGAATATTTTGAGGTATTTCTATTTTTTGATATACAGATTGATTCATCATAACCTACCTAGTAATATAATTTCCTACCTAGTAATATAATTTGCTTTATGCTGGATTTGACTAAAACATAACATTTTTATAATAAACATAACATAGCATAATATGACATGAACATAACATAGCTAGTTAAATGAAGATGTATTATTTGTGTGCTGAGAAATCTGATTTTTGAAGTTTATTCTCGTATCACTCGTCAATTGTTTGTCTAAGCGTTGTGTAGAGAGAGAGAGGCAAATTTAAAATTCTGTTGGTACTTTTCGGCAGCGTTAAGAAAGCTATTCTTTAACATTGAGAACTTATATAGTTGAGCCATGGTAAAAATCGATCATCGAGACTGAAAGCTGTTTTACTTAATTTTATGTCATTGGCATAGAAACGTGTATATATTTAATAGCTGCGTTAGTGACATCAGTAGAGCATTTAATCATGTGTCATGTCCTTCACTGGCTGGAGCCAATGGCGAAGTCGGTAAGATACTCGACCGTGGATCAGTAGGTGGGGGTTCAAATCATGGGCTCGCCCGTAACTGACATCGCTTTCGAGTGAGGAAACTGACATTAATCTTAGCTTTATCAAACATCTTCAATGCATGAACTAACTCTGTACCAGTATTGAAATTGACAATGTTAATTATATCGTTACAATTATAATTATAATTATAATTATTAATTGATATTAATTAAACGCGGTTAATAAGGTACAATATACAACAAGAAAGCTTACTTTAACAGCAAGATTGTTTGGTAACAAAGAAAGATCGTCGCGACCTTCCTTCATTATTATCGTTACAATTATAATTATTGGCGTTAACGCTTAAAGAAACTTGCAAGCATAGTATTAACTAAACATTGCACTACTTAGCAGTACATAAGTTTTTGGTATTGTCTCTTGTTCTATTGTAAAATAACACGAATGAATACATTGAAATTGTACGGGGCTAGCAACGGCTTGCTATTAAGTTCTGATAATCGGATTGTTGCAGAGACTGGAACGTGGAGAAGTTGGTGAAACACTCGATGAGTGCGATGAAAACTTTTCTCTGTATTTAATGAAGGAAGGTCGCGACGATCTTTCTTTGTTACCAAACGATCTTGCTGTTAAAGTAAGAGTAAGCTTTCTTGTTTTATATTGTACCTTATTAACCGCGTTTAATTAATATCAATTAATAATTTTTCTTATTATCTCTTAATAGTTTTATATAGTACCGAATAGTTCTTCAATTGATTTCTCGCACGCTTGGTGCACTGCCTACTGGCAGGTCCGTGGCATTTAACTTTTCCACTCTTCTCTATCTTCCGTTTTCCTCTTCATGTCCACTTACTATCTAACAGTCCTAATATCGGTCTGCCTCCGCTTCTCTTTCCTTTCATTCTACCTTCTATGCCCTCCTTTACTAAACTATATCTCCTTAGAATGTGCCCTATCTAAATCTTCTTCCTATTTCTTATAAAATTTTTCGACAGTCCATCTTCAATCTGTATCCATCATCTTCAAGACGGCTTCATTTGTAACTTTTTTGGGTCCAGCTAATATTTTTCATTCTTCTTCATATCCACATATGATTTATAGTATACAACAATTTTAATAATAATACGAATATAAATGATACAAATAAAAATAAAAATAACTAAGATTTCTTTCACCTGAAGTGGATAGTCTATCAGAAATATTATTTTTATCTGGAATTCTAACCTTTAAATTTATTATCCGTAATAATATTACTAAAGGTTATCTTCTCAACGTAGTGTCATGAAATTAGTTTTCCGCTTTTGCTATTTAGCTAAGAACAGAAAAAATAAATATTTATGTATTTATGTTGAGAAATGTGTGATTTTAAGAAAAGAGTGATGTTTGTAGCATTTCAAGAAACGACTGTTTCAATCTTAATTATACAAAGTGATTTAAAAAATATAACTAAGAATGCCCTCTGTTTTATAATTGATAACCGAATTTTACATTGTTACACTGGTTGACAGAGCATTAAACCTAGCAGTGGCATTTTTACACCTTGAATATCCTGATGTATGTTATTTTTATTTGAAATTGCAGATATTCAGCTATTTAAATATTTACGACCTATCACAGTGTGCTTTTGTTTGTCGTTCCTGGAGAATATTGGTCCAAAATGTTACTCTTCTTAGTCGTGTTAGTATGCATGTATATATTATATACACTGTGTTTTTTATAACTGATACCCCAAATTGTTTTAACAATAAAATCATAAGAAGATGGCCGATGTTCTTGAAATTTAAAGTACTTGACCAGCAGCCAATTCTACAAAATATATAGAAATTTCGTTTGAATATCTTTAATAATGTGAAAGTTATAGTTTCGCGAATATGAGTGGGGTCAGATAAGAAATTTTCAATACAGGATTACGGGCGTGTTACATTTAACGTAGAAAATCTATATAAAAATGCTAGCTAACAAGCAATATAAAATGTCTGCTTATACTATTTTGAAAAGGAATCATTTCTTTTCAAAACGACGTAAAATACGTGCTGATATGTTCTTGATTGACAAAGTAATTGAACTTTTAATGCATGCATTGCATGAAGAGAATAAACCAAGAAGGGGACGCCGCTGCAGTAGCTTCGGTGATAGCAGTTGTACCCAGACATGCAATGCATGCATTAAAAGTTCAATTACTATGTCAATTAAGAACATATCAGCACGTAGTTTACGTCGTTTTGAAAAGAAATGATTGCTTTTCAAAATAGTAAAAGCAGAAATTTTATATTGCTTGTTAGCTAGCATTTTTATATAGATTTTCTACGTTAAATGTAACACGCCCGTAATCCTGTATTGAAAATTTCTTATCTGACCCCACTCCTATTCACAAAGCTATGACTTTCATGTTATTAAAGATATTCAAACGAAATTTATCTATGTTTTGTAGAATGGGCTGCTGGTCAAGTACTGTAAATTTCAAGAACATCGGTCAACTTCTTACGACTTTATAATTAAAACAATTTGGGGTATCAGTTATAAAAAAACACAGTGTATTGTCTATGTATATCATCATCATCATCTTCTCTTAAATTCCAGTTTAACCAGGGTCTATGTATATTATTATTTAACCCGTAAATATTTAAATAAATAATATATATATATATATATATATATATATATATATATATATATATATATATAAACGTCAGAAAGGGCATTCGGTAGGTGAGCTCCTAGATATAGCTACAAATATTTAAACGAATGGAAAAGAGGACAGAGAGGATTCGAGACAGTCTTTTCATATCCCGACCCTAGTTAAATTGGGATTCAAGGGAAGATGATGATGAATATATATATATATATATATATATATATATATATATATATATATATATATATACATGTATATATATACATAGATTATATATATACATGTATATTTATATATATAATATATTATATATATATATATATCACTGTTATAATTTTTCAAAGTAATATGACTTTATGACAGTTTTTAGTTGTGGTTGTGTGAATATAATGCCTGTATTGTGCACTAATTGTTCATTCAATTCCACACACTCGAATGGGTCTATCCTACATCGCGCCTGAATCCTAGGACTACATGTCTATCGTATCGATATAATCATGGCTACATGATTTATATCGTCGTAATTCGCCATTAAACATTGGGAATTAATTCCCTCTCTCTATCTCTCTCTCTCTTTCTCTATCAGTGCACTGCCTATTGGCCGGTCCATGGCATATAACTCCTCCACTTAGTTCTCTCCTATGCTTTTCTCTTCATATAACTCATATGTGAATTACCAAATTGATATCAAATCATTCAGCATCCCAAATCTAGGAATAATTATTAACTGATTACTTAGCATCATCGTCTCATCCTGTGTAGAGTGGCACGCTATAAGAATATTGTTTCTGATTGATTTTTGATAGATTGTTATATTGATAGATTGATTTACTGATTTCATGATGTCATGATTGATTAATTGATTGATAGACTGATCAATTGGTTGATTAATATATTTATTGATTAATTGATTGTTTAAATTCTGTTATCAGCATCTCTAGTGTTTTCTCTATTGTTTATGTTTTCAATATTTTTTACAAAGAAAATCTGTTTAGTATTTTTATATAAAATGTAATGTCAGTCTAATACAGCACTACAAACATATAAATGAAATGAAGTGTTATTTTAATTATTCTCTTACTTTTGCTGATGGATAATTCGGACTTCTGTAATAAGGCTTAAACTGAGTAACTTATTATTTCTGCTTCACAATAATTTTCTCTTAACAACAATTATAACAACAATAATTTTCTCTTAATTTAACATGGTAGGGAACTGTTTCTTTCCTTAGTTTTGATGTTATATGATGTGAAAACGTGGTAAATCTATTATTTATTTTGCAGGTGGATATGTCTGGCTTAGAACATAGGTAAGTTCAACATTCTATTTGTTTGCTAACGAAGTATAACAAGTTTTGCAAAAATTAAGTTATGTAGGATTCTCCTGTTAGATTTAAAAAAATTATTGTGAGTGAAATTGTTTTATTTAAAGTGGAGCTAAGCTGGATCTCTTTGTTATGCAGAAAGTCACTTAAAGTCAGTTAGAAATGATAACAAGCGAAACCTATGCCGTCAGGAGAGAGAGAGGGAGAGAGAGAGAGAGAGAGAGAGAGAGAGAGAGAGAGAAATATGTTATTAGATCGAAACACAGCACATACCACACAAAATGAAAACAATCACACGAAAATAGTAAAAATTGAATAGAAAGCAAAATAAAAAGTAGCATCAATCAAACAAATTAAGTAGAGGCAGAAGCAATAGGCCATCAAAGAGAACGAGAATCGTTCTATCTAGTTGAACACCTATTTATTCGGAGTTATTAGACAAACAGAAACATACAGTAAAATAATAAAGTAAATTGGCGTAAACTTTTACCATTTAGATAAATTGGAATTAAATAGCTTGGTCGAACAGCACAAGTAGTGTGTAAGGAATATTCTTACCAACTATTTATTAAATGGTTTTTATATTTGGTAATGAATGATGACAGAATACATATATTTCGAATTGGAGGTGGAATTTCATTCCAATTAGTGCAAGCAGTATTAACGTAAGTTTTGACAAAGGAAAAATTTGATTTTTTATATAAATAACTAGATCCACTTAATCTAGTAGGGTAATTAGAATAATTGAGGTCAGGATAGATAGTCTAGTTAATTACTACTTCTTAAAAAAGTAAACGCTCGTTATAGTAAAATGATCAACTATGTTGATATCTATCACTTTAAATACCACATGTTTTAACCGTTAGGCAATTTAGACCATCTTCCCTATAACCAGTCCAGTGAATGTCCGAGATTTTACTCTCTGATCAGCGCGTCTGTGATTCGAACCCGCGAGGGTTCAATTCACCTCAGGATCTGTTATTTAAAACTTCATGACGTTACCCCTGCGCTATTAGGATGACTATCTATGCAAGTAATCTTATAGTATTGAACAGTCTTGAGCAATGCAGGCTGTATTTTAATATTTTAGTTTTTTTATTCAAGCGGTTACGAACAAATGGCCTAAGTCTTTGTGGATATAATGTTTAACTTCATCATTCTGTCACGACGATTCATAATAACCATAGACATAGGACTACTTGAAAGCCAATATGGTTTTGAATATCCTATGCATTAAATGCCCGTTTTGTGTCCGAAACAGTGAAGAATAGATCGACTAATATTTACACTTGTCGTAAGAGGCGACGAAGAAAAAACTGAGGAAGGCAACTAAAACTATCTCAGAAGCCATAATTTCCCAAGCTATAAGCTACACAAGGTATGAGCAAGAAATAGTCTTTTGTAAAGGGATTAACTTGATAATCTATGGAGAGCTCTATATGGAGCGTGAAAGCAGACTCGAAAATGAATGTACTTTGGACCTGCCACTTGGCAGTGTATTGAGAGAGACATATTAAATAAATGAGATTATTATCGCACTTATTATGAAATCAATTAATTTAAAATTTTGTCATGCATTTGTACTGTGTGATGCCATGCCTATGTTCAGCAGGGTTACAGATCGGGTCGTTCCTAGACTTCTCTCTAAATGTCGCCCGTATGTTGTCCACGTAAACCTGCGCCGTTGTGTAGAGCTGGGCCCAGAAACTTTCTTTGCTCTAAGAGAATGCCGCAATCTGCAAGATCTCAATCTCTCACTAATTCCTACTGTAACTGTGAGTTTTATTTGTTCTTGACTTTCTGAACCCCGTGTTGTGCTCGGGTGTGGTTGGACCACTGCAGATAGGGCAACCGCAAACAATCTGCCTCGTGTATGTAAGAGGCGACTAAAGGCAGGAGCTGAGGATGGCAAGAGGGGACCCACCTCACCGTGAAATATTTTCCTCCAGGATTAAATGGTAATTAATCCACCTAACTGAGGAAGGCAACGGGAAACCACCTCAGAAGCCATATTTTTCCCAAGCTATAGGCTACATAAGGTATAGATAGGGCATAGACTTTGTGAAGGGATTAACTTGTTGATCTAAGGAGTGCTCTTATGGAGCGAGACAGCAGACTTTGAGTATGAATATGTACCTTGAACCTGCCACTTGACAGTGCACTGAAGAGAAATAAGAGAGAGACTTTCTGGATATTATGTTGTTTGTATGGCTATTGTCAAGGCTCTTACATTCTGACTGCAATTATCTTCATTTACAAAGTTTCTTACTCTAAATAAGGTAATAGTTTGATGATACGATTTTAGGATTAATATTACGAAGTCTGTTAATTGTAACATTTCTATATCCCTCAAATAATCTCTCTCTACTGGATTGTTCACCCAGGTAGATTATTTTTAATTTCTCTGCTCTACCTGAACAGAAACATTACAATTTTTACACTCGCTTATATTTCTAGTAGTGATGTTATCAAATTAAAACTGACATTTTTCCATATTTTCAAGTTATATTACAACTACTGTATGTTTACATTTGTGGGGCCGTTAGATTATAATTACTGATGGATAGAATCGAAAAACGAAGGTTAAATTGCAGGTCAATGCTAAAATAAAAAATCCAAAAAGTGTTGTAAGATCACATGATAGGTTGGAATCTTCCAATGCTGTCAAACACATCAGTGCAAGCTGTAAAGTAACGGCAAACAATTTATTGTAAGTTTTCGTAAAATAAATTGATCAAATTTAGACATTTACTTAGAGTTGAAAGATATAGTAGGATTGTTGATTAAGTGATGATATGTGCCATATTTTATGAAATACTTTAGGATGACACGATTCAACTCATTGCTGGAGGCTGCAAAATACTTCTCTACCTCAACATCTCGTACACTAACATATCTGACAACTCTCTAATAACCATTTCCAAGTAAGTAGATTTTATTTGCCAAGAAATAAATTAGTATCAGTACGTGATAAATTTTTCGAACCAATGTTTTAATGTCAGAAATGTGAAACAAGGGGTGAACTAGGATTAAAGGAATAGTATTGATTGTTAGAAAACTAAAGAAAATAAATTAAATAAAGAACTTCAGATAGGAAATGACCTAAGAAATCAATCATGGATATTTACTTTGTAAAGAATCGAACGGTATTGCATAACAGATCGATCGAAAACTGTAAATTTATATTTTATGTAATGCAACTTTTATACCGATGCCAATGAATGGTATAATCATCAAAGGTTATTAAATTAACTATATTTAGATATAAATTAATTATTTTATTGTTTGTTTCTGAGAGCCATATGAAAGTATGTCAGTATCGGTGTATCTCGAAAACGGTAATTATCAAAAATTATTGTTTCTTATTGATAAGTAATGTATAATTTCAATCAATAACTAAAAATGATAATTATAAAATGAAATATTTATTTTGTAGAGATCTTCCAAATCTTCAGTATATAAGTTTCGCAGGATGCAAGAATATTACTGACAAGGGTCTCTGCTTTCTTTCTGGAGGTATTTCAGCGAAAAGACTCTTACATCTCGATCTCTCAGCTTGTAATCAGGTCAGAATACTCTAATCACTATAGAACGAGATAAAATGTGTTAATATTAGAAATGATAGCTTAATTAAATAATACGAGATAAGATAAAGCGAGATAATATAAGATAGCTTAGATAGGTAAGTACGAGATACGATAAAATGAGATATTGTGAGATAAGATAGTTAAGATAGATAAAATTGTAAGGTATTTGGTAGATAAAATGTCTGTTTATTGTCAAGGTTTAGAAGATCGAGGCTTCTTTCAGACGTTTCGACACACTCTAGCTATTATCAAAAAGGTTAATTAAAGCTTGTTACATCTGCAAACCCTAAACCAGGTTTGGATCTAGTTTTTATGTCGCCTTCTACGACACGTGCATATTTACACGGTTGGTCAATTCTTCAAGCACATAGTAGTCTAGTACTGCTAGCCAAGCGATTAGCTTAAAGAGATATTTCTATCAGAAAACTAGAGGTATTGGAAATAAAGATTGTGCAGATTTTAGTGTAAAAACATATTAGTGAGACTCAGAAAATTAAAAATAAAGAAGTTCCTGAGTGAGTTGATACAGATAATTACTAAATATGATAAAAAAAGAAATAAAATGAAGAGCTCGATTAGACGGCACAATAGGAGGGTTGAGTTGCTGAAAGATGAAATTGAAGGAAGAGTGCAAGGCGAAAGGGTTACTTGGAGACCTAGACAAAGAATGTTAAATGATATAAAAATATATGTGTATATGGTATAATTCGTACGTAAAGATATAAATAGAAATATTAGGATAGAATTAGATGGTTTAGCTATATGCCATGGACCTGTCGATTACGACGATAAACAGTTGACTGAGAGATTGAGCAGTAAGAACTATATAAGAATTATAAAATTATAAGAAAATAAAAGAAAAAATATATAATTATAAAAAAAATATATTTATTTTAAGAAAAATAAAGTAATATAAATGTGTTTTCTGACTATAAAATAAAAGATATAAAGAAAAGGTCTAAAAATTGCATTTATTAACTAAAATATATTTATTATGTTGGCTTAGTAATTTGTAATTGTAATAATATTGAAAATACACAATTATTATATTTATATTTGGGAAATACTTCATGTTGTTAAATTCATATTTCTCTTTTCCTTTTCATATTATTTTACATTAGTTTTCCAGCTCATCATATATAATGCAATTATCCTTCGCATTACACATTCACATTATGACGGCGGGATTAGCACACTTGGTTTAGTTGCGCGTCAATTATCGAAGTTAAGCTGCATCGATCTCGGTTAGTACTTTGTGGGTGACCACTTTGGAAGACCGAGTGTTGGTAAAAGCTTAGGAAGGAAAAAATCCCAGGGTGATGGAAGGTTATTCTTAAATCCGCGCCGGCTGCAATTGATGCGC
The DNA here is from genome assembly GCA_905160935.1 of Enchytraeus crypticus. Classification (NCBI taxonomy): domain Eukaryota; kingdom Metazoa; phylum Annelida; class Clitellata; order Enchytraeida; family Enchytraeidae; genus Enchytraeus; species Enchytraeus crypticus. Next base: position 662,161 of record CAJHZI010000514.1, read on the forward strand.
CATCAAAAGGCAACGATTACTAATAACCATGGAGAGGAAGGAGGAAATGGGTCTTAATACAAGCATCTGCTTCCTGACCCAGTGTGCCGTTGTGTATTATCAATTTCTCCTCATTGAAATCTATGCTTTAAACTTTAGAACATAATTTAATGTGCTATTATATGCAATTATACGTATTGTAAGCAATTTTTAGGTGGAAGGAATGATCATTACTTGAAAGTAATTTTTTTGTTTATTGTGCTAAATCAATGGCGTATTGTAATGCATACTTTGATGTGATTATTATTCACAATCATTGCTGAAACGTTGTCTATTTATTTGGTAACTGTAGTTCACACTAGAGGGCTATGCGCACCTAGCGGAAAGCTGCAAGAATTTGCAACATCTTGTACTGAATGACTTGTCAACTTTGGATGACACTTGTCTGGCGGTAACATTTTAACTTCTTTAACTTATTAAGAGTATCCACTAATTTGTTAGCTATTCTATACTGCTAATACTTAAGTTTTAATTAGCTGAATTAAAATTTTAAAATTTGGTTACACATCATTTCCAGATCATATAATTTCGTAATCGATGTATAATTTTGTGGTATTTCTTATCACTAAATAACGGAGGACTCAATTTATAAGCAATAATTCGTTTCTCTATTGTAATATACATCGACGAAGTGTTTCTCACTGAAGTGTTTCGAAGTGTTTCTTGCTGGAACCAGTGGCGAAGTCGGTAAGATACTCGATCGCGGATCAGTATGTGCGGGGTTCAAATCCTGGGCTTGCCCGTCACTGACACCGCTTTCGAATGAGGAAACTGGTGTTAACATTAGCTTCACCGGCTTTTCATAATTATGTATCAAATTTTGCCAGAAACTATAATTACTCATAGTACTTTTCACCTTTTTCTAAACAATCAGTATATTAATTATATTATTTTACGGATGATTTAACATTCAAAGACTAGTTTACGTCGGACCAGTTCTATCGTTCAATAATTAAGCGTTGCTGTATTAGTGATATCATGTAGGTGTTACAATAATGAATTTGCCCACTTTCGAATTTGTTGTAGAATGCGATAATTACGTTATGAAATTTTTTATCACAATCGTCCGTTTCTTGGTGAAAAATAAAAGTTTGAATAGTATTTTATGTTTTGTGTTGGATTAGTGTTTTGCAAAGCACTGCCGCAAGCTTCAGTCAGTCTCATTACAGAGGTCAAACAACGTCACTACTGACGTCATCTGCAACATAATGGGCGGGAGAAAATTACGTCAACTGAGATTAGAAAGTAAGATTAGTGCAATTTTTGCCAATTGAGAAAGTTATGACATAATACAGGAGTAATTTACTTTTTTCATTTTACCTACTATGTAAATTTTCAAATCATTTTTATTGGAATGTTCCCCACATCAACTTTAAATGACAAAACAACTTTAAATCTTATACATTATTAGTTTCTTTAAATATTTAATTGAAAGCTATAATAATTAGAGTTTAAATTTACTTCCGCTTCTTTCCTGTCCAAAGATAAGATCCTATTTATTGGTACTTTTTAAAGAATCTCTTTTGTGGTTCATTCATTGTGGGTAGCTTTCACAATGAAGTTGGTTAAATAGCTCTTGTTTATTGCTCAAGAGTTGCTCCCCATTTAATTCCATATCATCATCATCTTTCCTTAAATCACAGTTTAACCAGGGTAGGGATATAATAATTAGATATGAATAGACTTTCTCCAGTCCTCTCAGTCCCACACTCTATCATCAATCAATCCCCTATTTACTTTTGAAGCTTATGAATCTGTTTATCCATTCTTTTAAGTTTTTTTAGCAATTTCTGGAGCCTAGGCTCTCAATTAATTCCATATAAAATGATGACGACGATGACGAATGAGGACGATGACGTCCCTGACGTCATCCCTGGATGAGGAAACGGACGTTAAACCTTTATTATTATTATTTTATTTTTTTTTATTTTTTTTATTTTTTAAAATTTTTACCCCGGTGTAAAGAACCTGGGGTTTGATAAAAACGATTCAAGCAATACGTGCTGAATCGCCGCCCGGCTACTCGAGGTCATCAATCGGCTTAAAAGAATTATTGAAGCAGACTGCATTAAATCTTTGCAAAGTCATGGAAAGCCTTTGCCAAAGAAAAGATGTCTCTCGCTTATCGCCGGTTTGCTCTGCAATAAGTCTGCCTATGCCATTAATAAAGTCAGCTCCTTCGGGATTCATCGGGCCCATGGTTTCAATGGCCACCGGAACAACTTCATATCCTAAGGACAGATCACGGTATTTATCCAACTTCCTAGAGGCGGCATGAACAGCAGCTCCACCGGCTGTGACTGAAGTCGTATTCAGGTAGGAGTTTGCCATAGTGTCAATGACCGTGACGTCCCATACGGCACATTTACCGTTGCACCAGGGCACTAAAGTCAAGCCGTCCGGACGCTTGCCGTCTGATCTGGACAACCCACTTGGTTCCTTAGAGGAAGGGATGCCTGCTCTTGAAAGTGCTCGCCATATCAAGTCATTTAAATTGTGATGGCGAGACATTCTACCTGAGCTTTGTTTGCAGGAGAGGCCGTGGAGATCTAAAGCGTCGACATGTGCCCCTGCGGTTATGAAACCGCAGGGGCACATGTGAGGCTCGCAAGTTTTCGCCCCTAAACGGAAACTAACGGCTACTCGAATCGCCTCATTGTCTAAAAGAAGCCCACAAGAAGCAACAGGGAGAGCGTGAAGCCAGTCGCTGCTTCTTTTGATTGATACAGCTAGGAGTCGTGCTCTGTCTACTGCATTGGACTGGGATTCTAACAGACTGGTATAAATCCGATCCACTATAAGACGGTCCCATGATTTCTGGTTACTGACTGAGGTAGAAGGTGGAGCACTGGAGGTGAGGCTTTTGGACCAAACTGACAACGCAACTTCAATGGATCTATCGGCAGAAAGGGAGCACTTATGAGGGATGGCGTCTTGCAACTGCCTCGTTCCCATCGCTGATGCCAAGAAGGCTGAAAGCGCGATATGGGAAACAAGACGAATTCCAAGACCACCTTTGCTCACCGGTAAACTGGCTTGCTGCCACGGCAAATCAGACAAATCTGCGTTGATAACGGTGCACAAGCATTGCCTAAGAGCCTCGTCGTAGTCTAAAAGCCGCGGATTAGAGAAGCTCAGACCAGAGCGCAGAATGTGCATAAGTTTAGGTGCACTTAATGAAAAGCGAAGGATTGTCAAAGCATCATGAGCGGCTAGCGACTTCAAGCGCGATGCTGAACGTTTGAGAACCTCCAAGCGACTAGATAAAGCGGTGGTAATAGCTTCTTCTCCAGAGAGTGACGCGCTGAGTAGAGTACTATGGGATAGGCCCATTGGCACAAAGGATGACAAAACTGAGTTGCCCGGAGATTTGCAAACTGATGATATGACTTCGCACTTGGTACGATTCAACTGAAGCCCAAATTCTTGGCCTCTGTCGATGATAGTCTGTACATCATTTGCAATCGACGACTCGCAACCACCAAGAGTAATGTCATCTAGGTATCCCACCGTGAGAGCGCTAGAGAGAGAAGTAAGGAGAGGGTGAATAGTCAAGCAAAACAGCATGGGCCCTAAGGGATCCCCTTGTTGGACTCCTTCCTGTGATTCAATGCACCAGTCTCCGAACTTCAACCACTAAGGGCTTGAGTAAGCTAGATGGCAGAAACTATACAGCTCAGGTATCGTGTGATGTATTTCGCTGAGCATTCGTGATCTACTCAAGCAATTAAAAGCATTACAGAAGTCTAGCTTTACAACGAAGTGATCAGCTGGCATTGACTCAGCGAAACGGCGAGTAGCGTGAACAGCTGCCTCACAGCCACCTGGAATACCAGCTCCAAGTTGAATTGGGCTCAAGTAATCGCTGAGAACAGATACTGCATAGCGATTTGCGCATTTAGCGGCTAAACGACGCCAAGTGTAACCCACTGCAATGGGGCGAATGCCTCCAGATTTCTTATTGAGTGCAAAGAGTTTACCACCGAACAGCACCGGTTGGACCTCAGGGTGGCAAACACCACTAAGCTGGAGATTCACGAAAGAAGTCAAAGCGGTCAAAAATGTCCCAGCCGACTCTCTACAAGTCACAAGCACCAGAAGATGCTGAGGGCGAAGGCCATCAGGACCACCGGCTGAGCCTGCTGGAAAGCTACGTACAGCTTTGACAACATCCTGCTCTGAGACTTGAATGGGCGGAGTCTCCATGGAGTCCGGAAGGGGTGCCATTATACTGCTACTAGCTGCGGGTGGATGCTTAGCCTTTAGGATATTGAAAGTGTTTAAACTGCATTGCGCTGGGCTTTCGTCTGAACAGAGGATGCGTACGGCATCCGAAACATTTCCATCTTCCATTTTGGACCTGACTGCTGAGGCACGGGAGTCATGAGAACGATGAGCTCTTTTAATTCTCTCAACGACCGGCTCAGTGAGAGCACCAGTACCTAGGCCCTCCAACCTTTTCTTAATTAATGAGCTTAGATTATGCCTTTTACCTGTGCGAGCAGGGTCTTGCAGAACCGAAGATGCGAAAAGCAACAAATCTGACCAGTATGATAAAACTGAGGGATCGTATTCGATCTTACGGAAGGCATCAATCAAGGTTGCTGAGCACGCAGGTCTGGCTGATTTAGGAATGTGTTTTATTGTAGATCGCGTCAAGCAGGGATGCTCAAGAATGAGCGGCTGAGAAGAAAATGAATTGCGAGATAAGTTAGCAGAATTGGGAGCAGCAGTGGGAGGAGAACTCTGTCTAGCCGAACCAGAATCGCAGCTCCGATTCCTGATCCTATTCCTAATATCAGAAACTGCAGGCCCTGGTTGCGAAGCTGCCACCTGTGCGGAGTTCTGCAAGGGCAGTTGGTTGGAACCTGGGCAACGATTATCCAATGGGCCATGAAGATGGACCTTAACGTCTCCCGAATGAAGTTGACGTTGAGCTAGGCACACCGAACAGATGCCAGTTTTCTTGTTGGCAGTCTGAGACAGTGGCCAAGTCTGTCTGGCAGGCATGTGGCAAACACGGCATAGCAAGCGAGAGAAAAAAGAATTATAACTGGATCGCTACTGCAAATAGCTGCAGTCCAATAGTCCAATGCAGGTGAAAACTAAGCATAATGCAGATTTAATAAAAGGTAAAATAAGCCGAATGCGCACAAAAGAATAGAAATAAAAGGGCCTGGGCGTACAGGGATATATATAAAAGCTGTATGCCAAAAGACAAAGTGAAAAAATTAGCTGAAGTGAAGAAAAACGATAAAAAGTGCTAAAGAAAAACACAGGTGTGCGTAAACAAACTAACCACCTCGAGCGCCTCTAGCGAAAAAGGTATTTTTAAAAAAAAGTAAGTAAAAAAAGTATTAAGAATAAAAAATTATTATTAATATTATTATTATATAAACTCATTAATTGTATTTCAACTCTATAGTACCAAGTGTTTCTTGACATTTAAGGTAATTCATCTGCGATGAATAAACTGCTGAAAGTTGTGGGGAGAGAATGTCGTGAGCTGAGATATCTATCTGTAGTCGACTGTCGGGAAATAACTGACGTTGGACTCAAGCGACTCTTATTAAGTCATCTAACAGTGTTGAATCTGGCAAACAGCATTAGGTAGGGTTGGCTGTAGTGTATACTATTAATCAAGAAGTTCAATAATTAAATTTAAAAATTGTTTAAAATGCTTAAGGGATATGTCAGAATCATCGCTGACGCCAACTCTTCAATTCCACTTCTATTAAGTTCAATCTCTCCTGATATGCGTAACTTTGCTAACCATTATCCAGTCCAAGGCGATTAGTTTTAACAAGCTTAATACAGATAACGATAAAGATTAATAATGGTAAGTCCTATACTCAGACATTATCAGTGAAAGAGTAATATTTTTGCAGTCCTGAAAAGGGCATTAAATACAGAACGTAAATAAATTAAGTCCAGACGTGTACAACATAGACCAACCGTAAGCAACATCTATTCGTAAGAGGCGACTAAGCGCAAACTGAGGAGAGCAATGGAAAATCACCTCAAAGCCATATTATTTCAATCTAAAGGCTGCATGTAGACTTTGTAAAGGCTTAGATTTTATGATGGTATCAGATGTTGATTAGCCGAGTGCTCTTGAAGGGGGCGCATGAGCAGACTGTAAATATGAATATATACCTGTGCCGCTTGGCAAAACACTACAGAGAGAGAGAGAGAGAGAGAGAGTAAAGAGTGGGTAGTCTCGAATAATGCAGAAATTAGGAACATCCATCATTTCACTCAAACAGCTTTTCATGCTAATAGAATGTATTGCTTTCTGGATTAAAGGATTTGATAAAGTTGCTAAATGTTCCACAACACTACTAAATCAAATAAGAAACATTTCAATATTAACGCATTTTGAGCAGCAATCCTGACAGTATAAAACTTCATTGCTATTATCAATACCTGTATGTAAGTGATTAGTTTTACGAATGTTTGCCGTTCACCATTCTGATCGATATTAGTGGATCATTCAAGTTATAATTCTTTATTTTATTTATTTTTCCTTTAGTTACACATATGACATACCGCATATACTACATGGTTTCCTTTCTTGGTTTCTGTTTTTGTAGTTTTCAGTATTTCCTCCATTCCTTTCCATGGTTATTAGTAATCGTTGGCTTTTGTTGGCGCATCAATTGCAGCCGGCGCGGATTTAAGAATAACCTTCCAACACCCTCGGGATTTTTTTTCTTTCAAAGCTGTCAACACTCGGTCTTCCAAGGTGGTCGCCCACAAAGTACTAACCGGCGTGATGGAGCTTAACTTCGTTCAACTGACACGCAGCTTAACCGACTGCGCTAATCCCGCCCCCCATTCATTGATAATTGATAATGATTGATAATGATATTTGATGATTGATAATTGATAATGATAATTGATAATGATAATGATTGATAATGATAATTCAAGTTGTGGACTGTGCAGGGTTTTAGAACCCTTTTCAATGATTTGTTTCAGTGATCCAACACTGATAAATAAACTGAAATAATGTGCAGACTTACAGATAGCGGCATTAGAACAATACTTGACGGGCCTTGCGGTGCTAAACTCATCGAGCTAAATCTCACAAACTGTGTATGTATTGGAGATCTCACTGCTCTCAACATTCGACGAAGGTTTGCATCTTTTATGCATCTGAACCTAAGCCGTCAAACGAACAATACACCGTCAAGCGAGATCAGTTAGCTATGAAACGATCATTGCATCGACGCGTTGCGTGTGCTCTTGCTGCTGATTTACTCGATACTGCGAGAAAATAATTTACACTTTTTATGTTCGTTTATAAATTGACAGTGGTGAGCTCACCTTCGGATTAACAAAATCGTAATACGAGTGTTGTTGGGCTTGGCTACCTGTTATTGAATGCTAAATCTTATTTCTTATTTGCCTATTTGTGGAATTATTTTTCCGTCTGTGATTTATATAGCATAATTGCATGGCTTTGTGGGAGCTCCGGAGATACGTTCATTTTATTCATTAGTGAGATTATTTATTTTGCTGTATTGCAATGTGTGCAGATAATTATTTGAATGAGTTTTAGGAATTTGTTATATTTAACGTAAGTAATGATTATGATTTTTAAAGTGTGATTTCTACTTGTCAGGCACGTGACTCTCACTAGCACTTCTATGAAGCGACGTCGATTTATAAATAGTATTATTGACTGGTTAATCGATGGTTTATATGTTTATTTACATTGATACTGATTAACTGATTGATTAAATAATTGTTTGAATGATTTATTGATTTGCTTACTTATTTGTTGGTGGATTAATTGATTGATTGATTGATTGATAGATTCATTCATTCATTCATTAGATGTCTATTGAATTTGTTCATTTATTTGATTGATTTGAACAATATTTGCACTGCATGAACGCTACTCTGCTCGCAGATGCAGCAGTTTGGCGTACCTGAGCCTGGCCTATTGTGATCGTATCTCAGATGCTGGTATAGAACATCTCAGCGACCTCCCGTCAATCTACTCTCTCGATGTGTCGGGTTCTGCCTGCACCGATCAAGTGAACTTTAGGGCTTCTTCTCTATTTTACTTTATTAACATTTACTTTACTTTATTTATTGAAATTTCTTAATTTTTTTCATTTTATTTTTTATAGATCAATAAATAAGTGATAGTAATTAAGATTATGAATGACGTCTAGTTCTTTATTTTATGATGATGTCAGGAATGTGAATATGAAATTCTGCAAAACTTTCTGAAACGAATGGAAGAGATTTTGATATTGTTGAGACAGAGCGGAGTGGAGAAGGTCCTTAATCCCATAAATAATTTAATCATTAATAATTTGTAAGCATTACCTCTAGATATATTTGATTTATCAGGATTACATTTATTTAGACTTTATAGTAATACATGCTGCACATAGCTGGATGGAACGCCGTTTCATGTTATCCTAAAAGGGAATGGGAACCCAGGGGGAACGCCGTTTCTGCTAAATTCTGCGATTTCTAACAGGAACGCCTGGCAGAAAAAAGGTAATGAACGGCGTTCCCGTGCATTCCCGCACAATTGCACCACTGGTAACTTAAGATATATGGCTATATAAATTCTTCTATAGCTTAATCTGACACGAAGTGATCTGCCACGAAGTGATATTGTAGTTTTGTATTTTTCTGAAGTCGTATCTAACCAGGTAGATTATGCGTAAGGCATAATCTACCTGGTTAGATACGACGTAAGGCTTCTGTTATATTAATCTTCTGAGACTTGTCCTTTATCCTTTAATTAATATCTGTCTGAATTTAGTTCACACAAATGTTATATTTACACTTATGTTTTGTTTTAATTACTCTAAAGAGATGCAATTCACTTATCTCCTCTTATCTAGCTTTGAGAATACTTTTTATTCAGGGATTGGCTGCTCTTGGCAAAAGTTCTAGACTGCGAGATCTTACCGCAGCAGAGTGCTCCGAGATAACGGACGCGGGATTGGAAAAATTTTCACAAGATTCTACTTATCTTGAACGACTCGACGTCTCGCACTGCAAGGTTTGTGACGCTGTTCTCTCTCTCTCTCTCTCTCTCTCTTTCTGTCTCGTTCTCTCCTTCGTTCTCTCTCTCGTTCTCTCCTTCGTTCTCTCTCTCTCTCTTTTTCTCCTCTCTCTTTCTCTCCCTATCTCTCTCTCCTCTCTCGTTATTCCTTTCTATCTTTCTTTCACATAGGTTAGTAGCATTGTTCGGTATCTCTCTCTCTCTCTCTCTCTCTCTCTCTCTAACCCTGTCTCCCTCACTTTTTTCGTAGCATTAAAGTAAATTTTGTTGAATATTTACGTGTTCATGTAAGATATAATACATAGGGTCTCACTTGTTGCAGAAAATTTGTAAGTAACTTAGGAACAGGCCTAGGTGTTTTTGGGTTTGCAGCGCCTTGCATGCTAGTGCTAGGTTCAATTCTAAAGGAAGAAATTGATTTAAATGAAGATTTTCGCATTTTGATGTTACTATCATTTACTTGAAATGTGAGTTAAATATTTAGTAGGTATGCATTTCGCTAGTGTTTGTTTGGATGACTTCATTTGTTAATCGATGCTGGCTTATTTATTGAGGAGAAATCAAGCTGTAAATAATGTATTTTGGACCTGGAATTTGGTAGAACGTTCTATTTGTAAGCCTTTAATTCTCTCATCGATGTTATCATTCGTTTTATTTATTGTTCGTTTAGAAGTTAACGGATTCAGGTGTGAAAAGTCTCGCTTTTAACTGTCGCTTCTTGATGCATCTAAATTTTGCCGGCTGCAATTTGGTACGTTGAATTCTAATTATAATGATTTTGTTGTGACTCCTAAGGATTGTGAAAATATTTCAATCCAGAATTGTAAAATATTTTTCAACCTTAGGAATGATGCTCTTACTTTTATGCTATTTGATCGACATCACATTAAATTTATCAATAAATCGAATAATCCTTTTATCGATTTCCTTGATTTTCCTTGAAACAGTGAACAACCAATCCTGATAATATTGAAATATTTAAGTTCTCTTCTGAAATGAGCATATTGAATATTGCATTGTTGAGGAAAAGTTGTTTTTGGAAAGATTAATTATAACAAACTTTATGCTACTTAATCTAACTTCTTCAAACTGAATGTAAATGTAACTTGTTATCCTGCGCTTAAAGTGCTACATTTAACTACTATATTCTTAATACACGGTAACTGCTAGACCATAGTGACGATACAGCTGATACTACATTCATAGTCCGAGGCCAGCTATTTATAGTCCTCCAAACTGAATGTAAATAGTAATTTGTTAGTCTATTAAAGTAAAATGACCCTTATAATGCTAAATTTAACCTAGATATTCTTAATACATTGTTATTACCAGAACATAGTTACGATCCCGCTGATATTATAATCCTAGACCACCTTCATATCTGCATGAGTGTTTCCAGCTCATAGATCTAAGCGTTGCAACATCAGTTAGACTGATTTCATTATACATGTTTTTTAAAGACTTCCCAACGGAATTGTGCTAGATATTGTAGCGAAGAATGCTCACTTTGATTAGTTAGTTTTCACTGAATCTGTTGGCAGTCTCGACTTTAAACTTGAAACTTAAAACTTGAAAAGGGTGTCACTTGATCTAAGCATCATTTGATCTAAGCATCATTTGATCTAAGCATCATTTGATCTAAGCATCATTTGATCTAAGCATCATTTGATCTAAGCATCATTTGATCTAAGCATCATTTGATCTAAGCATCATTTGATCTAAACGTCATTTGATCTAAGCTTAATTTGATCTAAACATCATTTGATCTACGCGTCACTCGATCCAAGCGTGGTGTGTATCGTCCATTTTCTGAGTTAGCGGTTTTTGCCAATATGAAGAATCATAGGTTCGATGCAAGCTAGAGAAGCCCGTCTTAGTTGACGAAAATCTAAATCTTGCTATGTATGCTAATTAATCAGCATCTGATAACTATTATCAATCGACATTTTATGATTTCCGTAAGCAGTTACATTTTAAAGATTGATTTAGTTATAAGATGTTGATGTTTTGTAGCTGACAGATAAGAGCGTGCAGTACATCTCGAGTACCTGCAAACATCTCATCTCTGTGGAACTTTCTCGATGCAATCGACTGTCGTAAGCATGTTCTCATATCTGTGCATTTTATAAGGGTCTACCTGTGATTAGAAATCATAGTTGAATTCGTACATTCATTCAAATTTATGCTTTTAAAAAGCTACAGATGTTGAATATGTAGCGTCATGTTAATTTTTGTCTCCAGTTTCTACTCTAGTAGTATTATATAGTGATATGTCGCTGTGACGCATCAAAGTCGTAATTGTCCTTTGCATATAAATTGTCTATTTTAAACACATAAAAGCTTTATGAATGCTACATTAGCCTAGAATTGTTTTGATCGCTGTAGTTGCTTATAGATTGCAGCTATCCCCAAGCCGGTGATTTTCACAGCTAAATGAGATAATTAGGAAAAAATCATTAATGTAAGCTTCCAATTTACTGAATTGATTTAATTTAAAATCATTTTCAATTTGTAAATTGTCTGCAGTATCACATTTACTTTCATTATATCGAAGTCATTAGTTTAGCCTATATTAATAGAATACAGTTATACACTTGAACGTGTTGCCACCAATTATCATTTCAGCGGTTCTGGTAACGCTGCTTCATAACAAATAACTAACATCACGGAAGACAACATGAAGAGCTGGTTAAATGTCAAAAGGTTAACGTCAGGTTCCTCACTCGAAAGCGATGTCAGTGACGGGCGAGCCCGGATTTGAACCCCGATTATACTGATCCGCGGTCGAATGTCTTACCAACTTCGCCACTGGCTCCTGCCAGTGGCTGCCAGTGGCAGATAGAAAGAGATCAGACAGATGTTTTGTGAACTCCAGCTCATAAAATAACACCAGAATTCTATTTTGCGAACTTATGACGTCAGTTTAGGACGAATATTGATTATTTATTAATACTTATCAGCAACTAGGGCAGAACTAAATGTCAGGTTAACAGTATTAAGATGTAGAGAACAATTTCTGTGGATAATGTATGTTGTGCCCTGTTTAAGGTAATAGCGACAAACTACCTAAAATGCGTTACTAATTTTATAATCTGTTGTCTGTTTTAAATAGGTATTTCTAGAATCAATTGTGGTCACATTTAATATCTTCGTACAAAACGAACGTTTCGTAGCACATACAAGTATAATTAAGTTGAACGTATTCGCACACATGAACTCTGACTTTCATATCTTGTAGGCTTCACACTATTCTCGTTTCAATAGCTATGCTTTAATGTCACGCTCGAAGAGCTTATGACTCAACTGTACTGGCCAGTATTTTGATGATATTTGATGTGGCTCAACCAGACCATGAATGAAATTTATAGTACTAACAAATAATAGTTAAAGAAATAAGCTGATAGAATGTTTGCTGCAACTTGCTTATAAATGTTTGTATATTAGTGTCATTGCTGTTGTCATGAGGCAGGCTTGTCAACTGACACCCAATTGATGTAGCCTATTTTCTTTTTCTTTTTTATTTACAGGGATAAATCACTTAAGTACATGAAGGATGGCTGCTATCGGCTCAAAACTCTTCATATTCTTCATTGTACTGGTGTATCCAGGTGTGTTTTACAACTTTCCTGCGTCATTAATCCTTATAGGATGAAGAGTAGTCAAGCGAATTCTAAAAGCAATCTATTCTCTATCTTTCTTTCTATAGTGTTCAGTCATGTTACAGCTACAATGTGCGTTCTTTAGACATTCTGCTTTCACGCTCTCTATTATGTCAATCAATCGTCAAATTGGTCTCCACACACGACTTATGCGTTTATAAAAATCTCTAAGTTGTCCTTCAATTTTTTTAAATTCTAGCCTCGGTGACTTATCATAGCGCTGATCATGAGCTTATATTTAGTGGCCTCTTTCAACAAAAGCAATATAAAATAGTGTCTAATATACTTTTATCTAATACATTTGTCTAATAGACTTTTGTCTAATACATTTGTCTAATAGACTTTTGTCTAATACATTTGTCTAATAGACTTTTGTCTAATACATTTGTGTAATAGACTTTTGTCTAATACATTTGTATAATAGACTTTTGTCTAATACATTTGTCTAATAGACTTTTGTCTAAAACATTTGTCTAATAGACTTTTGTCTAATACATTTGTCTAATAGACTTTTGTCTAATACATTTGTCTAATAGACTTTTGTGTAATACATTTGTGTAATAGACTTTTGTCTAATACATTTGTCTAATAGACTTTTGTCTAATACATTTGTCTAATACATTTGTCTAATAGACTTTTGTCTAATACATTTGTCTAATAGACTTTTGTCTAATACATTTGTCTAATAGACTTTTGTCTAATACATTTGTCAAATAGACTTTTGTCTAATATACTTGACCTGTACATAACGCGAACACAATTGTCGTATAGGCCTATAGCATTAGTAACGGATTCGCAGGAAACAGTTTAAACCATTGGTAAAATGTAATTTAATCTACTTTTTAATTCATTATATGACATTATCTCTCTCATTTGCAGTACCACTTTTAAAGAACGCACGTTCTGAAAAATACTGGAATTTATATTATTAAAAAAGTCTAACGTTGCAATTTATGTTAATTCTTTTGACAACTGATAGATAATACTAATATAATATGATTTGAGCGTCCTATTGAACATCAGAGAATATAACGTGAAATAATGCAAAATAATAGTTTGCGTATAAATTGAGACGGAAAAGTCACAATTATTTTATTTTGAAACGTGTTGACCCATACACGATTAACTTTGCTAATTTCTAATAGAATTAACGTGCTTAATTACGCACTAATATGTAGAATACTAAAAGGTGCTAAAGTCGTTGCTTGTTTGTTTTAGCTATGCAGTGAAGAGATTATCAAGATATATTCCTCAGATTCATTACAGCAGTGAACCGTTACCCGATATATCAATGCCTAATTTTATCATGTCATATGTAATCTCATAAATTATACCTAATTCTGCCAATACAAGTTCCCAGAAATTATCAACGTCTATTGCTAACTATTAATATTATTTGTAATTATTTGATTATTTAGGATTAATTGTCTAAAATATCTTTTCAATGTTTCATTTCAAAGATTTAAATTTCGATTTCCAGTTATCGAGTTATTTAACAGTTAATTTTGATTAACACATCACTTCTGTTTTCTTGCTCTAGAACTATTAATGTCGAAAGTTCAGCTTTCATGCGTATAAGTAATCTTTATTGTGATTGCTTTGTTCACATTGACGTCCCTGACATTGCCTTATGGCGAGGAACCGGACGTTAAATTCTTATTGATTGATTTAGTTCTCGATGTTGTCACGGGTCACAGTGACACGCGATCGATTCATTGTTGTCAATTATTTGGCAATACTACAATCAATTTATTTACACTTATCAGATTATCTATAACTATTTATTATATTTATTTTGAATTGGTTTTTCCTTGTGGCGATATTTGTTGTTATCTTCTGTGATATTGTTGTATTCAATAAATATTTAATTTTATGAATATGAACTTTAACCTCTTTTGTAATTATGTTTTGGATATAAATTACTAGCAGTGGTTTTGTAGACTTCATGCAATGATTTCTCAATTTTTTTAATTCCAGCAACTAATCGTGCATGTTTATGAATTTTTACAAGGAACATTGTGTGATAGAGATATATGTATAATGTTGCAATTATGCCTAAATATAGCACGAGAAAATTTCTAAGTTTATTATATTTCTTGTAGGCCCTACAGAATATCTGTATGTTCGTGAATTGTAACTTTAACATTTTTACGATATTTACATTGTTTATGAAATTCATGGGCAACAGATTACACTTTGCTTGCTATTAAAATTTGATTGCGACTGTCATCTTGGTGACAATAAACAGAACTGAATCAACTGAATCAATCTTAATTGCCTTTCAAACAAACAGTCTCTTAAGCTGATGCCTTCTTTTCAGTCCGATGTCTTTGAAATGCGGTCAGTGTGTGGTTAGGATTTCTTGCTTTAGTATCCATTAATTATAGAACTGGCTTTCTACTTATTTATATAACCGCGTGTTGTTCAACCCTTTATATTTTCTCTGGGAATAACTTAGGCTTAGTAGGGTTTGATACCCTATTATCATGAACAATGGTTTCACTTTTATTTAATAAATAGAAACTTAGTTGTTAGTGATACCAAAAATACTACCAGTTGTATTAATGACAATCATAATAGCGATTTAACGTTCTTTTCCCCACTCTATGCTACTGTTATGCGTAATGTTATGCTACTGTTATGCATACTGATCCGCGGTCGAGTGTCTTACTTACTTCGCCACTGGCTCCAGCCAGTGGTGAAGTCGGTAAGACACTCGACCTCGGATCAGTATGTGCGGGTTCAAATCCTGGGCTAGCCCGTCATTGACATTGATTCGAGTGAGGAAACTGACGTTAACCTTAGCTTTTTTAGCTTTTTTAGCTTCGTTAATTAGCTACTAGTCATCACACGCCTCTGAAAATCGATTCCTCCAAACCATCTGTAAATTCATTTATGAGGAATCTTAAAGGTTCTTAACTGTTTAGATGTCTTAGGATAAATTAATAATTATAATTAAATATTTAGATGTCTTAGGCAAAATTAATATTTATAATTAAATAGGCGCATTAGTTATCCTACGGCTTCGTTGGGCCAGTTGAGTTGTTTGACGAGACCTCCACGAGGACGGGAGTATCGCCCGTACTTCTCGAGGCTGAGCTCCTGGTCGCCGGACCTCCAGCCTATCTGCCCGGCCGTTGTCCTGGGCACCGGGCGATTGGAAGGGTATGCCGTCACGCACTCCTCCAGTGGTGGAGCCGGCGCTATCTGTAAGTGCTTTGGTATCGGTATGTCTTTCCTGACTCCACATTCCGGATACTCATCTTTCACCAGCTGTGGGTAGAAAGTCAACGAAAATGCAATATTATTAATATCGACCGCGTTGTTTATTCGATGTAAGGTGTCAGTATAGCATTGTATAAAAATATTTCAGGTGTCAGAGACTTTAAGTACATTCAGTAAATTCTATTGTAGATTTGAAGAAAATCACGTTATCTGTTAATTTATCTGTTTAACTGAGGAAACAGTTAAACAGATAAATAGATTTATCCATTTCAGAAATCAAACTTAATCTATGAAAGAATTAGATCAGTTATGAGAGAAATAGTGAATTTTGAGACTACGAAAGTACAAAATTTGAGAGGAGCGATTACAAATTCCCCAATGCAGGATAATGTTGAAGGAAAAATGTTTTGTTTTCGCCTATAAATGCCTTAAACAAAACTAAATGTATAGGCCTACAGTATTTATTTGAATACTCTAAAATATTCACAATGTTATGCTATCTTTGAGAAATTATTTGTAATCGTTATTGCTTTCTGATAATTTTGCATAAACGTATTGTACACATTTTATCCATGTAGTAAGTACCTTTTAATTTGCACTAAAATTCTATTAATTGACTATTTTTTCTTTAATTTCATTACTACTATTCCTGCTTTACATCCGGATATGTACATGTAAGTGGCGCTATAACCTGTATTTTCCGTTCATTCCATCTTATCTACATGTATATTATTTATTTCAATATGCTCTGATGTCTGTTTTATGATTGATGTGATAAATAAAATATAAAATAAAGTAAATAATTATTAATAAATGTTACTCGCGATAAAATACATAAGGCAAAATACTATAAAAGTTACTTACATCTTTGTAGTCTATCTTCATAAAAGTCCAATTTTTGTTCCAGTTCCTTGCAGATGTATATTCGTGGTCCACGTGATCCTTCCTGTACACATGTACTGCTTTTACAGAGTTATGAAATATTTAACATTAATCGTTAATTATAGCTAATGTATTGATGAACACATTACAGTAGCAGTGAACGTAGGCCTATACGTACTACGTAGACTAAATCGAGAGCTTTAATAATTTATGTTTATATCAATTCAAGATTGTAGCACACGATGGGCAGGTACATAGGCCATTGTGAGAGGTGATAGCTCTTGGCCACTCTCAGTTCCCCTAGTAGATCTAGGTATAAAGTACCTTGAGGTCGAACCGTAATTCTCAAGAGAAAGTAATCCGGTTACACTTATATGCCATTGTCTATATTGTACACTGAAGTCTTTAACAATTATTGCCAATGTTAATTAAATGACAAATTTCAAGCAGATTATCGATCTTTATGTTAACGTAACGGCACACTCAGGAAGCACAGATGTTTGTTTAAGACCCATTTCCTCCTTCCTCTCCATGGTTATTAGTAATCGTTGCCTTTTGATGGCGCATCAATTGCAGCCGGCGCGGATTTAAGAATAACCTTCCATCACCCTGGGATTTTTTCCTTCCTAAGCTTTTACCAACACTCGGTCTTCCAAGGTGGTCACCCACAAAGTACTAACTGAGGTCGATGCAGCTTAACTTCGATAATTAACGCGCAACTAAACCTAGTGCTCTAATCCCGTCGTATGTTGATTCAATTTACAACTGCTTCAATTCAATGCTGCCCGTTTTAACATTTAACTATGTAGCTAATTCGAAAATAAATTTGTTATGCTCTGTAGACAAACTTTAAGCATCCCCGAGCTCATTAAGACAAGGGTATAATGATCGTGAAAATAAGTAAAATTACATGAACATTTAATCAACCTAACTATATGTAAAAATTACATACTATACCATATTTGATTCTCTCCAACATAATTGTGATCCGGCAAGGCCTGCCCCGTGCTATCCTGTTTCGCAGCGCACATTTTGAAGCTGATACACTCCTCGAGCAAAATCCTGACTATACAGATTATATTCACAGTTTCTACACTGCATGTATTGCAAGTGTTTTAACGTTTGGTTAAGAGTGTAACTAACAGCCGACGAAATTTGATCTACACGTAAACACCAAGTAATATAACGTAAGCTTACTGGTATATCGTGGGTGGGTAAATTAATGAGTTAACAGGCTATGGTAGTGAACAGGTATTTAGGTAAATCAACAAACCGCGTCGATCTTGATTTGAGGTGGCTACTTTGATACTGACGCCTCAGACCCAATAAATATTTTCTTGTTGCTTATTGTTTTCATTTATTCAGTTAGAATTATGATCCATCCATAATTATTATTATGATTTGAAATTCATCTCTTAGTATTACGCTCCCAGAATTATGTTATTACATAATATAATTTAGTTTACAATTTCTAACTTTTATTAGTAAAATACGCTTATTGGGGAGTGATGGTTGATGTGAGGTTTAGCTAATATGCAGCTACATGTAGCGTTAACCTAAATACAGGGGCCTATGATGATAGTCTATGGCATACAGCGAATTTCCCGAAAATTGGATGTCCCGTCCATCTACATGTATTTAAAAAGTTGTAAATATGTAGAGGCCCAAAGATAAACTTGACAACCCTTCGTGTGCGAACTTAATTTGTATTTACAGATAATATGAGTTGTAAAACCTACAAATAGCATACTAAGCATAGACATACAATAACTTCATGAGTATAAAATTGTACATGTGTTTAACATTTACACTACTTTTGTTTAACATTTGCGCCATTTCTTTTTTATTTAACATTTACGCTATTTATTAACATTTACGCTACTTTAATATGACTATTTAAACTAATACATACATGTCTACTGGCACTGACTGGTTGGACTGATAGGCCTATATATTATATGTAGTATACCAGTCCTTATTATATGAAGTAAAAAATAGACATCAGATTGATAATTGGCTAATAACTACACAACTATACACAAGTAGCCTATGCTACCAACCATTAATATTTATTTATGCAAACCTTAAATGACTGTAGCGAACAGTTTACAACTAGACTACAAAATACAAATGCACTATTGCGTCGTCCTACAATCAGTTGAAGTATTTACAGTACTTACGCAATTCACTTCAATCTCGTCGTAAGTGTCACACCTTGATTATATAATGAATGTAGGCCTGTTACTAATTACTCCCAGACAAACAGTACAATCTCCTGATTTATAGTCTGCAGACTGCACTATATACCAGAGGCCTAGTGTAGTCCTATACATAGCTTCACTGAAAGTTTTGTAACTTGTGAGAAAATAGAAAGCATAATCGGAAGCGGGAGAAGTGAAGGAAGTCCGAAGTTTTATGAAGAAGATGATGAATTATAATCTACTCTGATCAAATACACTGAACGAACTCGATATCTCAAAGTATGCTATTCGAACGATATAAATGGATCATGTATTAGTATATTGATTTTTTCTCCGTTTAGCATGGTAGGCCTATTTATTAGATGCTCATCAGAAATTTTATTTGTAAATTCTTGGATTCGCAAGTAGATTTGCCCATTTTCAGGATAAAGCTGTGAGCTGCAACAAATACCACATTTGCACTGAATCGCAAAGAATAAACATTACATTCGCAATAACTTGGTAATAAATTCGTGAATAACGTAAAACACGCTCTAGGTTGCCATGGCAACTCTTAAATGCACTTGATACGACAAATAGGTAACACTCAATGATTCTGTGTGCTAGCTAGTAGCTAGTAATATTTTAGCTCATATAAGCCGCTCACTCGATCGATTGGGCATGGTAATTCAGACAATCTAACTCTGTGAAGCCGACTAAATAAGAGCGTTCTGCACTTAGCATTTATAATTTGAGGTGAAACCATTTTTTTCCGTCGACCACCTAAATCACAAAATTACACCTCAGAGGTTTAGAGAACTTTGCACAACGAATTTACGTCTCTTTCTTCGTTTGAGTACATATTTACATATTCGATGTTTGTTGATTCTGTATCTTACTGACGTAGAGATTCTTAATTTTTTCTGATATTGATACTTACATTTGTGGCGTTTACTGTTGTGATACCTATATTCATTTTATTTTTTATATTGATTTGATTTTGTTCTGATATGGTTACTTACATTTATTTAGTATTGATTGATACTTAGTTTGATATGATTGAATTGATGTTTACTGATATATATTTTATATTTACTAATATACAAATTACAAGTGAAGAAGTTCTTTAAAGACTCGGTACAGATAGACAGTTAATCTCTCTTAGTGCACTGCCTACCGGCAGGTCCATGGTACATAACGCCTCCACTCTTCTCTGTCTTCAGCCTTCCTCTTCATTTCCACATATGAGTGGGTCTTTAAATCATCTAACATACCTAATCTCGGCCTGCCCCTGCCTCTTCCATTCTACCTTCTATGACCTCTTGTAATAGACCTTCACCCCTTATAATGTGTTCTATCCATTCTTCCTAATAATCTCTTCTTCCTATTTCTTAATACATTTATCAGCTGTCTATCGGTGCCAACTCTCTCCAGGACGTCCTAATAAATAGACAGTTAATAATTTTGATAAAAAATAGAAAGAGAAGCACGAGAGGATATCATATAAGGGGATAGTTTGCTGAGGGATGTAAGAGAAGGTAGAATGCAATGGAAACGAGTTAGAGGAAGACCGAGACTTGGGATGTTGGTTGAAATGATAACAAATTCATATTTAGGGAAGAACAGGAAAGCTGAGGATAGAATTAGTTGGAAGAGTTATAAAAAGTAAAGTAAACACGCATTATAGTGAAATGATCAACTATGTCGATATCCATCACTTTTTAATACCACATGTTTAAACCGTTAGGCAAATTAGTCCAATTTCCGTATAGCCAGTCCAGTGAATGTCAGAGATTTTACTCTCAGATCAGAGCGGATCAAAATTTAGTGTGAATTAGCCGCATTTGTTGTCTAATGACTTTTGGCTAATCAGTAATATTTTTTAAATTTCCATTACGCAGCGATATTGTGCCTGTACTCAATAGAAATTATTGGTTTGCATAATTATATCACAAATGAAAGTATGGACTATCATGATTAGACTAAAACCCACATCGTGTGGCTTGCGAAGTAGTAACAAATTCTCTATCTTATTACGCTCAACCTAGACCTTTATCACTGTAGCAATATTAAGCTGATTTCCGTTGATTAGCAAGACATCAGTTTTTAAAAATGCGACAGAAGTATTCAGGAGTTTGGTTCAACTTACAAAATAGGCTCCATTCTACCTTCTATTTGATTGATAACAAGTACTTAATCAAATGTGTAAGTTTCATTTCAAAACAGTTCCGACCCTTCTTTGTGAACAACAATTTTCACCAAGTTCAAAAAATGGGAACTGAGTAAACCATTAGCAATATGAAATTGAACCCTGCACCTACTGATCCACTGTCGAACATCATGCCAACATGCCATCGGCTCCGTCCAATAGTCATATAGGCCTAGTGAGAAGTTTCTTCAGGTGAGAAACTTTACGTTAAATCTTCATTGTATTGTAACATTTTCAACCACAAAGGTTTGTAATACATAAAATTTTAGGTTATTCAGTTTGATATGAGAAAAGGAAAGACATTTAACAAGTCATATCACATTTTTTCCACACAAGACAAACAAAGAGTGCCGAGTAAAAAAAGATGTCTCTTAGCGAAATTAAACACAACTAATATGTAACCGACGCATACCTACATAACGTAGTATCTTAATATGTTTTATTCTATACAAGTAGTAACAAAGCTGAAAAAATATTTATTTTATAAATTTTAGTGAAAATTCAGAGAATATAACCTTTGTATTAACGAAGTCGAAACGACCATCGCCCAATATATCATAATTATATGGACTAATAACAAGCTAGTTATATCCCACAATAGCTCATATTTAAAACAAGCATAAAAGAAGGATTTATCTGAAGGATTAGGTTAAACACTGTTACTTACACAAACTACAATGTAAGGTAAGTTAAATACAAAGCAACACCCATACACATGTATATTCAATATGTACACAATATTTTATATCAGAGTGAACATCAATGGCAACTGATGTTAACTTAGATGACGATATTTAAGTAGAACGGCTGCAATAGATGAATAAATGTAGACAATTAACCCAGGTAACAAACACAACTGTACATGTACTACAAATAATTTGCTAGTTAACGTGACGTAAGTATATAACGCACACAGAACAGCTAGCAACATGAAACAACAAAAAGAATATCTTCCAAAACGATGGTTTAATGTCGTTGTCATCATCTCTCCGAAGTATTGAAAGTAGATTATTGTGACCATAAGTCACTAAACAATGAAAAATATCCATCAATATCTTTGTCTGAACTACCTTATTAGTAAAATATTCAATACACTATAAAGAATTTTGAAACAGAAAAATCAAGCTTATTAAAGCCGAGCCTATTTATTAAATTAACTTACACTCAAGTCCATAACGACTACAATCTCAATAAAGAGATCACTGTTGTCAAAAGCAAACTGTATCGAGGGTATCTCATTTAGTTCTACAATATACGGTTTGATAAATTAACACAAGTTTATATAGAGTCTATTTATTACAAACATTTCTTCACTAGTAGATAGATCACTATTAAAGTCCCGTCTATAAATAAAATTAAATACATTTAATATCATAATGACAGGCTGACAGAGTTAACGATTTAACCTAACAGTTCACTGATCCGTACATGTAAAAATATGCTTACCACTACAGCGAAACATTCTACAGTTCTATGTTCATGTTATAATGCAGTCTGATTAAAAAATAATAAAAGTAATCATATCCTATGCTTTTCCAAATAACACAATACAATACTATACCTATAGAAAAAAAACTAGAAGAAGTAATTAATTGAAGAAGTTGATTTGAAGAGGACAGTAACTATTTTAGAAGTGTATAAACCTACTGTATGTATCACTGACCTCTAATTCTATATACAATAACTACAAAATGAAAAATAATTATAGCTACAAAATTCAAATTATTATTTTCTGATTAAGATTTGATACTGTTCAATTACACAATGGAAGAGGAAACAAACATGTCAGCTAATAACTGCAGGTAACTACACACAGCCAATAATAATCTTCTTATAAACTACTGCAAAATCATAGTCAAACACTCCATATTAATCCTTTGAAAAGAAGTGAAACTTAAGCTCATAATAAAACATACTGCATTGTGATACAGCGGAATTGGCAAAATGAAATGAAAACAACCTAATATTAAATACCATATTTAAAATTCTATAAATTTAGTAGGATCATTCATTTTTGCGCAGGTTGTACCAAGGCTACTGGAAAATAAAAGTATCCACTAATTAGATCAGGATGGCACTGATAAACCACCCCGAAAGCCATATTTTTGCAACGTTAGTAGACTACTTTAAGGTTTGATGACCATGCAACCGTTGCGATTGAATCAATGTATTGGATAGATGATCGTTAGCGAGCCTGAAGTATATTAAACTTAGAATTTTGTACTTGATCAAATATTTTACAGAACACTACATAAAAAAAAGAGACCAAGTTGCCTTTTGTGCAGAATACACAATTAACATTGTAGCAGGAACGAAAAATAGACATGCAACACATAACCTAACCTAAGCAATGCATAGTCTGACACTTAACCACAACTGATAAACTTCTTGTTGATTTCACTGCACCGTGTGTAGAGAATGGTTAATGATTGTGATCTGTATACACAAATATACATGTGTATATATGGCTACATATGTCTAGCCATATTGTATAAAAGTACTAATAATTATAATAAACAAGCAGACTTCATGCAATAATTATTATGATTGAATTAATAAACTGTAGTGAATCCAATAGGTCTCTCTATAAGTTGTAATAATTTTGATTGTTCTAATTGTGCGAGTCATTCAAGTTGAGGAAAACGACAAGGATGATGGTGGTGAATGTTAGCGGTCTATCATCCAGTAATAGAACTAATAAGTGCTGCCCTCTGGAGGTTGGGACAGTTTACAATTCTCCTTTGTTGTCATCAGTCGACGCAGTTCCCTGAGTAGAGCGCACATGGTGTAAGTGTGAATCCACTGTGAGAGCATCGGAACCTCTTTAGATATAACCTGCAAGTAGCCATGTCAATCCATAAGTAAAATATGCATGTATTTTACCATGTTACACTACAATGACAACAAAAATACAGTACAAAATAGTAAATCAAGCAGTCATTAACAGTAAATAAATGATTCTGATTAACGATCTTCAGAATTATGTCAATTCTGATTATTCCTATTTCGTCAGGTATAGTAGCAACTGCAGTTGGCACGAATACAAGATTAATTTTCAATTGATCAAAAACAGAAAAAATCACTGCAGAACAAGGAAGTGAAATCAGTTGAACAATTAAGATCCTATCAAGTACTGGAGCTATGTCATCGGTATAGATCATTTCAGGCACTTAATGCACAAAAACCATTTCCAAAGAAACTTGCAAAATTATTTTCTAGTCGAGCAATATATTGAAAGCATTAGTATTCGACTACTATTCAAACTGGTAAATGATAGGATAAAAAAAGAATAAACAAATAATTTCAGAAATAATTTTTTCACACACAATTGCAGATTAAAATACTTAGAAATATAAAATGTAAATATATGCAGACTGAATTTAGCTGATATTGACCGTTAAAGCTATTATTGGAACAGCGGACTATAATTTAACCAAGTACTATAATTCAGAAACACTACACATTTCTGTTATCATCATCATCTTCCCTTTAATCCCAGTTTAACTAGGGTTGGGGCAAGAGTGGACCTTCTCCACTCCTCTCTGTTCCATACCATACCATCAGTCAATCCTATATAAGATCTCTTAGTCGTTTCATAAAATTTAGTAGCAATTTCTAGAGTCTAGGCGCTCATCAAATGACATTTCTGACATTAGTTTGGATCTTAGTGCTTTAGTGGCCTTCTGTGGCACATGCAGTCACCAATTGGTATATTCTTCAACCCAGAACCATATCATCATTTTAGAAAAACTATAAGACAAATACATCACTTTTATTACCTAATGATGAATTACATTGAACACTAGGATGATGACTATTATCATTATATTTCGCTACAAAACTGAAACCCCATATATTAGAGGAACAATTGCATTCCAATGACAGTAGCAACAGCAATTTTTTTTTAAATTAAAAAAGTTCCCCCACCTTTTACTTTTTCTTCTTCACACATATACCCCATTTTGACTATAGGGTTTCAATTTAACACTGAATTTTATATGACGTACTAGACTGCTTTTAATCACATTCCCAGGTAATTTCTCAGTTATTTGATGTCACTAACGTTAATAGAGAATGGAAAATCACGGAGGATAAAGAGCTCTACCAGAGGCAAGTTAAGAGTGGAAGAAAGATTGGCTATTCAACGGTCAAACAAGCTCCTTTGAAATCAATCCATCCCAGAAAAAGGAATCCGACTATCAACAACTCAACCTCAAGCCAGCTCTTCTCAATCGCAACCCACACAAAAACATAGTACTGTCTTCGAATCTGCGGATTCTAAAACCTCTGATTCTTCACCCGGGTTGTCAGCCTCTTCTTCCACGTCATCTTTGCCTAAGTGCAAATTGAAGAACCAAAGAGCAAGCACTAGAACAGCGGGTTTACTTGTACTGAAAAGCAATATTTCATAAAGCACATGACGTTCTGGCAATCATTGCCAAACAGGGTCATGATGTTCCGGTTCCAAGTCAGACGGGTGTCTGGAGACGAGTAATCTCTGAAGGAAAGAAAATGAAAAACAAAATAATTCAAAAACTTCAAGACAAAGATGCCTATTGTCTACAGTTTGATGGTAAGAGATTCCAAGCGGAAGATTATCTAGTAGTGTTGCTGAAAAATATCACAACTGAAATCAAACTCAGTATTCTTAAATGTGACAGTGATTCCATTGCAGCCATTCACAAGGAACTACATCAGCTACTTGATGATGCTTGGGAAAATATTTGCATGATTATCTGCGACACTACCGCAGTAAATACTGGTCATTTTCACGGGATTGTAAAGCTCATAAAGGATGATGTCCTGAGCAAGGGCAGAAGCCACAGTATATTGGCTGTCAGCATCATGTACTCGACCTCCTTCTGAAGCATGTCATGGATTTTCTTATTCAAGAGCCAACGAGCAAACCAGAACTGAACTATTCCTTCATTGACAAATTAACAGAAAACTATGATTCTCTTCAGGCTGATTACCACCTCGTTGCGACCGATGATATAAACACAGACGAGAAACCTGGATGGTAAAATGATTTCAAGTTCTTATATGAACTTTGTCAGGCATATCGTAATTACAAAACAACTTCAAATTGGCCTCGAATAAGCTGGAAGAAACTCCCGGATATACACCAGGCAAGATAGAACTCATGTGCGATATATGCTGTGATAGCATTATTTCTTATACCAGAGCATCGTAGCATTCTCACTCCAGCATGCAACTTGCCACGAATGGGCAAATTCTTGGTTCTATTCACTTCTAATTCACTTCTTCTACAATGAAGCGTCCTTCAATACACTGCTTATCTCACTCACAAAGATAAAGTGCAAGAAGGCAATTAAGTGTTTAGAAACAAATGGGTCGCTCGAGGAGTCATTAATTGACATTCCCAGATCAAACCAAAGAGCTGAATGTGCTGTAAAACTGATGGAGGAACTATGAGCAAAATCAAAAAAAAATTGATTTTTTGAATCTAAAGTTCATAGGAATAAATAATTTGTGAACATTTCTTGTACATTTTTTACAGAATACTAACTGTTCTGCATCTTATTTGTTAATAAAAGTTGCTTACTTATTACTATTACTCTTTTGAATACAGAAAAAGACATCATGTCCTTTTCAGGAAAAATTTTTATCTTCAAATTTTTCCTTTGAAGGAGGGGGGGAGGACTTTTTTTACAAAAAATCAAAAATACTACTTATATTCTTAAATTACTCATAAAGTTTCCTCTATTGCAAGTAGTTTCATTAAAAAAACTTTTTGTCATCACCCTACTGAACACTTTAATTCATTTTAAAGTGATTGTGGAACTCACACGTTATATATTTGTCTTTTCAACTGCTAAACCGAGTTTACAAAAAATTCTAACTTGTTTAGAGTTACTGTGAAATACAGGAAGCAATTTAGAAGCAGACGACTACATCTTTTGCTACTTTACTGACAATGCTAATGGGCTGGAGCCAATGGTGGTGTCGGTAAGATATTTGATGCAGATCAGTAGGTGTGGGGTTCAACTCCTGGGCTCGCCCATCACTGACATCGCTTTCGACTGAGGAAACTGACGTTAGCATTAGCTTTACTTTTAATCAGGAGGCTAAAATAGCAGAGTGGGCAAAATAGCACTAAATGTAGAAATGCTAACGCGTCCAGTTGCATCTACACTCTTCATGTTGACCTTGGTTAGGAATCTGACAGTTGGAGGTCGTTCAGGGTAGTCTGATCCACACTCTATTCTCAACTGATACATTCGTCCTTCATAGCAAGTCTGCAATACATATAATAGCGTTATGCATTAACTGCAATTTGTAGTTTCATCTACGAATTCTTGTCACCCATATTTATATAAATATAATTTTATTATATTCGTTTACAGCAAAACGTAAATGCTAATTGAAAATGTCAATCCTTATATAATATTTTGATGAGCAACAAATATTATATATTTGATAATAATATTTTTTGATAATATATATTTAATTTTATATTTGATAATTATAATCACCATGATTTTTTTCTCTCCAGGGTAATGTACCGAAATTCTTAAGCACTCCTGTTTTTAGCTAATCAGGGAACCAAATATTCTCAAAATGACAATAAACATGATTTGTTAAATCTGCAGTTTTTATTAGGAATGGTGGCAGACAATGCCTTAGAAATTGTTTCCGATAGTACCTTATTCATCTTCAACAAAATTTTTAATAGGAATGTATACTTAGTAATTTAATATTTACGAATATTACAGGCAAGAAAACATGAGCACAACTCTACCGCTATTTCAGTAATTTCCTGGTAATTATATATAATTAGGATTTGGTTCGAGGATATTACATAGGTTTAGAATCATCACAGAAATTCATCGTTACAAACATCTATCAAACACTTAGAATTCATTACAGCAGGAGATATTTTGATCACTTCAGAGAGTTCAGCTACTTTCATATCACAATCGTACTGATGGAGACATTCAACTTCTGAAATTCAAACAAGAGACATATGGCAAGTGTGTTAACAATTAAACCTTTGCAATGGGATTAAGCTATACAATCAATTTCCATCAAATCTCAACGAGCCAAAAATAAATCTACAAACATCCCTGATGTGCTGCTCAAAAATTCATTACTAATCAACTAAGCTAGTTTATTGGGGTAGACTGATTTTTTAAATAACTAACCTATGCAGAAAAACGCTGGGTAAAGCACTTGAATATATATATACTGTCATGCACACAGTATTAAGAGAATTCCTATTAATTGCAAGTAATTATTGACAACTCTCTCTCTCTTAGTGAACTACCTACTGGCAGGTCCATGGTATATAACGCCTCCACGCTTCTCTGTCTTCCACTTTCCTCTTCATGTCCACATGAGTGAATAATTGCCAACAAACATTAAATAAAGATCTTTTCCTCGATTTCAAAAATCTACACAATATATCACAATATTTAAATTACTAAATACAATGCATGCAATTTCATTATTGGCAGTTTTAAGCACCTACAATGTCTTTCATAGAGCGTAATTTAATAGAACTAGAATACCCGCTGAGGCCCCAGGATCATTCCGTTCCATACAACGAGGTCCATGTCATCCTCATTCTCCAATCCCCAGCTTACACTTCCATCTCCTACACCTTTCTGACCCTGTTCCAGTTCTTCCAGCAGGCGAAAGTTTCTCGGAACACGAACTGAATCATACAACGCACACAATTACATTACAAACTAACCTATTCATAATCTTCCAATAGAATAAACAGATGAAGAACAAATTTATAATTCTTGTTAATATGTTTATGTAGAAGCAATAAATTTTTCAATTTATTCAATTGATTATAAGATGGCAATAAATTTTCAAAAACTCTCATTTATTTATATGATTTGATAACCGCAATGATTGCTTGTTTAATTGCAAAAAAATCATTTAAGAAAAAGAATTCCTTTTCACTCGGCAACCATCATCACTCATATGGCTGAGTCAGAACCATATTAATAATCAAATGATGAGTAGTTACAAGATTCCTACCAGAGCTCATCAGTCACTGATATCTTTTCTTTAGACGAATAGTCATTAAAGTTTGCTATTAAGTGTATACTACTACTGCACTAATTCAAATTCATTCTAAAGATTTAAAATCTACTGTCAATCTAGTAATATTTTAATACAATCCCTCACTTTAAGGTTCAGTCATTTGATAGGAGTAAGGTACATATTCCTACTTTAGTATGCTCCTTCGCTCAGGAAGAGCATTCCACTGACCAACAAGTTGGTCCAATACAATGGTTAAGCCTTTTCAAACTTTAATGCAGTTGTATAACTTAACACACTACAGCTTCTTAGTTGGGTTCACATTGCCTTCCTTGGCTCTTACTTGTTCATCTTTAACAGCAGTTGGTCTATTACTTAATAGCCTGAAAGCCAATATGAAGGACTTTAAAACAATAAGCTGTTGTAATTCTTACAGTGATGTTTAAATATTTTCAAATGTTATTGTAATGAATATGGAAACTGAGGCACGTCATGATAAATCAACTGAACACTGTGATAGTTTAACTTCTAATATTAAATGCTGCATCAAGCCTCAATTTAATGTATGTGTCAAACTATTAAAATTTAGAATTTCAAGAAGTTATAAATGAATTCAGTATAGCTATCTTGTTAAAACTTATTGAATAAGGTATTAAAAATGTGTGTGGGTGCATAATAAGCAGAGACGGCACAGATGAAGAGAGATATCAAGTCAAAACTTGATACTACTCATCTTAGTAGCCTAACTGTAGCAGATATCACAAGCACACTGGTTATTAAAACTATTGATATAAATCTGAAAGCCTCTTTCTGCACCAGAATAGGAATAGTCTACACAGTTGCTCTTTTATTATTTTATGGCACTTATTATAGTCAGCCCAATGGAAAGAGTTTCCATATGTATAGAGGGTGCTGGCGACTTGTGAATAAGCCAATGAAAAGTTCATATGTAATAATTGACTAAGGAAGATACTGAAAGAGATAATAGAAAAGCACTTCAGAAATCATATACTTAAACCCACCTCAGAAATCATATATTTAAAACTACCTCAGAAATCATACATTTACAACCACCTTAAAAAGCATATATTCCAGTTAATGTTGATATCAACAAAAGTGCTTTAAAGCCACAGCCTTGAGATGAGATCAGTAAAAATTAATAGCATACAAAAGGCTAACGAGCTGACATTTTAACGGTATATGCAATATGTAAATAAGAAATTCAACAAATTAATTACTAACTGGTTTCCATTTATATGTCAAATTTCTTTGGTTCACTTTTCTATTAGTACTGCAGCAAATTCAAGGATGATATTTCAATGATGATCTTTCAATGATGATATTAATTTCTTAGCATTTATACCTGAGAAGAAAAAACAAGACAAATCAATTAGATATGCAAATTTAATTAGTTTCAAATGAATGCTATAAAAATGCAACTCTAGTTAACAGGAAAATACCAAATGTTAACTTAACAGCTACAAAAAGGATGAGGTTTAAAAGTAATTTAAAGCATGTTCAACCATCCTAAGTACTTCGTAAATCTAAGCAAAGTCTAAAGTGAATATTAGATGGAACCACAAAATAGGCAGTACATTCATCAATAGGCAATACATTCATCAGACACCCATAGAAATAAAAAGCATCAAAGATTTCTTTCATCTAGTATATGAAAAGATACATCCATGGTTCCAGAGATAAATTTTCATTTAGGTAAAGCTGTTTTTAAAAAATACTCAACACTGTCATTTAGGTGAACCTTTAACTGCGTTTCTATACTTCTTAACATAGGAACCACACAAGAGTTTAAAAACTACATTAATTACATTACTGCTAATATTACATGATAAATTAATGGCAAGCTGAAGTTTCAGAGGCAGTAATTTGAGCCACACCACATTCGTTGTCTGGTGAGTCCAGAATTGTTAAATTACTAAGTATTCGTTATCTACAGGTACAGGACTAATACTTAACCCTGTAACGAGTGAAATGCAGAAAGTGCAATGAACAGCACTCAACACAGTTACAGCAATTAATGAGCTAAGATAATATTCCCGTAAGACACATTAGTCAATGTAACTACATCAATAACACAATTAGACAGCAATAGTCATTGAAATAACATTGTGCAATACGATGCTAAAGCTAAAAAATCATCAAATGTATAGCAAACAAGACAATCAATATGCATACAGTTTTATTAGATCTAATGAGAGCTTTAAAATGTAACCAATAAATAATAAACTAGAATTCAAAATTCCAAAATTTGCCCATGAATGAAGATTGTTCAAAGTACAATGCACCGCAAAAACTAATGGGAGGAAAGATTGCACAATGATTACAATTTGTGAATGCAGAATGAAAGATAAATCAAAAATTTAACTGCTCACAAAACTGCTAGTAGGAAAGAAGCAGTGATAAAATAAATGCCAGAAATAAATTGGCTAAAATACACATAACAAATATCAGTTATATTGCTACCCTTATCATAACTATCTAGCACAGAGGCAGAAATGGCAAAAACGATAAAACTCAAATAGCTTCAGTTCAAGAGAAAATAACACTCTCACTGAACTTTTAAAGAACTTTTTTCTAACACCTCAAATATTTCTGCCAATTTGTCCATGGCTAAAGAATGTAAAGAATGAAATTCTATAAGGTTATATATCAAGGATTATACAAATTAAGCATTCAACAATCATAGTATCCTTCACTTCCACTTCGATATAGAATGTTTAAAAACTGTACGCAGATTGGTAATTTTCTCACTTGCTAGTTCTGTGTACTTCAGTACTACACAGTGGATCATTTATTAACTTGCTTTAGACCATCAACAACAACAATGATATCTGTTTCTAAGCTAAACAATACATTTACAATCATCATAATTTTAGCTCATTTAATTTATTTCTCTGTCTATGCAACTGGAGAAGTTTAAGTATACATGAAACATCAGATATATACTATAATCAATGTGTCTCAAAGAAATTAATCACCCAATAATTAACTTTACAACAAATTTTCTCTCTCTGGCTCTCCAATATTCGGCCACGTGGCAGGTCCCAGACATAAAATACTGTTCACAGTCAACTTTTAAGTTCAGTAGCAACACACCATTGATTAAGATGCTGATCCCAGAACGAAGGCAAAGCCTATTCCAAACCATACTGCAGAATTTTCCTAGGAAAAGGTATGACTTATTAGGTTATTTTACATACCCCATCCTCAGTTCCTTGCCCCATTGCCTCTTAAGACACAAACAGTTTACCTCAGGTCCATTTTTCATAGGCAAAGACATTACATGGGAACAATACATTATAGAGCGCAAATACCTCATTACTACAGTCATCTCAGATATTCAAATAATCTTTCCTATAAAATGTCCACATAGTATACAGCCATGATGGTATAATACAGACACATACACAAATAAATATATATACATATATACAGACTGTGGCAAAAAAAAAAATCCCCTAGCGCAATCTCAATAACTTTAAGACACCTCAAAATATCTTTACTAAATTTACGGAGCTTCTAGGGGAGGAATTTATGCGTATATCTTGCAAATTTGGTTAAAATATTTTCAGTAGTTAAGAAATTACAGCATTTCTACGAGAAAAGTGTTTTTGATGTCAGTCGTTCCTCTTAAAGAAAATAACGACCATGAAAAGGCCATTTACTTAAGTGGTGGAGTTTAAGCCTGCACTACCTTTCTAGCTACTCTAATAAAGATGCTTAAAATTCGTTTTTCTGTTAAAATTATTCCTAAATTTTGAAGGAAATTTCCGCAATTTTTGTTTAAATAAGCCTTGTCAAAATTGATTTTAACATTTTTTCCAAAGAAGCGTATTTTTGTTACTTCTTAATATATTTTCACCAAATTTGCAGGATATATACATAAATTCCTCCTCTGGGAGCCCCGGAAATTTTGTAAAACTATTTTGAGTTTTGTTCCAAGTTATTAAGACTTTTGATAAATAAAAGCCTTGTTAAAATTGATTTTTGCACTTTTTTCGTTGAAATGCTGTCATTTTTTTACTGCTCAATAGATTTTCATCAAATTTGCAGGTGATATGCAGAAATTCCTCCCCTAGAAGCTCCAAAAATTTTGTACAAATATTTTAAGTTTTGATGAAGTTATTGAGATTTCACTAGGGGATTAATTTTTTTTGCCCCAGTCTGTATATGCGATGCGTGTATTTTATATATATATATATATATATATATAATTATATATATATATATATATATAGATATATATATATATATATATAATATATATATATATATATATATATAATATATAATATAATATACATATATATATATATACATGTATATATATATACACATATAATTATATATATATATATATATACATATAATATATATATATATATATTATACATATTTATATTCATATATATATTATATATATATATATATATATATATATATGTATTATATATATATATATATATATATATAGAGCATCATTATACATATGAAATATATATATTACTATATTATAAGAAAGGGCATTCGGTTGATGAGCGCCTAGGATCCAGAAATTGCTACAAAAAACTTAAACGAATGGATATAAGTCTAATCGTATCCCGACCCTGGTTAAACTGGGATTTAAGGGAAGATGATGATATATACAAGTATATATAAATAGATATATAATATATATATATATATTATTTAACAATAAGCACACATACAGTTTAATCTGATATAAATTTAGTATGATCCGTGGAACTCAACTGAAAATTAATTTTAAATTATATCAACAACTAACTACCATACAACCATATTGTATAAATAAAATCTTAAATTGTTACATATCAACTCATCTTTTAATTCAATTTAAAATGTTTTATATCTTCCGCTACCTTCCAATAATAAATCAAATTTTAACCTTATTATATAGTTATGGCTAATATAGCTAATGTTAACGTCAGTTTCTTCACTATAAAGTGCTGTCAGTGACAGGCAAGACCAGGATTTGAAATCCGCACATACTGAGACGCGGTCGAATATCTTACCGACACTGCCACTGTCTCCAGTCATTATTATATATTAAATATATATATTCTCAAATTCATTCATAAATATCTTACGCAAAGAACTCCAATCTTTTGTCAGTCTACTCTAATTCTGGTACAAAGAATTGCCCCATCCCCTAAATAAACAGAAGCATTAACAAACCAATGATAGTCATACATGTATATAATGAAACTATACAAGTTCTGCATTGTAATAAACATAGTCTTTTACTCTGCTTAAATTGCATGTATTCTGTAATTTTGCTTTCATTGCATGTATTTTGTAATGCCTAAAGCACAAATCTTATTTCTGAATTATATAACATAATAAAAAATTTCAAATTTATCAAATTTTAAGCTCACCCAAATCTCCCAGCCAGATGAATTTGAAGACATGGCAGTCTAGTTCATGTAGTTAATGTGAAATTTCTATTACAATTATTCAGGTTAGACTCACAGTCAGCTTACTTTACAAGTAATAAAAGAGACAACAAAAGTTTTTTTTTTTTTTTTTACAGACTACTTCTAATATTTTTCTTGATGTGTTCGAGTTCTAATATTCTTCCATCTGTCCTTCATCTATCCCAATCTAATAGACCGCATTACTCTGTGAGCTGACCTGTCAACGACTAGTTCAAACAGACTGCGAGAGAGTTTCTGATAAGTCCTTCAGAGATGAGGTAGTTGTAGATACGTCTGGTTTTATTAACATCTATACGGCAAGTTGTTCTCGCTGCAGCCAGGGTCAGCTGACCACCCCTCTTGTCTGAGGCATCCAGTAACAGCTGTTTACAAGTCAGGTACACTTTAGGGACTATTCGACCGACACCGCACAGTTGTTTCTCACATTCGTTTAGTTTCTCATAGTCAGGATAATGACTATAGTCACGTGGTGCTTGCGGCAGAGATACAGTAAGTGATTTCGTCGGGCGAATCTTAGACTTATCATCCGAAGTCGCTAAACTCTGGTCCCTTACACTAGATAAAGAGTTGCATGTTACTCCCTCATTGATTAAATTTATTATATCAGAAAGATGGTGGAAATGTGACTGCGTTCTCAAACGTCGGGCGAGTAATGTCTCAAACAATGCAGCGGCTCTTTGTGTTCTTAAACCAAAGTTACGGTATCGCTGCAAAACAGACACATTCTGTCGGAGCTGCTGTAACTTGAGAAGTCTCTGTAGGCACAAGTTCCAGTGTAGAGGTGAGATAAGCTGACTTAAAGCTTTCAACGATTTCATAGCTCCACTGCCCAACTGGCGCTCTAACTGAGAGCTGAATGCAATACTTGAAGCCACACTGATCAGTCCCAACTTTTGTACTACCCGTTCTCGCCTTTGCCTTTCTCTCAGTGCATTCCTATATACTCTGACTGCTGACATCTGTAGATCATAGAAAAGTTGATCACCCTGCCAAGCAGTGAAGTCAACATAGCTTAGATCAAGCTCAGCATGGTCAGCGTGAGTAATCTTAAAGTCTCCCCTGGCTGGATTATAGCCTGCTTCTTCTAACCATGTCGTCATCTCAGCCCCACTCCATCCACTGGCTGGTACAGGAGCTTGAATATTGTATTTTATGTCTGGCAATGGTTGTACAGGTAATAGAGGATGAGGTTGCACGAGGTAGCACAGCTCATAATGTTCTCTACAACTATGACGAGACCTATTCCCTACCAGCCTTTCTACGTCTGACCAGTTTCCATAGCCAGCCTCACATACTGCATCAAGCAGTCTTAGCTCCTCTCCACCTGTCCACTGTGGGTCCGTGGATGGTGATGTGTCAAACACTGCTCCATTGCAGCTAATGATTTCATAGCTGTGATGATTGAAATGACGACCAATCTCAGCACCTACAGAGAAACACTCTAGGCAGAGAGAGATCTGAGGATATGTACAATCGGCACACTTGACAAACGGATCAGAGAGATCAACATCGCACGTCAAACATCGCTGCGTAGACATCTTCATCAGTTTAGAGTATTCTATTTAGACACACAGAAGAAAAAAGTCAACTGGACTAACCGATTTCAGATCAACGTAATAGTACTTTTCGGTACACAGAAGTCAATAATCACATATAATCGCAATTTCATCAGAAAAAGTTATTTTAAAAATAAAACTTAACCAAAGAAAGAAATTAAACTATTTCTAACACATGAATAACAAAACGTATCATGGATTGTGCTTGATGTGTCACTATTACATAGCCCACAAATAAAATTTAACTATGCAAGAATCAAGCATAAGTGTACATATGAGTCAGATTATTAATATAACAGTGTACAACTTTAACCGAAATACTATCAATTAGATGTTTTTGTTTGTTTCTAGAAACACCAGAAACCGCCATGTTTACTTTAATTTGATGAAGATTCCGGAAATACCATACATCAACATCCGCTAAATATTAAAATGAAACTAATTTGTACTTAAAAGCTGGTATAGCTAATGTTTACGTCAGTTTCCTCACTCGAAAGCGATGTCAGTGAAGCGCGAGCTCAGAATTTGAATCCTGCACGTACTGATCCGTGGTTGAATATCTTGCCGGCACCGCTGTTGGTCCAGCATTTACCACAGTTTACTATACTGATTCATAACAATGAGTTGCTCGCCGGCTTGCCTTCGATTTAATAGTACTTGAAGTTTCATTGATGACTGAAGCACTCCAATTGTTGTCATAATTATGGTTATTCTGTTTGTCGTTCGCAAAGATGGTTGTTCGGTACAACAAATAGAATAACCATAATAATGGCAACAATTAAAGAGTGCTGCAGTCATCGATGACAACATCGAGCACTATTGAGTCGAAGGCAAGCCGGCGAGCAAATAAAAGTTCAAAAACGGTGCAGATTCCAAAATCCAGAAAATCAGTCAAAAATAAAGGGAATTAAAGAAAAGGAGGTTTAGGCGTAAAATAGAATACGGAATAAATAAAAATTGCATATAGAATTACAAAAAAACATCATTAGGCTACAGTGAAATGACCAATTATGTTGATATCTGTCAATTCTTAACACCACGTACATGTTTAAATCGCTACAGGCGATTTAGTCCATTTTCCTGTGGAAATTTAAATAAGGGAACAGGGAACATTTTTTGAAATTATAGTGCGATAGTCATTGCAGTGGATTTTAAGGCATCTCATATTGAATAATGAATTATTTTGCTTTTTGGAATTTTGCCGGTAAAAGCCTTTTCAATTACATATTATATGAAATTAGTCCAGCAACCAAAAATATAGTACTGCTCATAACTAATCAGACTAAATACGGAAAATCAATTGTTCTGAATCTTACATTCATCGCCGCTCTGAGGCCTGAATGCAGTCCAATATCCAACTATGCTACTTTATAAAGTTTAACATATTACAAATGCATCAAAATTAAACAGAAAATCGTTAAATTAAAAACGTCCTAAAGTAAGTAGCCTGTACATTAAAAACGTTAGCATCATTAGTTTTTTTCTTCATTTAACATTTCTCCAATGGGCCAAAGCCTCAACTGCATTGCCAGTCATATCGCTTGAATTAGCCCATTTTGCTTGAAAAAGTTGAAATTCCCCTTAATTTCCTTCCCGTCAAGGTGTATTCATATCTAAGATTAGGCCTACACCCAGCGCATTACTGCAATCTCAACAACAGTACGCGGGCATCAAAACTATAGTCAAGCAAAGGTATTGGATTTGATACACGTAGATATATATTTATCATGTAGATCAGATAGCATAGATACGGATTTCTACATTTAGCAGAAATCCTGAAGTACATTTATGGATATTTTTTCTGAATATGCCACCTTGACATCGCTTAATTTATAGTGAAGAATAGGACGTTAAATCTGCC
Organism: Enchytraeus crypticus; assembly: GCA_905160935.1. Classification (NCBI taxonomy): domain Eukaryota; kingdom Metazoa; phylum Annelida; class Clitellata; order Enchytraeida; family Enchytraeidae; genus Enchytraeus; species Enchytraeus crypticus. Next base: position 700,299 of record CAJHZI010000514.1, read on the forward strand.
CTAGGCAATGGCTGAGGGTCCGGACCGCGAGGCCACCAGCCAGCTACGTCCTGCTCGTGATCGAGTCCTATTAGTCACTACATATCACCGCTCGTTCGGTTGCATGCAAAAATTTAATGTAAGCAAAAAATGCGTAAGCAAAATAAGTTAAAAATCGTTGGATCGCCTCGGGTTTCAGTGCGTTCAACAGGTGGGAGGAAGGGACTATAGCCCCCAGCCACCCCTGTATCCGTTCCTGAAAAAAGAAACAATATATAGTTTCAGTTGCCAAGGGCTCATTGAAATTTTACTTTTAGCTAGTGGGGGGCTACAGCCCTCCCTGTATCCGTCCCTGAAAAGCTTTTTTAAGCATGGAACTTCCGTAGCACGAGCTGAATCGCAGGTGTGAAAGTAAAACTATATTAACAAAAGAAATATTTAACTGACGTGCTTTATTACAGTATAAATAAACATAACATATCGGCACACTGGGTCAGCATGCACAGGTGCTTGTTTTAAGACCCATTTCCTCCTTCCTCTCCATGGTTATTAGTAATCGTTGCCTTTTGATGGCGCATCAATTGCAGCCGGCGCGAATTTAATAATAAGCTTCCATCACCCTGGGATTTTTTCATTCAAAGCTGTCAACACACGGTCTTGAAAGTGGTCGCCCACAAAGTACTAATAGAGGCCGATGCAGCTTAACTTCGATTATTGACGCGCAACTAAACCAAGTGCGCTAATCCCGCCGTCATATGTAAGCCTATGTAAAGAGGTCATAGAAGGCAGAATTGAAGGAAATAGAGGCAGAGGCAGGCCTAGATTAGTTATGTTAGATGATTTAAACAGTGGCGGATCCGGGGGGAGGGGGCGCCCGGGCCCACACCCTTAGCCCCGACGATAATTTTTTACAACTATATTTTCATTGTTTCTATGGCAATTTCGACGTGTAAATATGCTTGTAAGGGCTGTGGTTGGGGAGGTTGTCATTAGCTCGATTTTTTCTAAATATTGGCCCCATTAGGGGCCTATATTTGATATACTAGGAGTCCAGTATAATGGTAGAGGGCCCGAAAAATGTTGACCGTTTCACTACAGCTCTTAATTTTCACTTTAACCACTGTATTAGAGGAAAAAATGGTGTAAGTAAAAAATGTGAACTCTGTCCAGAGCAATGGTGCAAATAGCCTTGGCTGGGAGAGGCTTAAACCCTCTCCGTACCGCCAAAATTTGGTAACTATTGCAATTCGTCCAGATCCGCAGAGTTTCTTAAGAGGTTAAAAAATTAACCTACATTTTTCCAAAATAAGTGTAGGATTTTAGGCATTTTAGGTTTTCCCCTGATTTTAGTACGAGTATGATTGGAAGAGGGGTGGCTAAGATACGGGGATACACTAACTCTGTGAGCCGAATTAGTAGTGAAAAATATTGAGCCACCCCACAGCATTTCTGGTTGCGTCACATATCCCGAAGCAGGCAGGGCGTAAGCAAAAAATGTGTACTCTCCAAAAAAAATTTCAGGCCCCCCCCTTAAAAAATTCCTGGATCCGCCCCTGGATTTAAAAACCCAGTCATATGTGGAAATGAAGAGGAAAACGGAAGACAGAGAAGTGTGGTGGCGTTATATACCATGGACCTGCTAACAGGCATATGTAAGATATGTAAGCCTACTATTACACTACTGTTATATCATAGGCCTATGAATATATAGAAAGTATACTATACTATAATATGTACTAATGATTTATAATATATATCATTGGATATTTACTTTCACAAATGTGATTTCTTTAATTACATATTCCTGATATTAATATAGATCTATGCACGGTTATATTATAGAAACAATTGCACTCCATAATGTAAAGAAATACTTTTACTTTTTGATACCGAAAAATAAATAAGCTACTTTTACGTTCAGGCTACTTCTTTTCAATTCCTAAAACAATTCTTTAACTTTTTGCTTCTATAGACACGGGTACAACTAGTTATAATAAGTCGCTAAAATTAGGATCGATCATTAAAAATGATACAATTTATGACGCCACAATTAAACTAGTTCTAATATATATATATATATATATATATATATATATATATATATATATATATATATATATATATATATATATATATACACACACACTAGATGTACTCGTGAGAAAAAATACATACATTTTAGAAAAATGAGCATTTTAAACAGAAATTTGATTAGAACCCGACCTCTCAATTCCAAGGCGGACGTTCTAGCAACGTACATGTACCATACTACTCTCAAGAAATCAATATTTAGAAATTTCTGATTCATGAAAAGTTGTTTAAATTAGAAAAGAATATGACGATGCAATGAAATTTATACTCGCCAGAAAGTTATGGCGGACAAATAATGTGACGTAGAGATTATAGGAATATTTCAAATTTTCAATATACATATATAGGTCTACTCTCCATAAATAGTCCTACATCATCGTCAATATCGTCAAATGGCGTAGCTGTAATTAGAGTAACATTTTTTTTATTGATAAAATTTGTTTAATAATTAATACAATCTTAGAATTAAAACAAAATAATAATAACACATTAATTAAATGCCGGCAAAGCCAATGTCAGCGTCAGCTTCCCCACTCGAAAGCGATGTCAGTGACGGGCGAGCCCACGATTCGAACCCCGCACACACCGATCCGCAGTCGAATATGTTGTTGGTGATGGTAGATTTAAGTGCGATTCTTCACCACCCGGGGAGGTAGACCTGGCCTCAGATTCCACTCCCATCTCGCTCTTCACCAACTCCGATATCATAGAAAATTGCTCCCCACCAATCAGCTGAGTGCTGCGCTCCTGCCTCATTCCAGCAGCACCAGGCTGCTGTTGATGTAGCAGTGGCAGACCAAACAGCTGCTGATCAGATCCCGTGAGAGCAGACGGAGCTCTACCGAGAGGCTGTTTCAGAGCATTGATCTCCAGACTGGACGGACGGTTGACGTCGAACGGTGAGAGCAGGTCAGCCGTGGGTTGAGCGTAGCCATCCTACGGCGGCTGAGAGGTGGCGGTGTCAGGACGCAGAAGAACCCGAGGAATCAACCTAGCCGGTGAGCCGATCGGGTTCTACGGCGGGTGACCCATGAACGCGGGGCGCCTCACTGCGGAGTCAACACTCGCAGTGGCCAGGCTCAAGAGCTGAGGCCCTGCCCCTCGCAGAGGTTTGTCGGTCGAGGAGTGCGGTGGAGGCAGAGAGCCAGATGATCCTGGTGAGCTCACAGTAAACCCGATATGCTGTCGATCGAAGCTCTGCTGTTGTTGTTGTTGCTTCTGGAGATAGAAATGAAGCACCAACTGAATCTTAGGCCTCCACGACTGCATCTTCTTCTTCTGTTTCTTTTGAAGTGTCTGACGGCCGTGATTATCGATTTGATCAAGCTTCTCATGCTGTTCACAATGATCTACAGCACTGTGTTGTTCATGATAATCTTCAGCACCGCGCTGTTCATGATGATCTTCAGCACCATGCTGTTCATGATCAGCACAGTGTTGTTCATGATGTACGTCGGCGCTATATTAGCGTAACTATTTATTATGGAATTATAAATATGACGCTAAGACGCTCAGCGTAATTTTATACTGACAAACAGAACTTTTTATATTAGATATCAATGTTGTTTAACATATATGAACTCACTGATCTTTATACTTGATATTAAATTATAATTATTTATTTACTAGTTATATTGTGATTGGTAGTTTAAATTATACTATACATTCTTTCATTTATTTGCTTCGTTTATTCTGATTGTTGAAAGCGATATACGCATAGAATAAGGAATTATTCTGTATCTTTGACTACACGTAACTCTTTGCACAGCTCCTACAATCTAAGCATAAAGATCACTATTCTTAAATTCACTTTTCTGGATGTATGCTTAACTTAATTATCATCTCTACCACCGGGTGGACTTTGACTTCATTTTTAATGAGAATAATTTACTACGTTAAATAGTAACATTACATAAAATGAAAAGATTTTTAGATTTGACCTCAGTATTGATCTTGCAAATGATTAATTAATGACTCACTATTCACTTTCTCCCCTTTCTGCACTCCAAGAAGAATTTAATTGTATTAGGGTGCTTCTTGCAGATAAATTTCAATACATTTAAGTGAAAAAAATCAAGGAGTTTGTCACATTGACCATACAACTAAAAGACAATAAGTGATCTAGTTATAATTTCGCTTTGACATTCTTTCTCTTAACTACAACATACCAAAGATATGATTTAGCGGCAAAGTGACCGTTTAAAATTAATTTTATCTCCATACTATGCTTCGGCAGAGTATCAATTTCTTTATGTGCATCTTCATACAATTTGCATAAATTCTAAGCAAATTCAATTCTTCAGATTAAAGCATAGAAACTATAATATTAAAAATTATTTTGCAAAAGTTTTAGACATTAAACTATGCTCCCATTATATTAAATACTTTTTACTGATTCTACTAAATATTAAAAATTAAACTATTTATAAGAAACTGATTTAATAACGCAAGTAATACATAAATAAACGATAATTACAGTTAAAACATTTCTCTCCTTCAGAACAGGGAATTGCACAGGGTAGCTTTTTCACACTAAATAACCTATACTCTGCTTGAAACTCGGATCATTCAAGTAAGAATCTGACATCTAACAACCGAGTCACAAACACGTTCCATGCAAAAATCTACAATAATTAAATGAAATCAACGGAAAAAATTCAATGAAATTACAGAAGTTTAGGACTTCTTCAAGCCACCGTATTTCATTTTCAGATTTCTTAAATGACCGTTATTCTCCAACCACCTCCACTTATCTTTAAGGTCAACATTTGATCGACCAGGAACGGAACCCGCTTCCACTATCGCAGCCCAGTTACCACGACCGTGCTTAGCGACAGCACAGTACAGAGCTTCCACCTCAGTCTGTGACCATCGTCTACGAGGGTCACGTCGTGACAGCTTTCTTATTATAGACTTAGGAGTGGGACTCTGAGCGACAGCTGAGTGGAACGTTGTCGACACCTCAGAGGACGAGTTATCATCTGTCTGCTTCGTCTCAGCTACTCTTCTCGTATCTGTCTCTGTTCAACAACAACAACAACAACAACAGTTAACAATTAGAGTGCTACTGTCGCCCAAGACACGAGAGTTTATGGAACCAAAGTTAGTTTGACTGGAGCCAGTGGCGATATCGGTAAGATTTTCGACCGCGGATCAGTATGAGCGGGGTTCAAATCCCGGGCTCTCCCATCACTGACATTGCTTTCGAGTGAGGAAACTGACGTTAACATTAGCTTTAGCATTAATGCGATTTGTGGCGTGGGAGGACAGCATGGAAATTTCTGATTGTTATCTCTAGACTCAGATTTAAATATCCTTTCCGGTGGTAGGCCTATATGATATGTTGGTGTGACGTTTGTTTTTCTTTCTTTGATCTCCTAGGAAAAGGTTACTGTTCAGATATTACTAGAGTACATGCAAGTATAAAGAGAAAACTATAGCTAAACGCCGTTCACCTACATTTGTATCTCTTTGTCCTGAGTGACGAGATGGAGATAAGTATCTGGTGGTATTTTGTTGGGTTAGGTTAAGGCTGTTGTTGTTCTTTCATCCTAAGATGGCTTTGTTTGGAAGAGAGTTGTCCTAGGGGTTTTGTCCTAGGGGGTTTGTCAGGGGAGGGGTTTGTCCGGCAATCTATAAAAATTCGTGTATCCAGAGTTAATCCGATAAATTGACAAATTTTAACTGGGGGTGTGGCGTCAAACGGAGGCAATTTATCGAAAGTGGGGAAGGGATGGCAAACAAAGTGGGAGGGAGGTCGGCCCAACTTCGAAACCAAGTTCACAACCTCTGCGTCCTAGCTTCCAGGTCTGAGTCCTGAAGTTCTGGATTCGAATCCACTTTGAGTCTGCGTCCTCACGTCCCTGTTTGAGGGCTACACATTGCTATGCTATCATCCTATATCGTACGTTCCATGCAGCAATAAGTAGATCTTGGGTTTTAAAAAATTGACTTGTTGTAGGCCTTCGTCTTGACAGACGGTCATTAACAGTGTCCATTATGCAGCAAGTTATTATTTAGTTATTTACTTATTTATTGTCATTACAAGGCCTACCATTTATTGTTTAAAAAATCCCATGAGTAAATAATTAGGGATGATAAAAACAATTAAATAGTAAATCACTGTCGGGCTACCTGATATTATCAAATATAATAAATGTCACGCAAAAGTACTCGGTGTTAAAGTGGCTCCCGCATACTAAAATAAAATATTATTTGTCAATTTTCATATAAATTTAACACAGCGCTACTATTAACGTCAAGGCGCAGGTCTTGTTATTAACTGACAGTCACAAAAGTAAAAAAATGTTGCTTACTTGCAAATTTAATGATAATAATTTTTAAGCAAAGAGCTATTAGACAACTTGAATATACATATATACACCTTGTATACATACACGTGCACATTACCACCTGTAGTGGGGGCTCAAAGTCAATCCCTTGGGGGTTTTTCTGTCCAAATAAAGGGTCTGCAGATCGATGTAGGGGAGGGGCTAATCAACCCTACGTATAGCAGAATGTGCCATGGAGACAGCGTACAACAGATGGATGAAGACAGCGTTATAACAGATGGTGTGAAGATGGCGTATAACTGATGGTTGAAGACGGCGTATAACAGATGGATGAAGACAGTATATAACAGATGGATGAAGACAGCGTATAATAGATGGATGAAGACAGCGTATAATAGATGGATGAAGACGGCATATAATAGATGGATGAAGACGGCGTATAACAGATGGATGAAGACAGTATATAACAGATGGATGAAGACAGCGTATAATAGATGGATGAAGACAGCGTATAATAGATGGATGAAGACGGCATATAATAGATGGATGAAGACGGCGTATAACAGATGGATGAAGACAGTATATAACAGATGGATGAAGACAGCGTATAATAGATGGATGAAGACAGCGTATAATAGATGGATGAAGACGGCATATAATAGATGGATGAAGACGGCGTATAACAGATGGATGAAGACAGTATATAACAGATGGATGAAGACAGCGTATAATAGATGGATGAAGACAGCGTATAATAGATGGATGAAGACGGCATATAACAGATGGATGAAGACAGCGTATAATAGATGGATGAAGACGGCATATAATAGATGGATGAAGACGGCGTATAACAGATGGATGAAGACAGTGTATAACACATGGATGAAGACAGCGTATAATAGATGGATGAAGACAGCGCTTAAGAAATGGAGGAAGACAGCACTTAAGAGATGTAGATAGATAGAGACATTACATAATAAATGGATAACGACAGCATAACAGATATGCCTATTTACAGAATTTATATTAACTCAATAAAATTGTGACAACTCTTACAATATGGTGTGCTAATTTGCAGGAAAATAGAAATGATAAGATTTCTATAAATATAATAAATAGGCATAAACAATAAGTACCATTTTGGGAGCTTGAAATTAAGCTTTCTGTATCATAAGTGTCTTTCCTCTCAAATTGCTTTTTAACAGCTTTCTTTCGATATTCACTGTGACCATATCTGTACAAAAAACGACCTTATATCAATTTTACAATAGCATTTTGTACTGACTTGCAAAGAATAATTAAACTTAATTTAAACTTTAAAACTAATACATAGGCAAAGCAAATAGGATATAATTAATTACTGGAAATGATCTTTTTTAAGATAATTCACTAGACAAAACTAAAAATATTATCGTATTCCATAGGTCCAATATATTTTAAAGATAAGTAACTGATATATTAAACAACTGGAAAGAGAGATTTTAAAGTTTAATTCAAACACCAACTGCAAAAGCCTACTGCAATCAATCTGTCTTAAAGAAGGGAATAACAAAGTGTCGAAGAAATTCAATTTTATTTGTGAAACAGCATCAAGTAAAAATTTAATAAAAGGCTATGGCTTTCTAAATTGACATCAGCATCTGGTTGATCAAGGGTGCACTAAGACATCGCCACTGGCTGGAGCCAGTGACGATTTCGGCAAGATATCCAACTGTGATTAGTATGTGTAGGTTCAACTACATAGGTGTTCAACTAGATAGAACGCTTTGAAGCCTACTGTTCTGGAGATTTCAAGTTTTCTTTTATACTAATTTGCTTTCTATTCAATTTGACTATTTCGGTGTGCTTGCTTTCATTTTGTACGGTATATGCTGTGATTGTTTTATATGTTTTGATTTAATAAACATATTTTCTCTCTCTGTCTCTCTCTCTCTGGGTTCAAATCCTGGGCTTGCCAGTCACTGATATCGCTTTCGAGAGATGAACCTGACGTTAACATCAGCTTTACAGCTATAAAAATAACAAGATACATTGCACTATTAGATTTATCAAGCATACTGTCTGGAATTTATTACAGACAATTTACAAATTATAAATTAAATCTTAAACTTTAAAGAGTACATTTAATCTTAAAATAAATGATCACAATCAGTTTGAATAATTACCTCTTTATTTTTCTATATTCTGTGCAAGTAGCTTTCTCATGATCTACTCTTTCTCCTCCTTTCTAAAAAAACAAATGGTGATATGATTACAGGTGCAATGAAAAAGATATGCAATGTTCATACACAATAACATTAAGACATCATGTTCGGAGTCTTAAGTAAACAATCATTTAACAAAGCAGTATGACATGCAATATGATAAGCAATGAGACATACGCAATATGACATATGAAATGTGACATACGCAATATGACATGCAATATGACTTTGCAATATGGTCTTTGCAGCAAGATAAATGAAATATAGCATGCTTTACATGTACTTTAGACACTTTAGGCAAGGCTCTAAACCTTTCGTATGTGAAGTAGTTTAATATAAAGTAAAGGTTTTTACACCTTTTACACCAGTTGAAAAATCAATAAATAGCGGGTATAAAATCTATTGTAGAAACACTAATTACATTTATTTACTTATTTATTTGTCGGATACGAGCAGTTTCCGACACCAACATGAATGGTCTCAGAGACTGCTTTCCTATTTTCTGTTTTTTCCAGGCTTAATCACATCATTACAATTAACAGCGCTAACTAGCAGCTAGTCGTGACACATGATTAACCTTCTGGAGCCCTAGGAGATACCCATTTTGTTGTGGACTGACCTGGGCTTTGAATTTAGGTCCATTTCTTTGGAAAAGAATATATAAACCATTCTGTCATATCCTCTCATCTATCACAATGTATTTATCAAACTTTTAGTACTGGAGTCTGTACTTGATTCTATTTTAAGACGATTGCACTACATGACTTAACATTCAGGATTTTAACAAGTAAAGCTAAAGCTAAGGTTAACGTCAGTTTCCTCACTCTAAAGCGATGTCAGTGACGGGCGAGCCCCCCGCACATACTGATCTGCGGTCGAGTATCTTAACCGACTTCGCCACTAGCTCCAGCCACTTCGCCACTGGCTCTAGCCAATTTATTTTATAATAAGTCTACAATAAATTATGCTTTCTAAATATATTACAGTTATACTTAGAATTAGATACCGAAGATCTATTCTCTCAAAAGAGGGTACATACTTTTAACATACATTACAAGGATTTTTGAGTCTTCTGTACTATTTAAAGAATGAGCGACGCACTGACTAGCAAAGGTTATCAACTCCACCACAGAAAAATTTAAATAAGAAAAACGCAGTGGTAAGTTGCAACCCCAAAAAGATTTTGGAACAAGATTTTGTTTATATAGTATTACGATTTTGTTCTACCATATGCTTACATCATATACTCAACAGGTTTCAACCAGAAGCATCGATGGCCGAGTGGTATATATGCTAGACTTGAGATCATGTGGTTCTGGGTTGGATTCAGACTTGAGACACATTTTTTAAAGTTTGACTAAATTTTATTAGTTTCTTAGGAATATGGTATGTTATGGTTAGGGTAAAGGGTAGGAGTTAGGGTTCGGGATAGTTAAAAAAGAAAAATTAAAATTACTTTGTTTTTTAAGGTCTATTCCTACAAAACCTCTAATTACAAATTCTTATTTTGAGTTACATCGAAACCGCTGCTTAAGAAAAATAGCTATGGAGGCGGTTACCAGGGGCTTTCTTTAGTATCGGCAGTGGCTCGGTGTAACATACAGAAATTTGTTATTAATGCTAACAATACAAACCAAATTTGCAAAACCATTCTGCAGATGTCAGTAAAATTTTTAATTAACAATATTACATAAGGAGGGAAGAAAAATACTTTCTGTAACTTTAAATATCCTTAAATGTCTAAAAGAATGATTTGGGAAAGCAAGAAGTTCAACATGTAGTATGCATGTTAAAATTAATTTTGCCACAAATGCAATTAAAATAACTAGATATAATATATTTCACTATATAATATATTTCAGCCATATATGCAAATTTCACACCTGCATATAAACTACTTCAATAGATTAGTATTTTTTTAATTGTAGAAGCAGAAATTATTACTCAGGGATTCGGTTTTTAAAAGGTAGCTGTTGTAGTGCTAGTGCATGCTAAAACAACATTTTTAGTTTAGTTTACAATTTTATTACTAAAAGTGACTGGTACAATGACATACCTTGTCTGCTGTTATATTAGCTTTTAAAACTAGGAATAACTACTAAATATTTATAATTACTGGCATCCAACTCAAGTACAAACAAAAACCATAAAACAGGCTCAACTTTAAGTCCACCTACAAAAACTTACCTCTTCCTGGGTATAATTGTTCAGAAATGTCTGAAATCTTTCAAATTCTGTTTCTGGCAATAAAGTAGCACCATTGTACAGATGCAAATTGTATCGTTTCTTCAGTAACGTAATAAGACTACTGTCCATCATTCTGAAAAAATAAACATGTGACTTACTGTTTCACTACATAGGGGAGGGGATTTAGCACACTCGGTTAAACTGCGCGTAAATTGAACGAAGTAAAGACATACTGCGCAAGGTTAGTACTTGTTGGCAACCAGTTTAGAAGACCCGAGTGCCAACAGCTTCGGAAGTAAATAATCCTCATGGTGTTGGAGGTTATCATAAATTCGCGCCGGCTGCTATTGGAGCGCCAACAAAAGGAAACGATTACTAATAACCATGGAGCGGAAAAAGAGGAAATAACGAAAACCACAAAAACAGCAACTAAGAAAGGAAACTAAGTAGCACATCTGTATATCATGTGTGTAACTATACAGAAAAAGTACTAATTAATATGATTACATTTTTACACTTCACTTTTTTATTTTAATCAATTTTATTTTCCAGTAAGCTTAACAAACAAAATACTACTTGAAAGAATAAAACTTAACAGAAATAAAAGTAAATGTCAACAGAATGCAAATATATATATATAAATTATATACATGTACATATATATAAATTGCAAGCATACAAAATTTACACGTAAATAATATTTAACAAATATCATTGTAATTTATAAAAAAGATCAGACTACTTACATGCATTTGCTTGATATTCCGTCACCGTCCAATTCATCCAATGATGCATTCATTTTCTTTTCTTTCTGAAGCTGAATCTTGTATATTGCAGTAAATTAATTTATGTTATACAAAATTACAAATAATTCTGGCAATTAAGTTTCTTATCGCAATTTTAGTTTGCTAAAATTAACATGACATATAAATACTGGGTCAGAAAGCACAATTGCTTGTTTAAGAACCACACAAAATAAAAAATTGAAACTTCACTACACAACTAACACATCATTTCAATACAAAAAAAAGCTGATAAAGCTAAGGTTAACGTCAGTTTCCTCACTCGAAAGCGATGTCAGCGACGGGCGAGCCCAGGATTTACAAAAAAAAAACTATACGCCTCCACATTTACATATAAAAATTGAAAATAAAAGAGCACGAAGTACTCTCTACATTATGAGTTTGATTACAAATAATGGCATTACCAATGAAAGTTTTCACTTAATATCTCTCTCTCTCTCTCTTAGTATACTGCCTACTGGCAGGTCCATGGTATATAACATCTCCACTCTTCTCTATCTTCTGCTTTCCTTTTCATTTCCACATATGAGTGGGTCTTTAAATCATCTAACATACTTAATCTCGGCCTGCCCCTGCCTCTATTTCCTTCCACTCTGCCTCCTATGACCTCTTTACAGAGGCTTACATTTATTGTAATAGAGCACATCATTTAAATATTTTTAAAGTTTCTAACTTCCTCCAAAACCTGTTTGTAGCATGACAGTTAAAGTAAAGTAAACACGCATTATAGTTAAATGATCGACTATGTTGATATATATCACTTTCAATACCCATGTTTAAACCGTTAAGTAATTTGGACCATTTTCCATACAACTAGTCCAGTGAATGTCCAAGATTTTACTCTCAGATCAACGCGGCTGGGATTTGAATCTACGAGGGTTCCATAATTCCCATTCACCTCAGGATCTGTCACTTAAAACTTCATGACGTTACCCATTCTTGCGTTACCTCAAATCTATTAAGACATTCTAGCATAGATATTAGATAGTAATAATACAAATAGAATCAGGTAATCATATCACACGTCCAACAACAATAACAACAACAGAATTAGAGTGCTACTGTCGCCCATGACAACACTGAGCACTATGGTACCAAATCCAATCCGATGAGCAGTGTGGGGTCCAAAATGATGCAAGCCAAAATCCGGGAAGGCAGGGTACTACTGGAATGGAGGTTTAAGTGCAAGTACGTCAATGATCAATAATAATATAATGTTCAGTATTATTATTCATATGTTAGAAAATTGCACATAACTTATTCTAGATCATTATAGTCAGGTAGAAGTCTGAAAAACCGGGACATTTAATGTGTAAAGCCACATTTATATTCGCTGGAAGCGGAAATTTTAGCTGAATTCAAATATGAAGTTCCCCATTCGTAGCACTATTAATAAAAAAGTTATGTTCAATAAACGGAAAATTAAAACAGATTTTCAGAGTGTTAAAAAATTATTGTAGGGCTACAAAAATCAGCAAATGAAATATTAATCATGTGTCTGCAATAAAAAAACATATAGCCAAAAACTAAACCAAATTTAATGGCAGTTTCTTGCTCAATAGCATATCAGTGACTGGAAGATATGGAAGCCTCTCATAATACATATGATATTAAGATTATATGTGCTTTGATGATGCTCCATGAACAGTGGCACAATTAATAATTAGTCCCAGCCCAACTTGCAAATCATCCAGATCTGCAGGGTTTTTGGTGGGGGGTGGGAAGGGATAGGGAATGGGCTGGTTATGTGAAATGAAAGTTTAATTGACACCGGCAGAACAATGAAGCATTTTCAGTGTTTCAGTACAAATGGTCTGATAACAATAATTCGATCATTTATAGTAATTTAATTTAATAATTAGTTATTTTTTTTAATTAATTATAATTGGACTGATATGACTTGATAAGTTATTGAAAATTCTTACAAAAAAATCCAAAAAGAAATATAATTAACTATATTAATTCTAGGATGATCCGTGTTGTGTCCAGGTCATTTGAAGAATTTGACCAACCGGTGACTGCACATGTCGTAGAAGGCGACTAACGCACTAAATTATGCACAAAAAGCGTACTATCTATCTATCTTTTCCATCTCTCTTTTCCATCCAGTGTCCATGAGCAGCGACCTGCGCCTAAACCACCTTTTCTTTAACTCCCTTTACTTTGGACTGAATTTCTGGATTTTGGAATTTGCACCATTTTTGGACCTTCTTTTTTTGCTCGCCGGCTTGATTTTGTCTCAATTGTGCTCGATTTTGTCATTGATGGCTGTAGCACTCTAATTGTTGTTATAGTCCGGTAGAATGCTAAAAAAGCGAGACAAAATTAGGTACTAGATGATATTGGTATCGTTGGATGCAGAATTTTTCATAGATTAAGCTGTTCAAATTCCCCTACAATTCGTCTTCGGGAAAAAAAATTATTTAAAAAATATGTTACGTAATAGGGTCATTCCATGTCAACTGGCCTATTTTTCTCAGGTGACCCTCTCAGATCTAAAAGATATTTTAACAGTATAAAGTAAACTATGTCTCTGGGATAGATTTAAAATTTCAAGCTAATCGGTTGATTGGTTGCAGAGTTATAGCAGTTATTTTGACCCCATTGTAGGTTAGTTTCGATGCGAAAATTTAAAGGCGTCTTATTTTTTCTCCAATTTGAACTGTTATTTTTTGTTTATGGTCCAATCTAGAGGAAACTTCACAAAAGTACTATTTTGGATGTATAAATTCATAATATGCAATCATAAGTCAAGTGGCAAGCATATCTTGGCTGCTGCAGCAACTCAAACTTGATGTTTTGCGAAAGTAAGAATTTGTGAAAAGCCATCTTAGAGTCTCAATAATTCTCAAAATTGACCAAACAGATGAAAGGAAGCCATATAATATAGTAATTTGGCCCTATCTTAATAAATGAAAACGCTTATCAATTTCACAAGCAGCTTGGAGTTAGCAACTCATCAGCTCAAACTTTTAAAAAAATTGAATACAACTCAATTTTTGGTCCACTTTAAGGCCATGAACACCAGGTGACCATAACGTTCAAACTGCTGCTATAAACAGGTTGAGAGTTACTAACTTACTGCACAAATATTTACTTCTTAACTAAATTCTAACCAAAAACTCTGAGATCAAGACCAAGGTCAGACATCTCGAGACCCAGGACCAGAACCCCCAAAGACTAGGATCAAGACCAGATGCCTCGAGATCAAGACCAAGACCGTATTTCGGCACCGAGACGAAGACCAAGACCAAGAATGACAACAGTCTCAGAGCGGTGAGGTGGTAAGCCTTAGCTACGCCAATAGGATTTCTACATGAGTTGGTTACTAACTTACTACCAGGCTAGTTCTTTTGAAAGTGCTTCCAAGTCCAAATATTACAAGCAAAATATACCTAACCCAGACAGTCTCGATCCAAAGCTATCTGAATTCATTTTTATGTAGGCCTTTTTTATACAATCGATCAGCAAGAAAAAAAACATTAAACACGCCATTGTCCAGTATAATTCTTTAAAACTGTCCATTCACAACTTCTTGAAATGGTTAAAATAATAGTTAATGATCTAAAACAATTCTAATACCAATCGCTCAAGACCACGATCAAGACCAACACCGGAACCTTTGAGACCAAGACAGGCAAAACCCAGTCTCAAGCAGCCTTGAGACCAAGACTAAGTCAGGAGGACTACACGTCTTCCACAAACACTAATTAACATCATCGCTTCCCATTTCTTCACTCACACGAACCAGATTGTTAAAACCTCTTTCTGTTACTTTGTCTATATTGCTGTCTTCTGTAACTTTGAAACTTATAACACACTTCTTGTCACTAACGGAATTGACAGAGTAACTTGAGTCATCCATTCTTATTCACATACTAAACCAATAGATGGGTAAACAAGATTGTTTTCTCAGGGAATGACGCCCCTGCCCAGTAAATGTTAGTCGAAGCTGAGGAAGGCATAGGGGCCCACCTCATCATAAGCAAAACCCCCAAGAATATTGGTATATCAAAAAGAATGTTATGAATAATTTAAAGATCCACTCGTATATGGACGTGAAGAGAAAGACGGAAGATAGTGATGAGTAGAGGAGTTATATACTATGGACTTGCTAGTAAGCAGTGCACTAAGAGAGAGAGAAACTAATAGATTTTTATTTGGGAATTAAATAATTTATATAGAGATTTTTAACAAGTTCTTGCATGTAAAAAAATAGAAAACAAAATCAAGAAACAAAGACAAAAATTCAATTATTTATCATTCATTTGTGCTTACATTCAATTATGAATATTATTTAAACCCAACCGTATCACACAGATGGATGCAGTCTAAAATCAACTCCGTCCCAAATCTCAAATCAATTCCGTCCCAATTCTCAAATCAACTGTCACAATTCTCAAATCAACTAACTCTCTCGAACTCCATAAATAGGCAAGCAGAATGAAGCGGAATCAAAATAAATGAAAAAAACACGATTTATTAGATATTATTCAAAGAAAAAAGAAAAAAGTTTTATTAGTCATTATTCATTTTCATTAGTTAATAATGAAAGAAGGTCCTTTGTGACTGTGACCACGGTCCTTTGAAATAGGACCGTGGTCACAGTCAGTATCAATACTGTATAAATGATGTAAAAACTTAATTTTGCTCGTCAAATATCCACAATTTAAACTATTTCTAAAAACATCTCGCTCTTAGTGCACTGAAAACTAGCTGGTCAATGGCATATAACTCCTCCACATATTTCTCTCCTCTGTTAATCTTATCATATCGACATATGAATTAATCATCCTATCCAAACGTACGATCTAGTACGTTTGAATCGGATGATTCAGACGATCTAGTACGTTTGGATCAGCATCCGAAGTCTCATTTTTTCTCTAACATTTTCTTTTCCATTCTTCCTTCAATTGCTTCATTTAGTAAACCATTCCTACTCAGTACACGACCCATCCAGTTTTTCCTTCCTTATGATATTTATCAATTGTCTATTGCCTATTCTTATCTATACCATACGGAATAAACTTATTATCACTCAAGCGTATAAATGCATATAAAATAGCTCAGAACTTTTTTTCCCAATGGCGAATCGATAGGGAATTTGAAACACAGCACAAACTTTTTCTCTACTTTCGATTAGTCCTAAAATTAGCTAGTACCTAATTTTGTTTAGGTTTCACAAAATTAAATTTTATGCGACTGGACTATTATTGTTATTACTAAATAAAAAATTTAAATAGTTGTTTGTTTATAAATGGATTTGCTTACAGTTATAGTGTGACCACGAGCAAGATAAAAATTTTATTTTGAGACACCTTCTTCTTGCAGCATTAATCCAGCGTCTGACACAATCTCTCGCCTGATCATTGATCTCTCTGAGATCCTCACGCGTGACCCCATCACCGGTTAAGTTGCAGTTCATCAAATCGTCAATGTCCTCCTCCTCCAGGCCGCATTCACATACTGTAGAACCAATATAATAACCCCATCGGCTCATTGCAACCTTTGCCCGACCGACACCTCTGCACTAAATCTATGAGACACCTGAAGGCATAAGACTATTTATGAGGGCCAACTTTCTTTTTATTAGCAAACGTAAATTTGTTTTTTTGTTCGCTGGCAGTTAAAGTGAAATTATTTGCAAGTTTTTATCTTTGTTATTATGACATAGCACTTTGGAAGAATTATAGTTTGACTTATGTTTATCGAATGGAATCTTGCAATAACTATACTTTGGACTGATTTTCTGGATTTTGGAATTTGCACCGTTTTTGGACTTTCGTTTTGCTCGCTGGCTTCATTTTGTCTCTATAGTTCTCAAATTTGCATACTTTGCAATTGAGGTCAAAGCACGTACGTAACTGTTTTGACTAGCTAGTCTTAGGCATAGAATAAAAAAAACTGTAGAAGTGTCAAAGGTAATATCAATCATTGTAAACATTGAGTGCAAGAATTGCAGAGATACCAACAACTAATTTTGCTAACCAGAAGTAAACAATATCAGCTGATCGTTACTTAAAGGCATAAGATGATGAAGTTTTTGAACATTTTTAAAGCTTTTGAACGATAATGAAACACTTTAGGAGCACCTTTATTGTCACATCTATCCAATATATCGTCATGACAACAAATTATTTGCAACGAATTCCTATTAATTGAATGTATATGTTTATGATACAAAATGCAAACAAATTTTATTTCAAATCTCTTAAAGGATATTCCCCGTTCTTTAGTTTCCGGATTTCTGGAATTTGTATACCCAAATGCGCAACAATACATCATCTTAAAACCGTTTAGAGGCCGAATATCATGAAATAAATCTGAAATTACAGAAATTACTATTAAATACATATATGACAAAGGGGCTTTGTTTACCCTCGCGATTAAATGGGGCCTTCTGGAAATCAAGTCGCTCTTGTTACAAAACTAGTATCGCTGAAACAACAGTCGTGCCATATCTACCTATTTTAAAGATCGTTGGTCTTAGGTTAAGAACCCAGCCGAGGATGAGTTTAGCGTCTGTGTGTGCGTATGTGTGTGTGTGAATATCGATATACTAAGTATAATACTATCATTGTAAACATTGAGTTAAAGAATTGCAGAGATGCCAACAACTAATTTTGGTATTTTATTCACCATGGTGAAGAGACGGGGGTAAACAATATCAGCTAATTTATAGTTATTTAAAAGCATAAAATTGTGGTGAGCGACGCCGCCGTCGCCGGTCGGCGGCCGCGGAGTCGTCACCGCCGTCGGTCGCAACGGCGCCGCTCTATCGGGAGGGCAGGCGGCCGACATAAGTAGGCGGGGGGCGTCCATCTTCGATCGCGAGAAAAGCATCTCGCTCTGTCAGAGTAACGCTCCCTTGATATATCGAGAAAGAGAGAGAGTCAGGTGCTCTAGTGGCACATACTGTTACGGAGATTGGTAAGGAATGCCGCTATTCACCGCGACTTGGTGGATCATCGTCCAGTTGCTTGAGTGACTCTGCACTGTCAGGGGTTGATGCAGAATCCTTCTGCCATGCAACGTTAAAGTCTTCCATTATCGACAATTGCTAATTACTAGATTGATAGCTTTAATTACATTTATTAATAGAACAAAGTAATTATGTCAAACACAAGCATAAGAAATTAAATTCCTACAGTTCTTAATTACTTGTCCGCGTTATATAAGTAAATCAGTGTCAATTACTGACTCCTATGCGCATAACTAGACAACAGCTTAGCGACTCCGTTCTTGCGAGCCAGTTCCTTGCTTCGCTCTATCAAGCGACCGTCTGTATCTCGGGAACGAAGCACCCGCCGCACCCGCCGGAGCTCAGGAACAGACCTTCTGATGCCGACCGTCGCACCCGCCGGACCTGCCGCATCCGCCGGAGCTCAGAAACAGACCTTCGTATGCAGACCGCCTCACCCGTCGGACTCGCCGAGTAGTTAGATACTTGATGCCTTCTCTTTAAATTGACCTTTTACCCCTAAGTGCATTATTAATCAAGCGCTGACCTAGTTAATCCACCCACATACATGCTTACCGGTACTAATTAGCCCGAAGTATTAGTGGATGTATGCGTCACGTGTGTGCACTAAAGTGGATGTTACTAATCAGCCCCGAAGAGCAATTGTAAGTAGATCAAACCAATTTTTGACAAACTAAATGACTCGTTGTTATTAAGAGGAGCAGGGGGTTCTAACCAGATGATTTACTCTAAATATAATAAATAATTAAACTATTTCATCCAGACTAATTATTACAAAGTGGTGCATCTCGCTAATTACGTCACGTGGGCAAACATACGCAAAAAAAGTGTGGTGCCTCCTAAATTTAAAATTTTCTAATGTATTTGCTCCATCTTATATTTCTGCATTAAATGTAAAACAAGCATATGATATTCGCAAAACAGCGTATCGCAAAGATGTCAATTTCGTCGAATGTAGGCTTCGTCCGCGCGTCGGAAGCGCAGTCGACATCGGCTTCGGGTAGCGAGGGAATTCGGAGGCGTTCGCGTACGAGATAAAATAAAATTTTAATTACGCAAAGGATGAATTTAATTAATAGCACGGTCTACTTCATTGCAAAGTAAATAACCGCACGTGAAATACTCTTTTGACTTGTGAAATTTGCACATTCAGATATCTTATAGTTGTTTTAGAAGCTCATCTCTAACATACATGTACATGCAATCTTTTTAAGTATAAAGTACAAATGTGTAATACTAATCTGCGGTAGATTTATACAGTTTTATCCTTGCTTTATCTCTGTAACACTGTATAGTATGTAACTGCTAAAAGTTTAATATAATTTACGTTGAATAATGACATACGGTCGAGCTGGAGGTTTGTCAACTCGAGTCCTGACAATTTGAGGTCGAGCGCGATTGACCTCACTAATTACTTCATTTGACTAGAAAAGTTCAAATTTCTCACTACTAATTGAGATCTGTATTATCCTCACTAACTAAATCATATGATTAGATCACTTAACCTAATTTTTAAAGTTTTCTGACATAAACTTGTTGTTATCAAATATGCTATAAAAACAACAAAGTGATCAAGGAGATCACATCATCATCATTTTCCCAGCTATCTTGAAGTAATAGAGTAACGAAAGTAATCTGCAGTATTGACAATGTCTTCTCATCATGATTCTGATAATAACTACCAGGAAGATTTGGACAGTGGCATATCAGATGAAGATTTGCTCGCTGGAGTTCAACAGATTGAAAGGGTTAAAATATGATTTAAACTAAATATTATATGCATCAAGTATCTAACTACTTCGCCGCACGCGCCGGATCTCAGGAACAGATTCTCTGAGGCAGACTGCCGCACCCGCCGGACCCGCCGCACCCGCCGGACCCGCCTCAGCTCAGGAACAGATCCTCTGAGGCAGACTGCCGCACCCGCCGGACCCGCCGGAACTCAGGAATGGATCCTCTGAGGCAGACTGCCTCACCCGCCGGACCGCCGCACCCGCCGGAGCTCAGGAACAGATCCTCTGAGGCACACTGCCTCACCCGCCGGACCCGCCGCAGCTCAGGAACAGATCCTCTGTGGCAGACTGCCGCACCCGCCGGAGCTCAGTTATAGAACTCCAGAAGTGTCTTATTTACCTAGATGAAATAAACGGTTTTTACGTTTTTTATATCTGTTAAAAAACGCGTTTTTTACGTTTTTTATTTTTTATAAAATAAAAACGTTAAAAAACGTAAACAGTAAACGTCAAACGTAAAAATTAAGATGTTGTAAAGAACCAGTTAAGCAGTGATGAAAAAACTCGCCAGGATGAGAAAACAAAGAAACGAAAGCTGATACACATTGATAAGAAGACTAAAACCGATACGGCTTCCCCGACTAAGCAAGTGTCGTTGCCTGCTATATTGGCGAATAGTACTAAGAAGGACGCTGATGTAGCTATTGCCAGGTTCTTCTACGCCAGTGTAATAGCTTTTGTGGTTAGTGAGAGTGCCTACTTCAAAGAAGCTGTGCGGGCAATAGCTTGCGCTGGGCCAGGTTACAAACCACCAGGAAGAGAGATATGTGTTTATTTCAGCATCAACACCAATCCATTGACAATTACAGATTACAAACACAGATTCAACATAGTGTAGATCATAATAACACAAAACTATAAAAAGTGCACTTAAAATAAACACAGGTGTGCAGATGTGCTCAAGACATAGCAATCAAATAGCTACTAACATATCGGCCACCAGTGAGGGCATACCCCTATCTTGCTGGCCACCGATAAAACATATAAACACGTAAATTTACGTGCTATTAAATTATTTAAGTTAATAAGTTAAATTTAAGTTATTAGACTTTAGAAGTATAGCATAATTAGGCTATCATATTGATCCAGACTAAAAATTAAGTTAGTAAGAATATAGCAGATTAAATAACAAATCGACACTTGAGAAACATGAATAATAATGATGACCAACTTGCATGTAGATGATTTTTAAGAAGCTTTTGGAATCTATTACGGTATTGGATGGATCTGATATGGTCTGGTAGACTATTCCAAATTTTGTAGCTGTTGAATAGCGTCGAAGAGAAGAATGCACGGTTAGATTGTAAGTATAGATGGTCAGTTAATGTTAATCTGGTTATGTAGTTGTGCGAGGTTTTACTATGAATAAAAAGATCACTAATAGCAGTAGACAAATTATTAGAAAAGTGTAAATGCTTATATATAAGTTTAGCAATTGAGAATTTATGTAAAAGGGCAATTGGAAGGATATCATAATTCATATAAAGTTGCTTAACATTGTAGAAACGATTATTATTTTGTAGATTCCTCAAGACTTTATTAATAGAAACATGTAATGGATGAAGAGCAGACTCAGTTGTATTACCGTAAACTTCAACTCCATACGAAACGTATGAGTATATAAGAGTATGAAAAATCATTTCACGACAGTAAGCCGGTAGAAATTGTTTTCGAGCATATAGCATAGAGTTTAGATTATTGATTTTTTTAGATAAATATATAATATGTTGCTTGAAATTTAGATTATCATCAATCCATATACCTAGGAATTTGATTGAGTTAACTTTGTTGAGCTCGACATTATTCAAATTAATCTTAAGATTATGATCGTCAATGAATTGATTATCAGCAGCACTAGGGAAAAAAATGATATACGCAGATTTAGAGATATTAATTGTTAAACGATTGCATTTAAACCAATGGAATAACTTATCACAGATATAATTACTTGAATTAAATAAATCCATTAAATTACTTTCACTAACAAATATGTTAGTGTCATCCGCAAATAACTTCAAATTAACATTATTGCAAGCGTATTGGATATCGTTAATATAAATTAAGAAGAGGAGCGGCTCAAGAATAGAGCCTTGAGGGACACCTGTAGTAATTGGTAAGGTAGAAGAAATAGTGCTTCCAATACAGGTAAATTGGGATCTACCAGATAAATATGAAGTAAGAAGGTTAAACACATTACCCCTGAATCCATAGTGATATAATTTATGAAGAAGGATCCCATGATCAACCGTATCAAATGCTTTTGAAAGATCGAGAAACATGCCTAGTATGTGGTTTTTGTTGCCTTTTGCCATCCTAATCATATTGCAGCTACTGAACAAGGCATCAGTGGTTGAGTGGCCATGACGAAAACCAAATTGATTTTTATAGAGTATATGATATTTATTGAGATATACCATAGCTCGTTTATAAAGTATTTTTTCAAAAATTTTACTAGTTGTATTTAAAAGGGATATAGGCCTATAATTGTCAATACAATCGTGCTTACCTTTTTTAAAATGGGAATAACTTTAGATAATTTAAAAGCCATTGGAAATACACCAAATTCAAAGGATTTATTAATTATATGACAAATTGGATGAGCAATTATTTCAGAGGCAATTTTCAAGATTTTGCTACTTATGTTATCAGGGCCAGTTGAATTAGTGTTTTTTAGTGAGTTAATAATGTTTAGAACTTCAGTGGGATCAGTAGGGGCCAGAAATATACTTTGGTTAAAGTTTCCATGTAGGTATTCATGACAATTGGGGATTGAGAAAGGGAAATTAGAATTCAATTTTTTACCCACAGAGCTAAAATATTTATTAAACTCCTCAGCTATAAGAAGTTTATTATGTAAAACTTTCTCCCCTATAGTAAGCTTGTTAATATTAGTTTCTTTTTTCCTAGTAGAATAACTTAGTACATTATTTAAGGATGACCAGATGTTTCTAATGGAGTTAAGACGTTTATTAAGTATTCCCTTGTAATATTTCTGTCTGAAAACATTTAATTTTAATTCGAGTTTGCTTTTAAAAGCTTTGTAGTTCATTTCATCCTTAAAACAATTTGTTTTCTTAAATTTATAGTAAAGTTTATTTTTAAAATTAATTTCTCTTTTTAGTTCATTTGTAATCCAGGGTTTGTCTCTATATGAACTGCGTGAGCATCGCGTTAATGGAAAATGCTTATTCATTAATGTGCGTAAGCTTTCAAGGAGGTAATCAGTGCATTCATTAACGTTATTTGAATTATAAATATTTGACCATTTAATATTAGTAGCGAGATCAAATTTAAAATTGTTGATTTTGGTTTGGCTATAAATGCGAATATTCGGTCTATCCGTGAAGTTAATACGCTTATTTATAGGAATAATTGCGATTATATTAGCGTAGTGGTCGCTGATGTCAGTAATTACAGTTAGACCTAATATATTGCTGAGGTTGCGTGCACTATCAACTGTAACGAAATTACTAAATACATGGTCAATAATTGTACAGGATAAATTGCTAATACAATGGGTGGGCACAACAGAGAGAGGAGTAAAGTTCAACATTCCTAGCATGTCAACATAACGTTTAACACTACAATTTATATCATGTTTAGATAAATCAATATTAATATCACCAATTATTAAACTACGTTTAGTGGGTTTACAAAGAGAAAAAATATCAGTAAAAGCCTCTATAAATTTACAAACAGAGCTATGAGGGTGACGATACAGTAGATTAATACGAATCTTACCAATGTTTGTGATAACATCAAATATGACAAATTCAACAGCAGAATTGAAAGCATTATAGTCATTATGAGATGCAATTATGTTAAAGGACAAAGAGTTTTTTATTAAGCAAGCGACACCTCCAGCATTTTGATTAATAGGCGGAAAAGGCATGAAAGTATAATTAGGGATTAGATTAGTAAAGTAGCAAATATTAGTAGACCAAATTTCACTCAATAATATAATATCAAACTGATTATCATATAAAGCTAATAAATCCAATAGTTTATTGTGATTTGCATTTAAGCTTCTAATATTAATATGGAAGATGAGCAAACCCATAGAAGTATTATTGATTATAGAATTAGACTCTTCAGGAGAGTAATGACCTAGCTTACTTGCAGATACAATATCATCGTTGAGAATGTTACCAAGGTATTCGATATTGACGTTACGAACATCATTTTCCGATAAGGGGAGGGGAACAGTGGTAGGGTCGATGATAGGAGACTGATATATAGTAGAAAGCCGATCTGAGAGGCTGTAATTGTAAGGTGTATCAGTTGGAGTAGCCATTTATAATGAATTAGTTTTGAGGCTTTTGAATTACCATTCACGGACCGTGCAATCCTCAGGCCATGTATTTTCATTGTAGATAATATCCTCAAATTTAGCTTCGCATGTGACAAGAAAGGCTGATGATTGGAACTCTCTGCCAGTTTTCGATATTCCTGATAGTTTCTTGCATGAGAGAGGTACTGCACCTGCATTCCTAATGTAGTCCAGCACGTTATCAGTTGTTGTTAATTTTTCAAGACGCCCAACAAAAACTGTTATTTTTTTAGGTATCACTTTAAGTGAGCAGTCTTCATTGAGTTTCTTTTTCCCTTGAATTGATCTACCCTTCTTGTTAGCCACTGTCGTAAAGCCATTACCATGACTATGTCTATTATGGGAAGAAGCACCAGTCTGTGCTGAGGCTAATTCAGCCCATGACCTGGGGCCCGTAGATTCTGATATACTGACTTGTGAGACATTATTTGAAGCCGTTTGAGGTTGTTGATTTACAGTATGTGGATTAGTATTTGTAGTTTGCAAATTGCGTAGTAAATGCTGAGGTTGCTCGTGTAGACTAGAGGATGCGTTGAGTGTGGGCTGGGTGAGAATTTCGGTAGAGGTTCTATGTAGCTGTGATAGAGCGCAGTCAAGCTTATTTCCCATTGAGTCAAGTTTCTGTACTAAGCTATCTTGTTGATGAGAATTGACTGATTGATTCATGGCCGAATTTGATAAGGATTCAATTTTAGCCTCCATACCTGATAGAGAATTCATTATATCCTGTTGAAATTTAGAAAAGTTTGTTTCAAGTTTCTGGATGACTGGAATCATTGATGGAGGTATCCTTTGTAGATTAACTGCAACATATGTGGGTGTACGAATTTTGTTTTTATTGATGACGGACCATGCATCAACAATTTCGTCCACCATTTTATCTGCTGATCGACTTTGAGTGGCTGGAGGAAGCACCTGTTTAAGGTCCTTATCGTTTCTGTGATTATCCACAAAGGCAAATAGCAATGATTTAGCTGATTTTATCTCCTCTTTACTGTAAAAACTAGTAATAGTATCCAATAAGATGCCTCTAGGAATCGATAATCCATAGTTACTTAGGTAGCATAGAAGTTCATTGCTTACGATAGAGTCATCAGTACAACTTAAGTTGCTATTCATTGCTAAATCGAGTTATATAATTACTATAGCGCAAGCGACCGTACGCGTTGACACGCGAAGCGAGAATGAGATCAGATTGGTGGAAAGTTGTTAGACGAGGAAGTATCCAGCCTCTCCTCCATAGTGAACAAGTATAAAGGAGATGAAGACGTCACAGGTGGAACTCCTTAAGTGATGGGTTGTCTGTATGTGACCTGTAACTGTAACAACTGACAATGTGGCTGTATAAGACCTGAAAGTATTTGTTTATATTTGTATGGAGTCTATGGGCATACTTTAGAACTTTAGATCAAGTCCAGTCGTAATAAAATTGTTTAGTGTTATGGAATGAAGGCATGGTAATATATATACAAGCCTACTATATATACGTGTACGCTACTGACGTTTTTTTCAACGTTTTTTACGCTTTTTATTTTTTTGGACAAAAACGCGTTTTTTAAGGTTTTTTATTTTTGGTAAGAAGGTTTTTTCATCTATGCTTATTTAATAAATAAGGAAATTAATACGTAGGCAGGTGTGCATATACTAGCTATTATGGCTTTAAAGAATAAATTTCATGAGTATTTGGACTGTATTCAACCAGCAATCTCCTGTCTGTTTTATTTATAATCAGCACACTGACTCTTCAGAGAATTACCAAAAGTACTTATTATGTAGGATCACACTTACCTTCGCCTGATGCCGATAACCTCTCAGTAGACTCTGTCTTCGACCGGGCCTGTATTCTCCACGCTCTCTAGTCAGGTTTCTAACCGGAACGTCTGGTTTGATCTTCCAAAGCTGATCTTCGGGCTCTAACTTAATCTCTCTTAGTTTTATCTTAATCTCCTAATCTTAAAGTTATCCCTTACAACTGAGATAACTATACTGTAATCCACTAATTAATCGCGTTCTATGATCATAGTACCTCCTGGAACAAAGTTTTCAGTCTATATCCTCTTGGATGTCTGCTAATTTCTTGGCACTAAATCCCTCTAAGACTGAATTCTTGTTGGTCGGGACACCTCAACAGCTTCCGAAGCTGAATGGGAAAACTCTTTCGTTATCTTCGGGTATTAAAATATCACCTGTTTCTTCTGTGAGAAATCTCAGTGTTATCCTTGATAAACACCTAACCTTCCACAAACACAACTAAAACTTCACAAGCATGTTTCTTCCATATCCGTGATCTTCGTCGAATACGTCCGTATTTGTCACGTGAGACAGCTGCTACAATTGGTGCTGCTCTTGTGCAATCGAAGTTGGACTACTGCAATTCCCTGTTTTTAAATCTCCCTGGTTGTGAGATTGATCGGTTACAGTTTGTTCAGAAGTCTCTTGCGCGAGCAATTTTTTGTAGTTCCAAGTACTCACATGTTACGCCTATTTTGAAGTCTTTGCACTGGCTAAAGATTAAAGAGCGTATCATTTACAAAACAGCTT